>CM035096.1:39075610-39419247 GCA_020205505.1 Panax japonicus | reverse complement strand
CTATTCCCAGAAAAAGTTCTTCAGCTTCGACGAAAGAAGAGGGCTGTCCGAAAGCCTCGGCTAATCTCCATCCCCTCTGAATCCGAAGACTTTTCCGAACCTGAACCCTCCTTCAATCCGCCACCTTCATCCACCATTCCAACAGCAACGGCCGACCCAATGTCATCGAACGTAGATCCGGTACCCCCAATTGCAGATACAGTGCCTCCGAGCGCAGATCCCATACCACCAAATATTGATATAACGCCTCCAACCATAGACTCAGTACCCCCAACTACTGCCCCTCCATTGGTCCGAACAAGTTTACTGGACCTTTCCGTGGAGGAACGAAGACAAATGCTTCGGATCAAAAAGTTGAGAACCAAGATCATCCCTCTAACCCCCGATGAGCTTAGGGTTCCTTCTGCAAATATTCATCCTTCAACGAGACCCGAGGAGATTTCAACTGTAAATGAAGAAGAAGAAATAAACGAGTCTGCTGCAGAACCATCTCGAAAGAGAAAACGATCAGCTGACAATGACTCTATTCCAACGCCTTCAACTCTTCCAGTTCGGGATCCATCTCCAGCTCGATCTCCTTCCCCCGAAAACGTCTACATGGATCCTTCTCCTGTTCGAGAGCAACCAATGCCTTCACCTCCGAGGCCTTCAGCACATAATTTCCATGATGAGGCTACTGGAGCGCCGACCTTATGGCCTCGGTACAACGTCAACTTCCCATTTCATCTGTTTGACGCCTTCGTCCGGGAGAATGATGATCACCGATTTACTACTCATACGAACGGGAACTTTCTTGATGAAGGCATGAGTTATCTGGCAAAGGTAAGTGAGAATTTATTAGGCAGACATTTCTTCACTTGCTAAAATATTTAAAATCGACTGAACACTGTTGAGTATGTTGCAGGCGATCGCAGTCTTCGGGCGTGTACTCCCAGGCATCTGAATGCCGAATCCGATGAGGAGACTCTGAGGAGGGAGAACAACATGCTTAAGCTACGTTGGCTCGAGAGAGGGAGGAACGCGAATCTGTCTTTCATACCAACGAGAGTCTTCAAAGAGAATTGGCCCAGACCAAGGAGGATATGAGGAGACTCATGATGTGCTGAGCTCGGTCAGAGGAGAATTGAAAACAACAAGAGCCAGCGAACAAAAGTTATCCATGCTAAATATCTGCTTTGTTGCCGAGACCGAAGCTTTGAAGACTTCCAAAGAGGACCTTGTTGCAGCCAACCAACAATTATCGAACCCAACTCCATGAAGCTCATACGAAGGCTCGATCTGCAAAAAGGTTCAAAAGGCCAAGCGTCGTAAGCTTCGGGTAAGATAAAGGCACTTCAGGAACGTGATCCACCTTTGACCGAAGATATGATCGCCCAATTCGGGCAGACTATCGTACATCGGACGAACTTGGATCAGAGATCTTAAAGGTCTACTATGAAGGATACGAAGAGTGCCGTAGTAAATGAAAGGAAAAGTTGGTGGCTGCTCAACTAGATCCATCTTTGCTGGATTAGGGAAGTGAGGCCAAGAACCGAGACAATTTATTTTGATTTTTGTAAAAGTTATCTATTTTTGTAATTAGATTGAATATTAATGAAATTGGACTTCGTCCTTTATGACTTCGGTGTATTTGCATTGTGTGAATTACTTAGTACTTGTGTTACCTGAAAATACACAATTGTTTCAGGGATTCACCAGTTAATCATGATATGTAACAGATGAAGTTTAAATAATGAGGTATCCCGAACTTAACACTTGGAAAAAATTTAGGTAATAGATTTAAGGATACTTATTAGTTACCGAAGATCGAGACAGATCTGCTTTATTAGGACTTGGTTCACTTCGAGGGGCTTGACCCAAAAATGAGAGATGACATTTGCCTACCACAAAGGGCCTGACAAAGCCTTAAAGATGACACTTGCCTACCACGAAGGGCCGACAAGGTCTTAAAGATGACACTTGCCTACCACAAAGGGCCTGACAAGGTCTTAAAGATGACACTTGCCTACCACAAAGGGCCTGACAAGGTCTTAAAGATGACACTTGCCTACCACGAAGGGCCTGAAAAAGTCTTAAAGATGACACTTGCCTAACACGAAGGGCCTGACAAAGTCATAAGGACCTCCTGCCGAAAAGGCTACCATCGAATGGTCAGCGAGTCCTCCCGAACCTCCAAACACCAATGACGTTTGCCTACCACGAAGGGCCTGACAAACTCATAAGGTCCTCCTGCCGAAAAGGCTACCATCGAATGGTCAGCGAGTCCTCCCGAACCTCCAAACACCAATGACGTTTGCCTACCACGAAGGGCCTGACAAACTCATAAGGACCTCCTGCCGAAAAGGCTACCATCGAATGGTCAGCGAGTCCTCCCGAACCTCCAAACACCAATGAGCAGATCGTCAACAGAGACAAAATTGGTTTGAGAGAAATAAGGGAATTTTTATTGATGATGATATAAATATTTACAGACTTCTGATATGCTGACATTGTTTTCACTGAAAGTATTTCCTAAGCCTGCCAGCATGCAAGTATTCTTAATTGCCCATCCATCTAAGGCCTTCAGCCGATAAGTCCCTGGCTTTGGCACTTCGATGACTTCATATGGTCCTTCCCAATTCGGCATCAGTTTTCCCATATTTTGAGGTGCAGATGCTTCAACTTCTCTGAGGACAAAATCTCCTACTTCAAATCTGCGAAGCTTTACCCCCTTGTTATAGTGCTTGGCTACTCTGCGTTGATAGGCTGCCAATTTGATTAGGGCTGTTTCTCTAACTTCTTCGAGTAGATCAAGATTGGCTTTCAACCCCTCTTCGTTGTAGATTTCCCTGAATTGGCTGACTCGAAGACTTGTAGAGCCAATTTCAACTGGGACTAAGGCATCAGTGCCATAGGCCAACCTGAAAGGTGAGTCCCCCGTTGTAGTCCTCGGAGTAGTTCGATAAGCCCACAACACACTAAGCAGCTCTTCTGGCCATCTGCCCTTAGCCTCATCCAGTCTGCGTTTGATTCCGTTCAGGAGCGTTCTGTTGGTCACTTCGACTTGTCCGTTTGATTGAGGATGAGCCACCGAAGTCTTTCTGTGCTGAATTCCCAGTTCTTCCAAAAATGCTTCGAACTTCGATCCCACAAATTGACGGCCATTATCTGATATTACCACCTTAGGAATTCCGAAACGGAATACCACTGATTCTTTCATGAATTTCAAACATTCCTGTTTCGTTATTGACCTAAGTGGCTTTGCTTCTACCCATTTGGTCATATAGTCTATGGCAACTATAACAAAACTGACCTGACCTTTTTCTTTCGGTAGTGGCCCCAATATATCAACCCCCCAGACAGCGAAAGGTATAGGAGATAGGATCGAGTATAGCTCTTCTGGTGGCTGATGCGGTATTGGACTGTTGAGCTGGCACTTCTCGCACTTCTTTACATATTCGGTAGCTTCCTTGAAAATTGTAGGCCAGTAGTACCCCTGACGAAGTACTTTATATGCTAATGACTTGGCAGCCATATGGTCGCCACAAATACCTTCGTGCACTTCTCTGAGAGCGTATTCAGCTTCTGTTGGAGTCAGACATTTCAATAAGGGAGACGAGAAGGCCCTTCGGAAGAGATCCCCATCAATTAGAACAAAATTAGCACTTTTGTACTTGATCTTCTTAGCGAGCATCCGATCCGAAGGTAAGACGCCATCAGCCAAATATTCCAAGTAGGGAGTCAACCAGCAGTTGGTTCGGTCAATGCACGTTACCATTTCATGATGAACACTAGGATGTTGTAGAATTTCCAAGTATACTGATCCTTCAAAAACATTAACATCCGTAGTAGCTAGCTTGGCAAGTGCATCAGCAATGGAATTGTTGCTACGTTCGACCCCCTGAAATTCATATGATGAGAAGTATTGAAGCCGATCCTTTAATTCTTTCAAATATTGATCATTCTGGGGCCTCGAGCTTCGTACTCCCCAGTAAATTGTTTAACGACTAATTGAGAATCGCTGAAAATGATTATTCGCTGCACCTCGAGACTCTTCGCTAGTCGCAAACCGGCCAACACTGCTTCATATTCAGCTTCATTATTCGTAGCTTTAAACTGAAAACGGATAGCCTGCTGTACTTTGAAACCCTCCGGACTTGTCAAAATAATTCCCCGCTCCACCGACGTCTGAAGTAGAAGACCCATCTGCAAACAGAGTCCACGAATTCTCCTTCTGCTGAAGGACGACCACTGTCCTGTCCGATGTTTCAGCTTCGACCGCGACTTCATCAGCCTCAGAAAATGAGCATTCGATCATGAAATCAGCTAAAGCTTGCCCCTTGATGGCGGTTCGGGGATGATATTCAATGAAGAATTGAGATAATTCCATCGTCCATGCAGCCAATCTCCCTGATACCTCTGGTCTGCTCATAATCTTCTTCAAAGGTTGATCCGTGTATACTATTACCAGTCTACCCTGGAAGTATTGCCTAAGCTTTCGACTAGCAGTTATTAAAGCGAAAGCAAATTTTTCAATGTTTGGGTACCTGGTTTCTGCATCCCGAAGGACATGGCTCACGTAATAAACTGGATGCTGCTTACCCCCAACTTGGCGCACCAAAACAGCCCCTACCGCCAACGGACTAGCTGCAAGGTACAAATAGAGAGGCTCAGTAGGAACGGGGCTTCACCAGTAACGGTGCTGAAGACAAATAGGACTTTATGCCTTGAAAGGCGTCTTCACATTCTGAAGTCCATTGGAAGGTTTTTGAATTCTTCGGCCCCTTCAATGTATCGAAGAATGGTAAACATCTTTCTGCTGACTTGGACATAAACCTCCTCAAAGCTGCAATCCTTCCAGTCAGACGTTGAACATCTTTAAACGATTGAAGAGTCTTCATGTCGAGGATCGCTTGAATCTTTCCGGATTGGCTTCAATTCCTCTTCGGCTGACAAGATAACCCAGAAATTTGCCAGCACCCAGACCAAAAGTGCATTTAGTGGGGTTCAGCCTCAAGTTGTGACGACGAATGGTCTGAAAACATTCTTCTAAGTCATCCAAATGCTTATGTACCGCCGTGCTCTTAACAATCATGTCATCTACATACACCTCAATATACTTGCCCAACTGATATCTGAATATATAGTTCATCATCCTCTGGTAAGTGGCTCCGGCATTAATGAGGCCGAAAGTCATCTTCTTATAGGCATATACCGAACGATGCGTAATGAACGCCGTCTTCGGTATATCCTCTTTACTCATGGAGATCTGATGATATCCAGAAAATGCGTCCATAAAACTTAATAAAGCATACCCCGAAGTGGCATCGATGAGTTGATCAATGTGGGGCAGAGGGTAGAAATCCTTAGGACAGGCTTTGTTCAGATCACTGTAGTCAATGCACACTCGCCATTTTCCATTATGCTTCTGGACCAGAACCACATTAGCTATCCATTGTGGGTAGTCTATTTCAAAGATAAAGTCCGCTGATAACAGTTTGGCAACCTCGTCATCTATGATTCGCTGACGCTCTGGTGCAAATATTCTTCTCTTCTGTTTAGACTGGTTTCTTTCGACAGGTGCTTCAACATTAGAGGGACTCTTTCGATGACGAGTGTCTACAGGGTGGTGTACCCTCAGTAAACTCTCGGGAGTAAGCTCTCTTGATGGACTTCGCCTCTGAAGCCGGGTGCTATGGTGAGAATGGGCAACAACAAGTGCCTTCCTTCTGTACTCTGGGGTGCGTTCCTTAGATCGACCTCTTCGTTCGCTTTGCCCCCGTCCCCTAGAATTAGTAGGGCGATATGTCCGTTTTGATCCTGGAGGGGTAGGGCTTCGGGACTTTCTCCTTTTCCTGATTCGGCCCAACGATTCTCGCCCTGAATGAGCAGGTTCCTTTCCCCTCCGATGATCACGTTCTTCAGATTGAACATAACTGAGCTCTTCGTCTCTCATTTCTGTCATTCGAGCCATTTGTTCAGTTATATCCTGTCGTTGTTTCATAAGTGCCTCCATGGCTCTATCCGCTTCATCGGCCATTTTAGCCAGTCGTGAGGCTTTCTCGTCTTGATCGTTTCGGTACCGAGTTCTAGGCGAGGTGCCTTCTACCCGTCTCCGATCACGATTAGACCCCTTGTCTGTTGGGAAAACTAGTTTACGCCTAACGTTGCTCATGATCCTTGGCCGAAGATCTTCATCCGATCGTTTGGATGCGGTGCTAGCATGAACACTTATTGCTGGTCCCAAACGATCTTTGACAGACACTCGCGGTGTCGATTCACTGACTGGCATGGGTTGCCCTTCGGGCGTAGGTGTTCGACTCTTCATCATGAATATTGGCGTGGGGCCAATATGGTTTGTGATTGAAAAATGTTCAGGACACTAGAGCAGCCCTCCTTCTAGCGCCAATGTTAACGCCAGGATCTTTTGCCACGTCCCAATCACAAATGACGTCCTGATCTTGCACAGTAAACACAACAAACACCAAGAGCTTGACGGCCGGACCGCCGGGGGATAGCTCAGGCGTGAAAATCAGTATATCTGTGTTCACAAGGTTAACTCAAGAGGAAATAATTTCTAGTGTCTGAGAGAATAATTAAGTTCTGTGTTACTTTGTTACTTACCTCCTCTTTATCATCACAGCTCCACGCCAATCCCCTTTCAGGCTAACCGTGCCACCTATCACTTCCTGACATCTTTTTCTTCTCCTTCCGGTCATTCTCGCCGAAAGCATGCACTTAGCCTCCATATTTTCTGTCACACCTTTTTCCTCCGCCTCCTCCTCCGTCTCATCCTCATTAATGCCATAGAGAAAGGTGGCCGACATAATAGTCAACTGTCATTTTGAGTAATGATTACTGGTCAAAGCTGGGTTAAGAGGAAACATGCATACTGGGCTAATTTGATAAATAGGCCCAAATAATGTAGACAACCCATGTGAACGGATCCAATCCGTATGGGTTTAGTGAAATAATAAGTAATTGGGCCTAAAACATCCGGGACAATTTAGAATAAAAATGACCAAAACCCAAAGGAAGGGCCCAATAGATCCGGCCCAACAAGGTAAAGGATCACGTCCTAACAGTAGCAAATCTCTTACATTATTTCTAATGTCTTATTTTTCGGCTTTGAATGCCAGAGCTTGGTAAATTCATTCACAACCTTTTATCCCTTTCTTAGGCTAAGCAGCATTTCAATTTCTTTGGAGCTGTTGTTTTGCTTGAACTTTTTCATTTTTGTTAGTATCCTCTCTGATATCATCTTTCCGTTTCTGAGTCAATACTTTTATTTTCAAAAAATAAAATAAAAATCAAATTACATTTTCTGTTAGTCACTCTTCATAAAAATACTAAAATCATGTGGTTTCGCTTTCTTTTGATTTTTTTCTTCTTTAGTCGACTACAAATTTTAGGTATTGAGTGGATGAAAATGGTTACAATAATTTATCTGTCTTAACGATATTTCTATATTTTTGCTTCTGAAGGAATTGGCCTGACTTTTATGATAATTTGTAAGTAGCCAAAAGGTTGTTATTTTCTAATTATTTTTCCTAAGCTTTGTGCAGGCAATTGTGACTTTAAAAAAGGGTGCTCAACTTTTAAAGAGTGGCCGGAGAGGGAAGCCCAAATTCTGTCCTTTCAGGCTATCCACGGTAGGCAGTTTAAATAAATTGTTAGAAATACACTATACAATCTGCAAATAATTCGTAATAAAACTACTCATACTTGTGCAATTGAGTGCAAGAAGCAGTTTATTTTGGAGGGGAGATATCAGGCAGTCTAATACTCTGATATTAGAGAAATGTAAATAATTCACGTGGTTAACTACAAACGAAGTTATCAAGGTCTGCAACACATGGTAGATTATTCTAACTTGGCACTTAGATTTTACTGATGTACAACTTGCAGCCTCAGGATATAATAAATGTAACTGTAGACTAATCAGCCCTCTGTAGTAATAACATAACAGACAGCCACAGGGATCATTTACTTTGTTATCCCTATTCTTTAGTTTAGCGAAGTGTCATAAATGTATAATAGTTATCATTTACTTTGTTATCCCTATTCTTTTGCTGATGATTGTTTGTTGAGTTTTGTTGATGGTGGCTGTACTTCTTATGATTTAATTTGCAGAAGCAACTTCAACCAGAAAGGGAATGCCAGTCCATTTCACTGTTGGTTGCTAATGGTGAACGCTCTCTTGATCTGGTAATTTAGAATAATATTATGTTTATTTATGCACAATAGTTTTCTTTGACTAAAGTATATTTTATTGGCAAGATTTTAGCGTCACTATGTTTATCTTTTATCTTCTGCACAGATATGCAAGGACAAAGCTCAGGCTGATTGTTGGTATCTTGGCCTAAGATCTGTAATATCCAGACGCAACCCTTCTAGATTTTTAGGTACTTGTGAAAATGGAAGATCGGCACAAAGTTGTATCAACAGTCTTGCTGGTTTAATGAGAAGGAAGCGTAATCTAGGGCTTTCCGAGGACACCACCACCACCACCAAATTTTTTCAGGTTTGAATATCTTTGTTTATTCATATAAATTTCAAAAAGTGAAGTTGCTACTCAGCGACTCTTTATCTTAAGAGGGCCCATTAATTAGTTCAGTTGTTACTTTTTTGGTAGAGAAAATTTATTAGATGAAAAGAGAGAAGTCACCCTATAACAAATATAAATTTCTCGAGCAGCATGTCAAGTGTAGCGCGTTGATTCGAGTCTAAGAGTAGTCACATTTTGCAAACATGCCAACAGATATCCAGTCTTTTCCCCCCGAACATGCGTAAACAGGAAGGACTATACTGGGCCAATGGATTTTTGAAGTGCAGTTGTTGCATTATTAGTTTTTTTTAATCAAACAGACAGGTTCAGGACTTAATTGAAATGTGTGACAAATCCATAATGGTTTGATGGTGGGAATAATCTTGAATTTAGTTTAAAATGTAGAATATTGTCAAAGAAAGTATGAAAATTGCTAGCAACGTTATTTAAAGATAGTTTTCGGACATATTTAGGATAGTGAATATTGAATGGGGCATACTCACTTGTGTATGTTACATCAACACAATCCCTACTTGAAAACAATGAGCTTACATAAGAACTTTGAGGATGTCATGAGACTTACCAATTCAGTTTTGGAAATGCTGTAGATCTTAAAGAAGTACCCTGTTGTAAGACCCCAAATTATTAATAAATGAAATTTAATTTCCTCTATTTATTATTTTGAAATAGTAAGGGTTGATTTGATTAATGTGGTTAGTTATGGGTAAAATGCGCAAATATTTTAAATAAGCAAGTGGTTATAAAATATTCATTTTTATCGGAGAATATTCGTTTGGTCGTGGAATATTCTTACTGTCGGGAAATATTCGTACGATGACGCAGCCTTGTGTAGCCCCATAACGGAAAACGATTGGATGAAGAAAACGACAAGTATAAGTTGTTTATAAATAACGGCGTAGTTGTTACCGTTAATACTGTTGGAATAACCGGTGGTTAAAACATAGTAATACGCGTTGTTGCAAGTTAGCACACGGTATTGCACCAATTATTGATTCTTACATAAGAAGTCACTACTCAATAATTGTTACAGTAATTACTGTTCAGTATTTTATTTTATTGATTCAATAATTGTTGCTTTGATATTTATATTATTATTGTTTCAATAATTGTCACTACATAGTATTTTTTATTATCGGAGAAATAATTCATATTATCTGAATAATATTATTAGATAACATTATTGATAATGTCTAGAAAGTTCTGTCTAAGGAGAGGTTTGGTCATCTAATTGTGCGCCAGTAAGGAGAGATCCTTATTGGAAAGCCCCCTCTTTCCTGGAAACTGTCTGGTTGTCAGTATTGTGATTCTGTAATATTATTTGTGAATAATTAATTATTGGTTTATATGATGAGGAAAATATTTATTTTATGTGGATATAGATGGAAAAAAATTTTAAAGTGACAATTGTTGAAAATCGATATTTTATCTTTTCTGATAAAATAATATTTTATTATATTATTATAATATAATAATTATGATATTTTTACAATGAATGTGGGATATATGAGTATATGAGGAGGAAGAGTATTTTTGTTGCATTAATTGATTAAAACATGTTTTTCATGTTTGTGGACCCCATTTCTTGACTGAAATTTGATTATAACCTGTAAAATCGTCCGTTTGTGAATTTCGGTCAATTTCTGTTTGGAATTTGAAAAAGTTTTCTTCTGCAAAGTTGTAGAGAATGGAATTTTCTATGGAAAAGAAATGAGGTTCGAATTTTTTTGATAAAAGGGCTATTTATTATGAATTATTGAAGTTCTGAAGTTCTGAAATAATTATTTTTTAAAAGTTTTAAATTTGTTTTAAAAGAAAAACGTTTTTGAAATGTTTGTGGGCATCATTAACATGTGCTTGGTGGCTGAAATCAGTTGGTAAAAGTGGGCGTAGGAATTTGTAATATAAATAATAATATTTTATTAAATTTTCTGCTTCGGTGTTCTAAGCATTTTCCTATAAATAGGGTGCTCAGGTTAGAATTGAAAATCACACCAGAAATTAAAGTTTTTTCTCTCTCTTTCTCTCTCAATATATTGAGCGTATTCTTGTGAGTATTTTGATACTTTGAGTGTTGTTATACGGTGCAAGTTTTCTTCAGCACTATATTCAGTATTCCAGCCAGAAGTACTATTCTTTCGAGGTAAGGGATATATTTTATTTTTTGAAATGATATTATTTCATTCATTATCATTATGCCGGAATATTGGTAAGATTTTTCTTGTGAAATTCTTGTCTACGTGAGATTTATTCCCTTGAACGTCTTACTCGCATGTACGTGAATGAGATTGTGAGATTGCATGGCATGCCAGTATCCATAGTTTCGGATCGTGACCCAAGATTCACTTCACGATTTTGGGTTAGCTTACAGAAAGCTATGGGCACGAATTTACGATTCAGTTCGGCATACCATCCTCAAACGGACGGACAATCAGAGAGGACTATTCAAACCCTTGAAGATCTATTAAGACTTTGTGTCCTAGATTTTAAAGGAAGTTGGGATAAGTACTTGCCATTGGTGGAATTCTCCTACAACAACAGTTATCAAGCAAGTATAGGCATGACTCCATTTGAGGCGTTGTATGGACGAAAGTGTCGTTCTCCAGTATGCTGGGACGAGGTGGGAGAAGCAATGTTGTTGGGACCAGAATTAGAACGCATGACTACAGAAAAGATCCAAATGATTCGACAACGTATTCAAACCTCACAAGATCGACAAAAGAGTTATGTTGATCTTCATAGAAAGGACATGGAGTTTAATATTGGAGATCATGTATTGTTACGTGTTGCTCCATGGAAGGGAGTTACAAGATTTGGAAAGAGAGGAAAGCTCAATCCACGATTTGTTGGTCCATTTGAGATTCTTGACCGAATAGGAAATGTGGCCTATAGACTCGCATTACTTCCAAGTATGTCTCGTGTTCATAATATTTTTCACATATCCATGCTTCGTAAATATGTGAAAGACCCGAACCATATTATTGCGTTAGAACCAGACGAAATAGCCGAAAATTTAACGTACGAAGAAGTACCTCTTAAGATCTTGGATAGGAAAGAGCATGTCCTACGCACCAAAGTTATACCACAAGTTAAGGTTTTATGGAGAAATCATGCTATTGAAGAAATGTCCTGGGAGTTAGAATCAGAAATGAAAGCGAGGTATCCTCACCTTTTCGAAACACCAGGTACGTATGTCAATTTCGAGCACGAAATTTCATAAGTAGGGGAGGTTGTAAGACCCCAACTTATTATAAATAAAACCAAATTTCCTCTAATTATTATTGTAAATAATAAGGTATTAATTTGATATAATTATCTAGTTATGGGTGAAATATGCAAATTTTGCAAAATATGCAAGTGGTTATAAAATAATCATTATTGTCGAGGAATATTCATTTGGTCGTGGAATATTCTTGTTGTCGGGGAATATTCGTACAACGACGCAGTCATTTGTGGGCCCCATAACAGAATAATTGTCGGATGAAGAAAACGATAAGTTTGAGTTTTTATAAATAACGGCATAGTAGTTACCGTTAACACTGTTGGAATACTCGGTTGTTAAAATACAGTAATACGCGTGGATGCACAGTATTGATGAATTATTGATCCTTACGTAAGAAGGCACTACTCAATAATTGTTACAGTAGTTACTGTTCAATATTTTATTTTATTGATTCAATAATTGTTGTGTTGATATTTTATATTATTGTCATTTCAATAATTGTCACTGCACAGTATTTCCTATTATCAGATCAATAATTCATATTATTTGAATAATATTATTAGATAGCATTATTGGCAATGTCTAGAAAATTCTGTCAAGAAGAGGTTTGGTGACCTAATTGCGCGCCAGTAAGAAGAAATTCTTATTTGAAAGCCCCCTCTTTCCTGGTAACGGCCTGGTTGTCAAAAATGTGATTCTGTAATATTATTTGTGAATAATTAATTATTGATTCATATGATAAGGAAATATTTATTTTATGTGGATATATATGTTGGATATATTTATTGTGGTTAAAAATGAAAGAGTTAATGTTGAAGTGTTTTATCAGTATATTTTTGTCGGAATGAAGATATTAAAATTAAATCAGTGTTTTTGAGATATATTGCGTGAGTTATAATTTTTAATCCGACCGTTGGATCGTTGTAATTTTTGGATATGTTATACATATATAAGTTGAGTATATGTCCACAAATTTTGAACCAGTAAAAATGAACGTATGATTTGTTATGAATTTTAAGAGGTGACTAGTTCAGAAATTGTTGAAGTATCCGAATTTAGAATTTTTGGTGGAAAATTCTAGAATTGAGTGGGCACCACTTGTGGTTGGTGAAGAAATGTGCTGAATTTTATTTCAAATATGGTGGGTGGGAATAGTAGCAGGTAAAGCCATCAGATTGCAAGTCAAGTCTGCTAATATTTTCCTATAAATAGAGGGCTAAGTTAGAATTGAAAATCACACCAGAAGCATAAGCTTTCTCTCTTTCTCTCTCTAGATTATTAAGTGTATTTTGTAAGTATTTAGATACTTTGTGAGTTTCTATTCATCAGTGCAAGTTTTCTTCAGCCTTATACCGATATTCCGATCAGAAGTACTGATATTTTGAGGTAAGGGGTGTTATATTCTTCTTAAAATGATATTTTCTTTAATATCATTACACCGAAATGTTGGTATGACCTTTTTATCAAATTTAGAACTTTTTGTGTCAGGGTTTCTAATCACGTATACGGCACTATTCACCAAAAAATGAAATTTTCTTTTTTTTGTCCAAGATGCCTATTATGGTTACTATCTTTGATTATATCAATGTTTTGATCTCTATTCTTGAATTTTGCTTCAAAATTGGTTATTATGGAGTATTATTAATCTTGAATAAACTGTTATACGAATCCCTACTATTTGTCCTTCTGTCTCACTGGATTCGTTTTCTTTAAAATATTTTTCTTCATCCTCAGTCCTAAATGATGATATTACTAAACATCTTTGGCCTGTAGTGAAAAGATAAATGATTAACTGATGAATATCTTTGGCCCGTAGTGCAAAGATGAACAGGTGTTGAGATGAACATGACCAACTAGTGATACAAATGAATATCTTTGGCCTGTAGTGCAAAGATGAATATTTGATTAAAGATGTATATTGATTGTTGTTACAGGAATAAAATATTGATGATGGACTTTTAAATCTTAGAAGATAGTAGAACTCATTCTCTACTCGACTCTTCTAATGGATTGCTGTTTCCGCTGCAGTTGTTGATCTAAAACTTGTCTATTATATTTTATCAGATTTCTCCCTGTTGAAGACTAATGATAATTTTTTGTATATTATCTTAGTCATAATATTCTTTACTGGGCTAGTTGAGCTCACCCTTTTCTTTTTTGTTCCATTTTTCTCAGGAGGTGAGAACATAGCAGAAACTAGTCGGGGTACGGAGTGATGGTTCTAGAAAGATATTTTAGCAGTCCTCACTATTTCTGTAAAATAATGTTTGAATAATTGTAATGAGGACTTATTTGAGTGTGGATATTGTCTAGAAGACAATATTTGTAATTAAACTCGCAGTATTAGTTGTCGTATTTTGCACGACAATTATATTATTGAAGTTGTAGTTTACTTTCTGTACCATGTATTTGGCGACTCAGAATGGGTGTTGTATACCTGTTTTGGGGGCGTCACAGTAATCAAGGCCAAAACAATAAGAATGGACATTTCAAGAAGAGAAGATTCAACAATGATGGAAAGACGTTAGCACCAGCACCCATTGTTAAGGAAGGAGAACGACCACCTATCATATGCTTCAAATGCGGAGGGGAAGGACACATCAATCCAAACTGCGCGATACCGTCCAAAGCATGTTATGATTGTGGAAGAGAAGGTCACCTAGCACGATTTTGTCGTTCACCGAAGATAATTTCAGCTAGGATGAAGGCACCAAAGGCTGTCCCAGAAAAGTCAAAGTCAGTGGTGCAAGGGAGAGCGTTTATAGTGACCTCTCAGAAAGCAAGGAACCAGAACGAAGTCATCATGGGTAAGCTTATCATAAACTCTAGCGAAGTCTATACCTTATTTGATACCGGTTCTACCCATTCTTTTATTTCTACTACTTGCGCTCAACGATTAAATTTGACTCCGGAGAAATTAGACTTTGAATTATCTGTGGAAACTCCGTTGGTAGAAACCTTCATTACATCCACTGTTTATAAGTCTTGTTTGGTTCAAATCGGTACCCTCACATTACCTGTCGATCTTATTTCATTAAAAATACTTGCATTTGATGTGATTCTAGGGATTGATTGGTTAACTACTCATCATGAAAAAATTGATTGTTTTCGTAAGGTTGTTAGCTTTCATATTCCTAACCAAACTATTATGAGAATTCAAGCAACTAAACCATTAAAATCAATCATTGCCATTTCAAGCCATAAAGCTATTCATTTATTAAAAAACAGATGTCAAGCTTTCTTAGCTCATGTCACGGATCTAAACAAAAATACGTCAGTTTTGAATGATATTTCTATTGTTAATAAATTCCCTGACGTATTCCCTAAAGAACTTCCTGGCCTACCCCCAGAGCGTGAAATTGAATTTTGTATCGACCTTGAACCCGGTACAAAATCCATTTCCAAAGCCCCATATAGAATGGCTCCTATTGAACTTCAGGAGTTAAAGACCCAACTGCAGGAATTGTTAGACATTGGCTTTATTCGTCCTAGTACTTCTCCTTGGGGTGCTCCTGTTCTTTTCGTGAAGAAGAAAGATGGGAGTATGCAACTTTGTATTAATTATCGGGAGTTAAATCATGTCACCATCAAAAATAGGTACCCATTGCCACGTATTGATGACCTGTTTGACCAGTTGCAAGGAGCCAAATTCTTTTTAAAGATTGATCTTCGTTCTGGATATCACCAATTAAAGATTAGAACCGATGACATTCCAAAGACGGCTTTCAAAACTCGTTACATGCATTATGAATTCCTAGTCATGTCATTTGGATTGACTAATGCTCCTACTGCCTTCATGGATATGATGAACCGAGTATTCAATGAATATTTGGATCACTTTGTGGTCGTCTTTATTGATGACATCCTTATTTATTCCAAAAACCGTGAAGATCATGAGAAACATTTGAGGCTGATACTCCAAAAGCTTCGTGAATATAAGCTTTATGCCAATTTGAAGAAATGCAAGTTCTGGCTTGAGGAAGTAGCATTCCTTGGGCACGTGGTATCGAGTCATGGAATATCTGTTGACCCGGCAAAGATTGAAGCTATTCAAAGATGGGAATAACCTAAATCAGTGACCGAAGTACATAGCTTTCTCGGCTTAGCTGGTTATTATCAGAGATTCGTAGAAGGGTTTTCTCGAATCGCTACTCCATTAACTCAGCTAACTCGGAAAGATACAAAGTTTGGTTGGAGCGAAGAATGTGAGAAGAGTTTTCAAGAACTCAAGAGGAGACTTATTTCAGCACCTGTTCTGACAATACCATCTGGCTCGGAGGGATTTGTCATCTACAGTGATGCTTCGGGCAAAGGGTTAGGATGTGTTCTCATGCAACATGGGAAAGTCATAGCCTATGCCTCATGACAACTCAAAGAATATGAGAGGAATTATCCTACTCATGATTTAGAGTTGGCAGCTGTTGTCTTCGCACTAAAGATTTGGAGGCATTACTTGTATGGGAAGAAAGTGGAGATCTTTACGGATCATAAAAGCCTCAAATATTTCTTCACTCAAAAGGAACTCAACATGCGACAACGACGTTGGCTTGAACTATTGAAAGATTATGATCATACCATCCAATACCATCCTTGAAAAACGAACGTGGTAGCTGGCGTATTGAGTAGAAGATCATATGCAAGTACGAGTACGATATTGTCAACGCAAAGGCCCATTTTGTGTGACTTGCAAAGGATGGAGATAGAGTTAAAGACTCCAGGGACCCATGTGATGATGGTGAATATATGAGTAGAACCGACGTTAATTGATAAAGTTAAAGATGCTCAAGCTATAGACATGGAGCTGATGCATATGAGGAAGAAAGTGCAAGAAGGTGCTATGCCGGAAGCAAGAATCGATGAAGAAGGAATACTTCGAGTCAAATCCAGACTTTGTGTTCCTAACGACCCAGATTTAAAATATAAAATCATGATGGAGGCGCACAACACACCGTTTGCAATCCATCCTGGGAGTACCAAAATGTATCATGATCTTCGTCATACATTTTGGTGGAGCAATATGAAGAGAGAGATAACGTTGTTTATCTCAAGGTGTCTAACTTGTCAACGAGTTAAAACGGAGCATCAAGTACCAAAAGGTCCATTGCAACCACTTGAAATTCCAGAATGGAATTGGGAGCACATTACCATGGATTTCGTTACCGGTCTTCCTAAGGTTTCTCAAGGCATAGATGCGATTTGGGTAATTGTTGATAAATTGACCATGTCTGCTCATTTCTTACCGATACGAGAAACTTATACACTTGAAGGTATTGCTCGTATGTACATAAACGAGGTTATAAGATTGCATGGTATGCCAATATCCATAGTTTCTAATCGAGACCCAAGATTCACTTCAAGATTTGGGTTAGTTTGCAAAAAGCTATGGGCACGGATTTACGATTTAGCTCGGCATATCATCCTCAGACAGACGAGCAGTCGAAAAGAACGATTCAAACTCTTGAAGATCTATTAAGACTCCGTGTCCTTGACTTCAAGGGAAGTTGGGATAAGTTCTTATCATTGGTGGAGTTTTCCTACAACAACAGTTATCAAGCAAGTATTGGCATGGCTCCATTTGAGGCGTTGTATGGAAGAAAGTGTTGTTCTCCAGTATGTTGGGATGAGGTGGGTGAAGCAACGTTTTTGGGACCAGAGTTGGTACGTTTGACTACGGAAAAGATTCAAACGATCTGACAACGTATAAAAACCTCACAAGATCGACAAAAGAGTTGTGATGATCTTCATCGAAAGGACGTGGAATTCGATATAGGAGATCATGTGTTGTTACGTGTTGCTCCATGGAAAGGAGTTACGAGATTTGGAAAGAGAGGAAAGCTCAATCCTCGATTCATCGACGTATTTTTAATCCTCGATCGAGTAGGAATTGTGGCCTATAGACTCGCTTTACCACCAAGTATGTCTCGTGTTCATAATATTTTTCACATATCCATGTTACGTAAATATGTGGAAGACCCGGACCACATTATTGAGTTAGAACCGGACGAAATAGCGGAAAATATGAGGTTCCTGTTCAAATCTTGGATAAGAAAGTGAAAGTAGTATGCACACAAGCCAATCATGTTTGATGATAAAGCATATACTTTGTAACAATCTTATTCATTTATTAATAAAAAGTATTAATTTATTAAAGGCTTTTAATTATCTACATGATGCTGTTTTATAATATGTGATAAACCCATAGTTTTAAGCAATGCTTTTAGAATAATGACGATGATCATTCTAATGAGATTTAAATTCTTAGAAAGCTTAAAACTAAAATAGTTCCCAATCGTTGGATTACTAAATTGGGGATTAGTGAATCCGGATAAATTGGTACATACGTTGCTTGCTCATTAGATGAGGATGATTGATCTCATGATCATTTGTGTGGAGACACTAAAGCAAGTATGTAGGTGCTTATTAGAGAATAAGTTCACTGAACGTGACTCGCTAAGGAATACCTAATGGAGTTTTACTTGCATGTCAATAGGAATTCTTGTAGTGATAGTAGTACAAGTAATCCTTGGACTTGAGATCATCATAGTATCTTGTGTATGATGAGTTATACTTTGACTTATTCCTTAAGACCCTTAGGGTATATCAAAGGGTATGCTTGGGTATAATAAGTTGTACATGGAGATAATGTATGATTAATAAAGAATCTACCACTTCTAGTAAAAGAAGAGAAATGTCCTATGTGATTCGATAAATGACAACCCAGTAGTCCTTGGCCAAGGCAGAATGAAATTAGAAAGGAGTTTTTAATTTGCATTATTTGGAGTTGTGCATTTAAGAGTCAAAAAACATATAATTAAATAAAATAAGACTTGACAGAAATTCCATGTCTTATATTTAATTGGGACATTGTATGGTGGAAGGATTGAATTGTACGGTAACTATTTACTCAAAGGTTCTTTTATGATTAATGTTGAAATCTATATTATCTGGAAAGTCGTTGATCGCTAGGGAGGCTTATCCCTATTGTAGAATAAATATTATTTATTTAAATAAATTATTAGTTTAATTTATTTATTTAAATAAGATTAGAATTGTTCTAATTGATTTATTCACAACCGGTTTAATATGGAGAACCTAAAGGGTCACACCATAAAAGGAATAATAATTATTTAAGAAGTTAATTACATAATCGTAATAATAAGTTAAGTATATTTAATTTAATCTATGGTGATAGAATAAATTAAATAGCTTAATATTTATTATTTAATATTTTAGAAATATTAAATATAAATTAATAAGAGGAGTCTTATTATTATTATTACTATTATTATTATTTAATTCCTAAAGGAGTTTGGGAATTAATTAATAAAAGTACTCTCAAATATCCTAATAGGATTAGGAGGCAAATTAATTAAAAGAGTTTAATTAATTATCCCTAATAAGATTAGGGAGCTTAATTAATTAAAAGAATTTAATTAATTAAATAAAACCCAATTCTTTAATTGTTAAGGATGGGTTGCCCACATCTATAAATAAGAGGAGTCTTATTATGGGTGTGAGAGAGGTTGATGTATTATTAGAATACGTAATTCCAATAGTTGGGAGAGTACGTCTTTTCTATAGAGATAGAAAACTAGGGTTTAGCCAAATACCCATCTTCTTGAATCTCTGTTCTTCCTTGGTGGATCACCTCTAGAGGCCAAACACTTGGGTGGCTAACGTTGATCAAAGGAAGGAACCAAACCCGGTGGATTCAAGTTGAACGCGAAAGAATTTGGAGGTGAACTTGTACCTGAGGAAGCTCGATCTTCAAGGGTATGATTTTATTCTTTATCTTTTCGTTTAATTAATAATTGTGCATAAAGGGTGATCCGGGTTTATGGTTTGTAAAATTTTTTAAACTCTGATTTTACACGTTTCCGCATTATTTTGCAATTTGATTGCGTTAATGAATATTACAAACCTAACAGAAAGAACATATTCTACGCTCCAAGGTTATACCTCAAGTCAAAGTTTTTTGGAGAAACCACAATGTTGAGAAAATGACTTGGGAGTTAGAATCTGAAATGAAATCAAGGTATCCTTACCTCTTCGACATACCAGGTACGTACCCTAATTTCGAGGGCAAAATTTTATAAGAAATGGAGGTTGTAAGACCCCAACTTTTATGAATAAAGATGAATTTTATATAAATATCATTTTTGAATATTACGGAATTAATTTGATATAATGTTATAGTTGTGGGTAATATTTATAAATTTTGCAAAGTACGCAAGTTGTTATATAATATTCGATTGGTCGGGGAATATTCGTTTTAACAGGGAATATTCGTACAACGGCACAATCATTGGTGGACTCCACAACGGAATTATTGTCAAATTGAGAAAACAACAGAAATATTTTATGAAAATAACGATGAAAGTTTTACCGTTAACTGTTGAAACACCCTGTGTTAAAAGTACAGTAATACGCGTAGTTGCACAGTAGCACACAGTATTGATTATTGATGCTTACGTGAGAAGTCACTTAGTTTTGTTCAATTATTGCTACAGTAATTGCTGCATAATATCTCACGTTATTTGATTCAATTATTGTCAATATTTTATATATTATTAAATCAATAGTTGAGACGACAAAGTTATTAATATTATTATTTGTAATATTAACGATGTCTAGAAGTTCTGTGAAGGAGAGATTTGGTCACCTAATTGCGCGCCAATAGGGAGAAATCCTTATTGGAAAGCCCCCTCTTTCCTGGGAACGACCTGGTCGATTAATATTGTGAATTATAATAAATATGATTTTTATGAAGTTTTGCTTATTTTATGGACCCCCATTTACCTATTTTTCAAAATAATAGGTAGAAATTTTTAAAGGTGGGGTCCACGTGTGGGGGCCACATGTGGGGCCCATATGTGTTGAAAAACTAATTTTAGAAATGGGGGTGGGAGGAAGTTACGTATAGGGGAGGGAAATTATATATATATATATATATGTGTGTGTGTGTGTGTGTGAGATGTGTGTGTTTGTGTGTGTATATATATATATATATATATATATATATATATATATATATATATATATATATATATATATATATATATATATGAATGTGATATGGGTGAGAGTGATGTGTGTAAGAGTGACTTGTTGGTGGAATTTAGTGTGTGAGTGTGTGTGTGTGGTGGGTATTATATGTATAGATTATGTGTGGGGAGATTATATAAGATATATATATATATATATATATATACAGAACTGATCCAGTCCGGGAGTCCGGACTGGATCAAAATCCGGTCCAAATTTTTTTTTTTTTTTTTTGCTTTTTTTTTTTTGGAACAACTAAAAAAAAAAAAAAAAAAATTTATGGAACTGAAATTTTTCAATAATACAGTGTTTTGGGTGTGTTTTTAATACCTACCCCAACCAATGTATGTACAGTCTGCCCAGACTGTACAGACATGTTTCGTTATAGGCATCCAAATCACACCCAAAACACTGTATAATGTAAAAATTCCAATTCCATAAATTTTTTTTTTTTTTTTTTAGTTGTTTCAAAAAAAAAAAAAGCAAAAAAAAAAAAAAAAAAAAAAGTCCGGATTTTAACAAAATCCGGGAGTCCGGACTGGATCCGGACTCTATATATATATATATATATATATATATATATATATATATATATATATTGAAAGTGGGAAATGGTGGGAGAGTATATATATTATTTATATATAATGAAAGTTGACAAAATGGTAAGGGAGGAATCTTACAAAAATTATTACAGTAGGAGATGTTTTTTTTTTCAAAGCACCATGTGCTAATAAGTATATATATATATATATATATATATATATATATATATATATATATATATTTTGTTTTACTTGAGATATAACATCCGTAATTGCTTCATCACTCAATGCACACAGATCAAACAGTACCCCTTCAATTCACTAAAACTCTAGAGAGAGAAATTATAGAAAAACTATAGAAAAGTATTCTGCTACTTCCCTACTCTTATATTCAGTTTCTTTTACGGTAAGGGGTATTATTTCTTTTTTATTCATGAAGAGAACTTTTGTTATTCCGTTATTTATTATTCTGTTGGAATATCCTGTCTGTGCGTTTTACGCCGGACCTGGTTCCATTCTTTATTATTATGTTAGAATATCATGTCTGTGTGTTTTACGCTGGACCTATTTCCGTCTTTATTATTCTTGGAATATCCTGTCTGTGCATTTTACGCCGGACCTGGTTCCGTTATTTATTATTCTGTTGGAATAACCTGCATGTGCGGTCTATCGTATGCCTGGTGATTTCTTTTGTTATTCCATTCTTTATTATACTCAGTTGGTTAAAGTTTTGACTTCTATACTCCATGAAATTAGTGAAATATCCTTGATATTTGCGCTTCATCCAGTATCTTTTCATGGAAATATTCTTCTAAGCATTCTTGAATTTTACTCCACAAAGCAGTATCATGTTGACAATTTGGACGTTATTAGTTCCTGGATAAATTAATTCTTGAACTTATTTTATTGAATTCTTATATCATTGTCATCATCTTCATGTTTATAATATGTTGAAAGTCATCTGTGGCCTATAGTGCATAGATGGACTTGGTATGATTATGACCAGGGATTATTCGGTGTAATCATGACCGTAATGTTACAAATGATGTGGAAAAAGTCCTCATTATCCCGTAGTGCATTGATGGATAGTTGTTGGCATGATCATGATCATGAACATTGATGAATACACGAATAACCTTGGCCCGTAGTGCATGGATAATTTGTGGTCGTGATACTAATGAATATCCTTGGTCGTAGTGCAGGGATGATGTGGATTATTTATTAAGCTGAGTCTCAACGATAACAGTCATAAAAAAACCTTTTAAATCATAGACGATAGGAGATTTTAATCCCTACTTGACTCTTCTAATGGATTGCTTGTTCCGCTGTAGTTAAACTTGATGTTTGTTATATTTTATCAGTTTAACACTGTTGAAGGCTAATGATAATTTATTTTGCATTATCTTAGTCATAATATTTCTTACTGGGCTAGTTGAACTCACCCTTTTTTCTTTCATTATTCTCTCCAGGAAATGAAAACATAGCATGGACTAGTCGGGGAACGGAGTAACGGTCCAGATGATAGCATTAGTATTCCTCACTATTCTATGAAATAGTGTGATAATAAATGTATTGAGGACTTATTTTGAGTTTGAATACTGTCTAGAAGACAATATTTGTATTAAAACTCACAGTTCATGTTGTATATTTAAATTTGTATTTGTATTCTGTACCATGTATTTGGCGACTCAGAATAGGTGATGTATACCTATTTTGGGGGCGTCACAAAATCTCTGAAACCAACAATGCTAGCTGTCTGTAGAACATAACCGACCTATCAAAACCTAAAATCTTTCAACAAATCAAAACACAAATGTATGAGCATATGTATCACCATTCAATACTCAAAATGGATAAGCAAAAAAAATACATTCAGCAAAGGTAAATCAACATTGGATATAAATTAAAACATTTTGACTTCTACTTTTATTCCTATGTTAAGACAAGCAAACACACAATGTAGGAAAGATATATATCAAAAGAATAGAAACCTGAAATTGAAGCAAGTCCAAATGCTCAAAGACCAAATTTTGTACAAAAGAGTTACCTCTTTCTACTTCTGCAAGAAGCATATTAATTTATTGTCAACTATCGTGGCTTCATCACATCCAAGATACAATAGCATGATTAAGCCGTTATAAAGAATTGTGGATTTGAACCCATGAATTACGGTTGAGAGATTGTTTATGATTTAGAGAGAAAACTTGAAGGAACATAAGTGGTGCTTGCCCTCGGGAAAGATGGTGTACAATATAAAACTATATATTCAACTAGCATTACATTTACAGCAGAGCTCATGACATCTTACTTGAAGAATATAACACATACTATATGTGAGAGATTTAAATTAAGTAAACATCCTTTGTCTACCAAATTGGCAAATTCTAAACGACTTCTTCATAGAAAGACTTTCACACAGTCGTTTTTTTTCATATAACAACCCTATGTAGTGGTTTTAATACCAAGTTCCTAAATTGAAAGTCGTATTTGCAAGTCCATAGTCACAGCTAACAAATCCAATGTCCCTTAGTTTAGGTTTAAGTTATGTTTAAGTACTTTGTTCAGTAATTGATCATCCAAGATAACCTATGGAAAAATATTAACCAAATTGTGTATGATTAAAGAATTTTCCACATTAGTGAACATCAGAAAACCACATAACTAATAAAGAGAGGAACCATAGAAATGCAATGCTATATATATATATATATATATAAAAAATCAAAATGTTAGTGGATAAATAAAAGACTAAGAACAATAATACTTCTTCTAACAAAATATTTGATTGCCGGCCTTGAATTCGAAACAAATGATAAACACTAAGTAACTCAACATAACCAAATATAGCAACTAAAATACATACAGAGACTAAATTTTGTACCTCGAAAGGCAACGACAGTGAGAATGGGCGACTGGGAAATGGCAACAATAGAGAGATTGAGGAATGGTACCTCTAGAAGCTTAGCAATACACTTCTCCACACACATACAGTGGGAACAGATGATGAAATGGCGAGCGAGAAGTGGGCAAACTGCAGCGGCCGGGAAATGAAACGGGCGAGATGATGAAGGTAAAATGATGATGGATGGGGTGACAATCAATTTGGCAAATCAATTGAAAGTTACGTTGAGCTAGGCTAATAATCAATGGCGAGAAGTAGGCAAACTGAGAGGGAAAAATCCAAAATAGAGAGGGAACAAAGTTACAGTCGTTACCGTTGTGGGTAGGGTTAAAAAAGAATGTCATTCTTGATGGCAATGTCGTCACCATTAACCCCGTCGATAATGCCTCATTAGCGACAACAACCCCATCGCCATTAATTATAGTACCCGTCGCCAATGGCTTTTCCCTCCCCCGTGAAATTTTCCCACCAAATAATACCTCATTATCTACTAGACCCATTTGCGACGGCTAGCCCGTCGACATTGACCATATTATCGACGGTAACACTGTTGTCGGCAGTGACCCCGTCGGCAATGACCCTTTTTTTGTAGTGGAGTATGCGACTTTACATTGACTATCGGGAGTTGAACCATGTCACCATCAAAAATAGGTACCCATTACCTCGCATTGATGACTTATTTGACCAGTTGCAAGGTGCTTAATACTTCTCCAAGATCGATCTTCTTTCTGGATATCATCAGTTAAAGATTAAAATTGATGACATTCCAAAGACTTCTTTCAGAACTCAGTACGGGCATTACGAATTCCTAGTCATGTCTTATGGATTGACTAATGCTCATGTTACTTTCATGGATATGATGACTAGAGTATTCAAGGAATATTTAGATCATTTTGTGGTTATCTTTATTGATGACATCATCATCTACTCCAAAAGCTGTGAAGATCATGAACAACACTTGAAGCTGATACTCCAAAAGCTTCGTGAAAATAAGCTATACGCCAAGTTTAAGAAATGTGAGTTCTGGCTTGAGGAAGTAGCGTTCCTTGGGCACATAATATCAAAATATAGAATATTAGTTGACCCGACAAAGATTGAAGAAATACAAAGTTGGGAGCAACTTAAGTTAGTAACCGAAGTACGTAGTTTTCTGGGCTTAGCTGGTTATTATCGGAGATTCATTGAAGGATTTTCTCGAATCGCCACTCCATTAACTCAGCTGGCTCAAAAAGATACAATATTCGGATAGAGCGATGAATGTGAGAAGAGCTTCCAAGAACTCAAGAGGAGACTCATTTCAACACCTGTTCTAATAATACCATCAGGTTCGGAGGGATTTGTCATCTACAGCGATGCTTCAGGCAGAGGTTTAGGATGTGTTCTCATGCAACATGGAAAGGTCATAGCCTATGCCTCAAGGCAACTAAAAGAATATGAGAGGAATTATCCTACTTATGGTATAGAGTTGGCAGCAGTCGTTTTCGCGCTAAAAATCTCGAGGCACTACCTATATGGGGAGAAAATGAAGATCTATACAGATCATAAATGTGACGCCCCCAAATCCGGGTCTCTTTTAACCTGACAGATGGTGCTCCTCGGTGCTACAGTTCACACAAACATTCAATTGAAAAAGCTTCAAAAGAACGAATATGTCTTATATATATTCCAAAATAATACTACCATTCCCCAGGTTCTTTATAACCGTTACATTTGTTCTTGTCATAATATCAAATATTATCATTACAAACCTATACTATTTTATAGGTACGCTACAAGTTCGTTTAAGCCTTCACTTTATCCTTGTCGAATCCTTTGGTCATATCGTCTAAGCTGCAATCATATGGTTCAAGAAAATATGAGCATAACAAGCTCAGCAAGTACAACAATTTCATTTTTAAAAACATGCTTGAAACATAGGAATCGTATATCTTCAATAACTGGATGATAGTTACGAAGTACTATCAATAATTCAAAATAGCTTTCCTTTTCCTTCAAAACATTTTACAATAACAATATTCATCAATTCTAGTTCAAGACGTGAACGTCTTATAGTTTCTTTGAAAAGGACAACCTGGCACAAAGTCCGTAAGTCCGGCATATCTTACGAGCACTTCTAGGTGATCAGCCTATAGTACTCTATGTTGATCAACACTACATCCATTAAACGTGTGTACGTTTAAGTTGTGGCAACCTCACGTGCCCATCGAATACTCGATGAAAATACATTTATTTATTCATATTCAGGCTTACCTTGAATCCGTACCAATTAGTTGGCGTAGGATAGCGTTAGCAATTCTATATTGAAAGACTTGTAAACAGTTCAATCAATCTATCAAGATTAGTCTAGCCGAGCTAAAATTGGCATCGACTCTTTCTTTAAAACCATACATGCATCTCATAATGTGAATCATTTGAAAACCTGACTAACACGAAGGTTAGACAAGCGTTTAAGAAAAACTTTCCTTCAGCGTCTGCTACCAAATAATTACGTTTCCTTTGAGTCTTTATAGTCTCTACAACACATAATCACATAACATACCTCATTAGGTCATGAATGAACATACTTGGTTCCTAAAGAATCTTACCATTCTTCTCAATCTAATCCCGTATTAGATTTGTTATTTATTGGTTCCGGGTTTTCGACATTCTTTTACATCGTCCTTACCAACTTCGTTCTCTTATAACACTTAAGTGAAATTATTTCATTAATACAACTCGGTTCAAGTTAATTATCCTTCCTCAAGGCTTACTAACGTCTTTACATTATTTAATCGAAACTCGATTGTCATTGATTAAGTACACTTATTGTACATCGTTCTTGTTCACATTCGACTTATCTTCAACCTTTAGTATATTACTTAAGGTTTATAACACCCTTAATGATTTTGCGTTAAGTTAATTAAGAATTTAATTCACTATTCATACACTCCTCCTTTTTCTTTACATTCAAAACCTTTTTTCTCTATCTATTACCTAGTACTGGCGCTGCGGCGCTAGCTTTTGTTCTGTACCTCGCGCTACGGTATGACACTCTTGGTTCCAAAAATCCGGTCTTGGAGCTGCGGCGCCATGCCTAATGCATTCGGCCGCGCTGCGGCACCAACTAACAGGGGCTAATGTCCGGTTTCGCGCTGCGGTGCCGGCCATTCTTGCCTTGAGTCGCGCCGCGGCGCCGACTCTGTGTATCAGACAATTTTGACAGATATTTCTTTTAGTGAGATTCCCGGCCTCGTAACTTCTTCGTTATAAGTCCGAATTGGCTCGTTCAAGAGCCTACAGTTCACAAATTATGTACTCTATGCGTTCATGCAAGAATTTTATCTATTCGACTTCGTTTGCGAAAAATTCACCTATTAGTCCATTTTTAACGAAAACGATAAACATTCGTGAACGTTCAACGCTCGTTTCTTCGTTCTAAGTCGGAATCCGGCCATTTTCGAGTCCGCAACTCTATAATGACAAATACGACTTGTCTCTATTGACAACCAATGTTTCCAAGCTCAATATCAAAATTCAACTTCCATATCGTCGAATTCGTGAAATTCGACGATATGGAAGTTGAATTTTGATATTGAGCTTGGAAATATTAGTTGTCAATGGAGACAAGTTGTATTTGTCATTATAGAGTTGCAGACTCGAAAATGGCCGGATTCCGACTTAGAACGAAGAAACGAGCGTTGAACGTTCACGAATGTTTATCGTTTTCGTTAAAAATGGACTAATAGGTGAAGTTTTAGCAAACGAAGTCGAATAGATAAAATTCTTACATGAACGCATAGAGTACATAATTTGTGAACTGTAGGCTCTTGAACGAGCCAATTCGGACTTATAACGAAGAAGTTACGAGGCCGGGAATCTCACTAAAAGAAAAATCTGTCAAAATTGTCTGATACATAGAGTCGGCGCCGCGGCGCGACTCAACGCAAGAATGGCCGGCACCGCAGTGCGAAACCGGACATTAGCCCCTGTTAGTTGGCGCCGCAGCGCGGCCGAATGTACTAGGCATGGCGCCGCAGTGCCGAGACTGGATTTTTGGAACCAAGAGTGTCACACCGCAGCGCGAGGTACAGAACAAAAGCTAGCACCGCAGCGCCAGTACTAGGTAATAGATAGAGAAGAAAGGTTTTGAATGTAAAGAAAAGGAGGAGTGTATGAATAGTGAATTAAATTCTTAATTAACTTAACGCAACATCATTAAGGGTGTTATAAACCTTAAGTAATATACTAAAGGTTGAAGATAAGTCGAATGTTAACAAGAACGATTTATAATAAGTGTACTTAATCAATGACAATCGAGTTTCGATTAAATAACGTAAGGACGTTAGTAAGCCGTGAGGAAGGATAATTAACTTGAACCGAGTTGTATTAATGAAATAATTTCACTTAATTGTTATAAGAGAACGAAGTTGGTAAGGACGATGTAAAAGAATGACAGAAAGCCGGAACCAATAAATAACAAATCTAATACGGGATTAGATTGAGAAGAATGGTAAGATTCTTTAGGAACCAAGTATGTTCATTCATGACCTAATGAGGTATGTTATGTGATTATGTGTTGTAGAGACTGTAAAGACTCAAAGGAAATATAATTATTCGGTAGCAGACGCTGAAGGCAAGTTTTTCTTAAATGCTTGTCTAACCTTCGTGTTAGTCAGGTTTTCAAATGATTCACATTATGAGATGCATGTATGGTTTTGAAGAAAGAGTCGATGCCAATTTTAGCTCGGCTAGACTAATCTTGATAAATTGATTGAACTGTTTATAAGTCTTTCAATATAGAATTGCTAACGTTATCCTACGCTAACTAATTGGTACGGATTCAAGGTAAGCCTGAATATGAATAAAAAAATGTATTTTCATCGATTATTCGATGGGCACGTGAGGTTGCCACAACTTAAACGTACACTCGTTTAATGGATGTAGTGTTGATCAACATAGAGTACTATATGCTGATCACCTAGAAGTGCTCGTAAGATATGTCGGACTAACGAACTTCGTGTCGGGTTGTCCTTTTCAAAGAAACTATACGACGTTCACGTCTTGAACTAGAATTGATGAATATTGTTGTTGTAAAATGTTTTGAAGGAAAAGGAAAGCTATTTTGAATTATTGATAGTACTTCGTAACTATCATCCAGTTATTAAAGATATACGATTCCTATGTTTTAAGTATACTTTTAAAAATGAAATTGTTGTACTTGCTGAGCTTTTTATGCTCACACTTGCTTGAACCATATGATTGCAACTTAGACGATATGACCAAAGGATTCGACAAGGATAAAGTGAAGGCTAAAGCGAACTTGTAGCATACCTATGTAATAGTATAGGTTTGTAATGATAATATTTGATATTATGACAAGAACAAATGTAACGATTATAAAGAACCTGGGGAATGGTAGTATTGTTTTGGAATATATATAAGAAATATTCGTTCTTTTGAGGCTTTTTCAATTGAATGTTTGTGTGAACTGTAGCACCTTGGAGCACCATCTGTCGGGTTGAAAGAGACCCGAATTTGGGGGCGTCACAGTTGGTATCAAATCATTAGGTTATAAAATTTAAGGGGGAAGAACCTTAGGCTAATAACCTCATTAAGGAAGAGAAGTTCGAAGGAAGTAAACTCGAGCTTTACTTAAGTTGATTGAGTCAATAAGGTATTTAGGAAACTCAGTACCGAATGATTTAAAAGATAGAAAGTAAGCCTAAATAAATTAAATGTGATTTGTGCTTATACTATTGTGTGTTATGTACTAATCAACATATGTGTTATTGTAGGATGTCGATCAATAGCTTGATGTATAGAGATATACACGCGGTGAGCGAAGAGCTTGTGAACCGAGTAGAGCCTGTACCTATGCCGGTGGCGGAGGTACCATTAGTGATTCTAGCAGAGTCGGAGGCAGATGATTACTCTTCCGAGGAAGACTACTCAGAGGGAGAGATGGATATATCATCATACCTTAGTATGTTGAATGATATGGAGGAAGAAAGAGAGGTAACATCAGTTACTACGGTGGTACTGTTGCCTCTTTTTTACGACTAACAAAAGAGCTCTAACTCATGCAAGCATACATGCGTCAACAAGTAATACAAAGCAAGTAAAGTATCGATCCCACAGAGAAAGTTGTTTAACTTAAACTACTATTCATTAATTAAATCACTATATTTATATGCTCACCCTAAAGATTAAACTTGGTTGATTCTTAAATTGCAAATAACAACTAAAATAAAATAAACGATATACTAAATGATATTAGAACTAATAGGATCCTAACTTCATTTACTAATTCATTCAATTGCCACTATCATGCCTGACTTGTTCACATATTATAGGAAAGTAGCCAAGAGCACTAAAAGAGTATTAGCCATTTTTCAATGCACTAAGACCAACTTACACCGCATCCACAGATGATAGACTCTATGTAATAATCAATATAACCAACATCACTATATGTCTATGTGAAATTGCAACTATATTGATTTTAAGTTCAAGCTCTTATCTTAACTTATACGGTGAAACAGTATATGTTTATCTGGTTCATAAAATACATAAGCCATATAACACAGCCCTATATACATATACTATCATGATTACAGTCCATATTTGTATGTTCATTGTCAATTCCATGCAAATATTGAAACGAATGGTGATCAAGCATTCATGTATGCAAAATAATCATGACAGACATCCCATATAATATGAAAAACAACCCAGCATTTAAGTGTGCAATCAAACTACATAATAAAATCCGTTAGAATCCCATAATGGAGTTTAGTTCATGACTGAACCAAAAGCCATTATGGGATCAAAGTTAAACATAATCAATAAGCAACAATTGAAAGATGAAAGATGAAACTATCAAACCCAATTGCTGAATACACATCAATATTCAATCCTCATAAAATTCCAGCAAAAACTAACGTTAATAATTCACTCTCGTAGAGAAATCCCAAGAAGGAGTAGAAAAGTAGCGTTATCGCCTCCTTCTACGTTGGAATCCTCCCTAGAGAGTAAAAACCCTAATTACGATGTAAAGTTACGTGAAAACTAATAAAATGTCGAATGATACCCCTGACACCAGTCAAGAATCGTTTTAAATCAATTACAACCTTTAAAATTCAGAAATAAAATAAAACTCATCAGTAGCATCAGACATCGTGCGCGGCCGCACGCTCTTCCAGCATGATAGTCTCGCGGCCGCGAGACTTGCAGTAGGTTCATATGTTCGGCTGCTCTCGCGCGTGGGTGCGCGCTCCATAAGCTTATCTGCTCGCGGGCGCGAGACTTTCAGTAGCATCCAAGATCTGCCTGGGTGATCGCGTCGGCGCGCGCTCGTAAGGCTGTTTTGTCGCGCAGCTTGAAATTTGCAGGTCCTGGTTTCTGTTTTCCTACTGCTGCTTGCTCCATTATGCTCTATTTCCTTGCATTAATGCACCTTCATACCATGCATATCCCATCCTTTTACCTCGTTTCAAGCATCCATTTGCCTTATACTCTAAATCACCACCGAAACAGTCAATTCCTGCACTTATTCACCAAAAAGAGTTTTAAGAACATGCAATATAAATTAACATTAAATGCAACTAAACTAGACTAAAATGTACTTTAGATGGGCATAGTTCGCATGAATTGGTGCTCCATAAGTAGGTAAAAATCCTACTTATCAAATACCCCCAAACTTGAACCATTGATTGCCCTCAAGCAATGCATACTAATGAATAATGAAAGATGCAACTACATTACTATGCACTTAATTCTCACATTGTCCCAACCATTATAGGCATTCAGTCCAATTTGCCTCAGCGAAGTTTTTCTAGATTTGAGAATACAAATTCAACCCAAACTGCAGGCATAATGTCATATATGCAAATAATTCACCAATGTTATACAGATGCTGTGTGCGTGTGTTGTGTTCGCCCAATACTTGATTTAGGTGTAGAATGCTCATGCTACCTTGCTCAAACCAAAAAAATATAGCATAAATCAAGACTTATGTTTATATATGTGACATGAACTATTTCAACATCTTAAAATAAACTAAGGTTCAACAATGAGTTATCTGCTTTATTCTACTCATGAGGATGAATTTCACTCTTTCTCGCGGTGTTTATTGCTATATTTCTTTTCTTTTCTTTTTTCTACACGATTGTGAAATGTCATACTCAATTAGGCCCACTGCTACCCCTTAGCGAGCTTTCGACCAATGACTCCCATACCATGAAAGACCTTAGGGCGCTAGGTATAGAGACAATTCCCTCGGGCGTACTTACTCAAGTAGCCAGGGCCCCGAAATAAGACTAGCCATGCTATTTCTACATTTCTTTTCTTTTTTTCTTTTTTTTTATACACAGATACCCATGTTTTCCCAGAGTTTAAAACTCGATGTTTTATACAGTCTCACAATCACTTTTCACATATTTCTCTTTTTAACACTACATTTTTTCGTCGAGCAAAAGACACGTGTTTCTTATACCTACAAGTACTTGTGAACCCATTTGTGCAAACTGAAAGCATGTATACAGCATTATGAATTTCGTTGTATAAAACGTTATAACTCAGCTCAAGATATCCAAAATAATCAGAATTCATTTAAAAACTTCACTTTCATCATTGGCTAGACAAACATTTTTTTCTAAATGGCAAGGACTGTGAGGTAAGCAACATGCAACTATGTGCTAAAATGTGAAACTAAACATGCTCATAAAAATTAAACTAACCATGCAGAACTAATAATAATAATAAAAAATTACTAACTACTACCTAATACCCCCAAACTTAAAATATTTAATGTCCCAATTGAATGAAGGTAAAAGGTATGAAAACTCCCTTAGTTATCGGTGGTGCCACCCTCCTCGGGTGGTGAGTCCGGTGGTGGATATGGTGCTGCTATTCCAAACTGAGGCCATTCTTATGTTGTTCCTTGTTGCGCAAATGTTTCGGCTAAATCCCTTGTGAGTCCCGTCGTAAATGTGCCCAAATTGTCATACATGGCATCGACCTTGCGCTCCAACCTTCGGAGTTGTCGATCGCCATAGGTGGCACGCGCGTGCGTGGACGGGCCCGCCTCGTCTATTTTTGGGGGTTGTTGTTCTAGAAAAATAGGATGAAGGATGAATCCTAGTCCTCGTGGATGCGGTACACCACCTGTCCATTCCTTGAAATTCACAATAGTAGCATGATTGATTACGTGGTGTGAGTACTGTAGCGGTTCATTATTCCATTGGATTCCTTGTTGAGTACAGAGCTTGGCTATCACTGACGCATGCGGAATAGCCCCATTTCTATTTCCACGCATATAATTCAACATGTTTCTGTGGATTAATAGGCTGATATCGATGTACTTCCCTTTTATGATTCCCCACAAAATAATCGCCCGCTCGGTAGGGATGGCATTATAATGAGCTAACGGAATGAGCTTGGTACAAATAAACAAGTTCCAGGCCTGGGCATACCGATTCAATGCGGACGACGGGAACGATTTTGGTTCCGTTGTTCCTGTTTTATACTACCATTTGGTGCCCGGGATACACAAATCAGTAAGCACAACTGTGAGATCCGTCTCCAAGTACTCGCCTTCTACCCAATTGTCAGACTCGGTAGGAGGTGCATCATATATGTTGAATACTTCTCTGATCGCGAAAGGGCGATAATTCACTTGTTCTGCTCGAACAATAGTAATGCTTATTGTTAGCTACTCCGTGGCATTAGCATAAAATTCTCGAACGATCCCCACCAAAATGGGAATAGGAGATGCCGTTAAACCAACCAAATCTTGTTTGCGTATCATCTGCCAAAGTTGGCCATCCTGTTTTGCTGGTTGGAATCCCCGTTCCTTCACAAGTGATTGGGCCATACTCCGATAATAATCTCGCTGTGCTTCCAAACTGACAAATTTGCTCTCGTCCAAAACCTCCTCTTCCTGGTGATCAGAAGAAAATTCGGATGAAGAGGAGAGTGAGATTGCACTTGCTCGTTTTGGATCCATGTGGGGATGATAAAGACAATGGGAAGGACTGGTTGATGAATGCTCTTCAGATCTAGGGTTGCACACCCCACAAAGACCCTAATTATGCCAGGAACGTGATGGTTGGGTATGAAATGGGAGAAAAGTTACTTAGCCTTCTGAATATGGGAAATATAATAAGATTGGTCTTTTATAAAGGAAGATAAACCCCACTCAGAACGCAACTCGGATTTGGGACTTAAAAAATTTTCCACGTCTGCGATACCGTGTGGCTTGACTATAGAAATCATGCGCGGACGCGTGAATGGCTAGTTTGGTATGCTCTGTGTTTCGTACGGGCGCGCGTTCGTGGGCTTTATGCATCGCGTGGCCACGGGATCTTGTGTTTTGCAGTGCTGAATGCAATTTGAAGGTGCATCCAGAAAGAATTGTGTACTATCCATTGCACCTGCAATTCATCATAATCGGTATCAGAACAGATTTTTATCACATACATCATTTTATGTAATCTGGATACATGCTCCCCTATATTGGCAGTATTATGTAAATGTGTTAACTTAGGAAGTAATAAATCAATGAAATAAACAAAAAGTGAAAGATAAATTTTTTATAAGAGAAATAATGGGTTGCCTCCCATCCAGCGCTAAGTTATAGTCAATTAGCTTGATTGTCTCTGAAACTCATGTTGACGAAAGAATTGAGGTGAATTTCTGTCTGTCTACCTCACCACCATAGTAATGTTTTAAACGTTGACCATTCACCTTAAAAGGCTTATCGGGCGACGTATCGAATATTTCGATTGCACCATGCGAAAAAACAGTTTTAACTGTGAATGGTCCTGACCATCTAGATTTCAGCTTTCCAAGAAAAAGTTTAAGTCAGGAGTTGTACAGCAAAACCCTTTGTCCGGGTTCAAATGCTCGCTCAACGATTTTTCGATCATGCCATTTTTTCACGTTTTCCTTATACAGTTTCGAATTCTCGTATGCCTGCAGTCTGAATTCATTCAACTCATTGAGTTGGTAAAGGCGTTTCTCCCCAACAACTGTTAAATCAAAATTTAGCTTTTGAATGGCCCAATATGCTTTATGCTCTATCTCTATAGGAAGGTGACAAGCTTTTCCATATACGAGCTGAAAAGGTTACATTCCCAACGGTGTTTTGTACGTTGTCCTATAAGCCCATACTGCATCATCTAGCTTCAACGACCAGTCTTTCCGTGTGGGATTTACAACTTTTTCCAGAATTCTCTTGACCTCTCGATTTAACACTTCTGCTTGGCCATTCGTTTGTGGGTGGTATGCTGTAGCGATGCGATGCTTCACCCCATATTTAGCCAACAAAGCTGTAAACTGCCTGTTGCAAAAGTGACTGCCTTCGTCACTGATGATAGCCCTTGGAGTCCCAATCCTCGTGAAGATATTTTTGTATAAAAATCTGAGGACAACCTTCGCATCATTTGTCGGAAGAGCTGCCACTTCTACCCATTTCGAGACATAATCAACAGCAAGCAGAATGTAGAGATTTCCGCAAGAGGAAACGAACGGCCCCATAAAATTAATCTCCCATACATCAAAAATTTTGACTTCCAAGATTGTATTTAAAGACATTTCATTCCTTTTAGAGAGGTTTCCCATTCGCTGACATTTATCACATTGCTGGACAAAATTGTATGCATCCTTGAAAATTGTCGACCAGTAAAATCCTGCTTGTAGTATTCTTGTCGTTGTTCTTTCACCTCCATAGTGACCGCCATACACAGTAGAGTGACAATCCTGCATAATCCTCTCGGTCTCGCTATATGGAACACACCTACATATAACTTGATCAGAACATTGTTTGAACAAATAAGGCTCATCCCATATGTACCATTTGACATCGTACAGAAATTTCTTCTTCTGATAGCCCACCACATCGGAAGGTAGCAATTTACTTACTAAATAGTTCGCATAATCTGCAAACCATGGCACTTCCCCGTTCACCACAAACAACTTTTCATCTGGAAAAGATTCATTAATTAACACCTTGTCGTTTGTTTCCCTTTCCGAAATCTCAAGTCGCGATAAGTGGTCCACCGCTTGGTTTTCAGTGCCCTTCCTGTCATTGATTTACAAATCAAATTCCTGCAGTAGTAAAATCCATCTGATCAACCGAGGCTTTGCATCCTTTTTCGCCACTAAATGCCGAATAGCAGCGTGATCCGTATACATTATCACCTTTGTGCCGATCAAATAAGCTCAAAATTTATCAAAGGCATACACTACTGCCAGTAATTCTTTTTCCGTGGTGGTATAGTTCAACTGTGCGTCTGTAAGAGTCTTGCTGGCATAATAAATGACATGGAACATCTTTTCTTTCCTTTGTCCCAAAGCAACCCCTACAGCATAATCACTAGCATCACACATCAGCTCAAATGGCAATTCCCAATCTGGAGCAGTAATAATTGGTGTTGATGTCAATTTTCCTTTTAGATGCTCGAATGCCGACACGCAAGCATTATCGAAGAAAAACGACGCATCCTTCTCCAATAAACTGCATAATGGCTTAGTTATCTTGGAGAAGTCTTTTATAAATCTGCGATACAAAACCTGCATGGCCCAGGAATCTACGAACACCTTTTACTGACGTAGGTGGTGGCAATTTCTCTATAGTTTCCAACTTTGCCCTATCTACCTCTAGCCCCTTCTTCGATACTTTGTGTCCAAGTATGATTCCTTCCTGTACCATAAAATGGCATTTTTTCCAGTTTAGTACCAGATTTGTTTCAACACATCGCTTCAACACCATCACCAAATTTTCGAGACAAAGGTCAAACGAGTCTCCAAAAACTGAGAAGTCATCCATTAATACTTCCACATTCTGCTCTACCATATTTGAAAATATAGCCATCATGCATCTCTAAAAAGTGGCGGGAGCGTTGCACAACCCAAAGACCTCCTTCTGAAGGCAAATGTGTCGTATGGACATATGAAAGTTGTCTTTTCTTGGTCTTTTGGAGCTATCATTATTTGATTGTATCCCGAATATCTGTCCAATAGACAATACTATTCATGACCTGCTAATCTGTCCAGCATCTGATCAATGAATGGTAGTGGAAAATGATCTTTCGTTGTAGCTTTATTAAGCTTGCGGTAGTCCATGCAAACTCTCCACCCTGTCACTGTCCATGTTGGAATTAACTCGTTGTTTTCATTAGTCACTATTGTCATGCCACCTTTTTTCGGTACACACTGCACTGGGCTCACCTATGAGCTGTCTGAGATAGGATAGATTATGCCTACATCCAACCATTTTAGTACCTCTTTCTTTACCACTTCTTTCATTATCGGATTAAGTCTCCTTTTCTGCTCAACCGATGGTTTACTTTCGTCTTCCATCAGGATTTTGTGCATACAAAATGAACGGCTGATCCCTTTGATATCTGTTATAGTCCATCCAATCGCTGATTTGAACTCTCGGAGCACTCGTAGCAGTTTTTCTTCCTAAAAAGACGTTAATGCAGAAGAAATAATCACAGGTAGCTTAGAATCTGTATTTAAAAATGCGTACCTGAGATGATCTGGAAGTGGTTTCAATTCAAGTTCTGGAGGTGTCTCCAGAGATGGTTTTAATTTTACGGTGGTTTCTCCTGCTTTTGTCAATGGTTCAATAGGTATCCTAAATTTCTTGACTTGTGGAGTGGTATCCAGATATTGTACAAGTTCATCCAGTTCTTCGTCCTCCACATCTGAATTTTTAGCAATTACACTACTCAAAGGTTTAGCAACTACCCGCCTTTGTACTTCATCATTTATGACCTGTTCCACCAACTCAACCAAGAAACATTCCTCTTCATCTACTGGAAACTTCATAGCTTTGAAAACATTAAAGGTAATTTCTTGATCATAAACACGCATAATGAGTTCCCCCTTCTGCACATCTATCAGAGTTTTTCATGTGGCTAAGAATGGTCTTCCTAATATGATTAGTGTATTTTTGTCCTCCTCGTAGTCTAAAATGATGAAGTTAGCTGGGAAAATAAACTTGTCCACCTTAACCAACACATCTTCAACAAGTCCCTGTGGATATGTGATGGATCTGTCCGCTAACTTCAATGCAATGTTTGTGGGTTTTGGATCCGATAATCCCAACTGATTAAACACTGACAAGGGGATCAAATTTATGATTGCCCCAAGATCACATAAATACTTACTGAAGTTCAACTTTCCTGTGGTACATGGAATTGTGAAACTACCTGGATCTTTCAGCTTTGGAGGTAATTTCTATTGAAGTACTGCACTGCATTCCTCTGTCAAGGCTACTGTCTCAAAATCATCTAATCTCCTCTTCCTTGACAATATACCCTTCATAAACTTGGAGTAGCTGGGCATTTGTTCTAATGCCTCGGCGAAGGGTATGTTGATCTGCAGCTTTTTAAACACCTACAAGAATTTGCTGAACTATTTATCTTCCCTTTTCTTTATTAATCTCTGCGAATATGGAACTTAAATGTGTATTGGTGGTACTGGATTCTTAACTGTCTCCTCTGAGCCTACTTTGTCTTTTTCTTCCTGCCGATCCTCAAATTTCTCCAACTTTTCCTGCTCATTATCTGGTTCCTCTGCCTCGCGCGGCCGCACGCTCTCCTCGGTATATTCTCACGCGGGCGCGTGACTTACAGTAGCTGACAGGTCTTTCCCAGATCTCAATGTAATCTGTGACACCCCCAAAATAGGTCCATTCCACCCAACCCATTCTGAGTTGTCAAATACATGGTACAGAAACAACTACAACTTTTACAACCCATAAGCTGTGAGTTTGAATACAAACATTGTCATCTAGATAATATCCACATGCAAATAAATCCCCATCGTAATTATTGATACATAATTTTACAAAAAATGGTGAGGACTACTAAATTACTCTCTCTAGAACCTTCATTCCATACCCCGACTAGTACTCGCTACATTCTCGCCTCCTGAGAAGAAAAATGGAACAACAAGGAAAAGGGTGAGCTCAACTAGCCCAGTAAAGAATATTATGACTAAGATAATGTACAACAAATTATCCTTAGTCTTCAACAGGGAAAAAATCTGATAGAATACAATAGACAACAAGTTTTAGATCAACAACTGCAGCGGAGACAACAATTCATTAGAAGAGTTAAGTAGAGAATAAAATCTACTAACATCTATGAATTTAAAAGTCCATCATCAATATTTTATCCCTGTAACATCAATCAATATATATCTCAAATCAAATCAAATATTCATCTTTGTACTACAGGCCAAAGATATTCATCAGTCGGTCATGTTCATCTAAACACCTGTTCATCTTTGCACTACGGGCCAAAGATATTCATCAACTGTTCATGTTCATCTCAACACCTGTACATCTTTGCACTACGGGCCAAAGATATTCATAATAAAATCAACCATCTTTGCACTACATGCCAAAGATATTCAGTAACACCATCATTTAGGACTGAGGATGATGAAAAATATTTTAAAGGAAACGAATCCAGTGAAACAAAATAACAAGTATTAAGGATTCGTACTCTAAACAATCCGAGTTCAAAAATACTTCATAAATAATCATACTGAAGTAAAATTCAAGAATGATCAAAACATGGATACAATCAAAGCTAGTGTCCAGAATAGATATTTTGGACAAAAAGAAGAAATTTCATTTTTCGGTGAATAGTGTCGTATTCGTGAATAGTGCAGTATACGTGAATAGTGCCGTATTCGTGAATAGTAACTCCGACACCAAAAGATAGAATCTTCACAAAAAACATCTTCACGCTTCGTGAATAGTATTCGTGAATAGTAACTCGTGAATAGTAACTCGTGAATAGTAACTCATGAATAGTAACCCCGACATGAAAAAGTTCCAAATTTGATAAAAAGTTCCAACCAACATTTCAGCATAATGATATTGAAGAAATAATATCATTTGAGAAGAAAATAACATCCCTTACCTCGAAAGACAGCACTTCTAGTTAAAACACCGGATATAGGCTATGACTTGAACTTGCACCGTATAGTAATACTCAAAGTATACTCAAAATACTCACAAGAATACGTTCGATAATATAGAGAGAGAAAACTTCAGTTTCTGGTGTGATTTTCAATTCTAACCTAAGCACCTATTTATAGGAAATTGCTTAGAACACCAAAGCAGAAAATTTAATATAATATTAATATATATATATATATATAATCATCTACGCCAACCCTTGAATCTGATTTTCAGCCATTGAACACATGCTCCCTTCTAGAAAAATAAATAAAAAACGTTTTTATTATTAAAAATATTTTAAACTTCCAAAAATCAATTATTTCGGAGCTTCGGAACTTCAATAATTCATAATAAATAGCCCTTTTGTCAGAAAATTCAAATCTTGCGAGTTTTTATAGGAAATTCAATTCTCTACAACTTTGCAGAAGAAAGTTTTTCCAAATTCCAAACAGAAATTGACCGAAATCCATAAACGGACGATTTTACAGACTATAATCAAATTTCAGTCAATAATTGTGTCCACCAACACACAAAATATGTGTTAAACATTTAATGCCACAAAAATACTCTTCCTCCTCATATACTCACTAATATATTATTAAAATAATATATTTAAATAAATTATTTTATCAAAAAAAGATAAAATATTAATTTTCAACAATTGTCACATTAAAAATTTTCTCTATCTATATCCACATAAATTCAATATTTTCCTCATCATATAAATCAATAATTAATTATTCACAAATAATATTACAGAATCACAATACTAGCAACCAGGCCGTTCCCAGGAAATAGGGGGCTTTCCAATAAGAATTTCTCCTTACTGGCGCGCAATTAGGTGACTAAACCTCTCCTTAGACAGAACTTTCTAGACATTGCCAATAATGTTATCAAATAATATTATTCAGATAATATGAATTATTGCTTCGATAATGGAAAATACTGTGTAATGACAATTATTGAAACAACAGTAATATAAAATAACAATGCAGCAATTATTGAATCAATAACATAAAATACTGAACAGTAATTACTGTAACAATTATTGAGTAGTGCCTTCTTACGTAAGAATCAATAATTGGTGCAATACCGTGTGCTACTGTGCAACAACGCGTATTACTGTGTTTTAACCACTGGGTATTCCAACAGTATTAACGGTAACAACTACGCCGTTATTAATAAACAACTTATATTTGTCGTTTTCTTCATCCAATCGCTTTCCGTTATGGGGCCCACAAAAGACTGCGCCGTCGTACGAATATTCCCCGACAGCAAGAATATTCCACGACCAAACGAATATTCCCCGACAACAATGAATATTTTATAACCACCTGCTTATTTAAAATATTTGCGCATAAAACCCATAACTAACCACATTAATCAAATCAACCCTTACTATTTCAAAAAAATAAATAAAGGAAATTCCTTTTTATTTAAAAATTTTCGGGGTCTTACAACCTCCCCTCCTTATGAAATTTCGTCCTCGAAATTGACGTACCTGGTGTTTCGAAAAGGTAAAGATACCTCGCTTTCATTTCCGTTTCCAACTCCAAGGTCATTTCCTCTATAACATGATTCTTCCACAAAACTTTAACTTGTGGTATGACCTTCGTGCGTAGGACATGCTCCTTCCTATCCAAAATCTTGACAGGTACCTCCTCGTACGTTAAGTCTTTGGCTATTTCGTCCGTTTCTAACTCAATGATATGGTTCGGGTCGTCCATATATTTACGTAACATCGATACGTGAAAAACGTTATGAACACGCGTCATACTTGGCGGTAAAACGAGTCTATAGGCCACAGTTCCTATTCGATCGAGAATTTCAAATGGATTAATAAATCGAAGGTTTGAGCTTTGCTCACATCGCCAATTCTCGCTTTTGGAATAACAACTTCTTGTACCTGCTTCTTCATATTCACCAGCTCCGATGTGTAGCTTGAACGTTTTTAACTTTATCGATTAAAGTCGATTATACTCGTATATCATCACGTGGATACCTAGAGTTTTCATCTCCATCTCTATTATTTGTAAATTATACGAATGAGTCTTTGACAATATCGTACTCGTACTTATATACGATCTTCTACTCAACACGTCAGCTACCACGTTCGCTTTTCCAGGATGGCATGGTCAGAACATGTGCTGAAATGAGTCTCCTCTTTAGTTCTTCGAAGCTCTTCCCACATTCCTTGCTCCATTCGAATTTTGTATCTCTACGAGTCAGCTGCGTTAATGGAATAGCGATTCGAGAATATCCTTCAACGAATCTCCGATAATAATCAACTAAGCCTAGAAAGCTACGTATTTCGATTATCGACTTAGTTTACTCTCAACTATGACTCACATCCCAATCTTGGATAACACGTCACAATAGCACCTATCATTTTACTACCGCATGAATTTGACGTTCCCTACGAAGAGTCTGGCTTCTGTGTATTCCACAAAGGAAGTCACCAGATAAAGGCTCGGGTACAAACTTCTACAGTTGAATTTTTAACTCCTGAAGTTCAATAGGAGACATTCGATATGAGATTTTAGAAATGGGTTTTGTACCGGATTCAAAGTCGATACAAAATTTAATATCACGCTCTGGGAGTAAGCCAAGAAATTCTTCAGGAAATACATCAGGAAATTTACTAACAACAAAAATATCATTCAAATCTGATGTACTTTTGTTCAAGTCCATGACATGGGCTAAGAAAACACGAAATCCCTTTTTCAATAAACGAATGACTTCATGGCTTGATATAAGAATGTTTGACTTCAATGGTTTGATTGCTTGAGTTCGAATATCAGGTTGCTTAAGAATATGAAAACTAACAACCTTTACAAAAGCAATTAATTTTGGCATGATAAGTAGTTAACCTTAAAATCCCATCAAGAGCAAATATCTCTATAGAAATAAGGTTAACAGGTAATGTGATAGTGCCAAATTGAATCAAGCAAGATTTCTAAACAACGGATGTAATGAAAGTTTCTCCTAACGGAGTCTCCATAATAGGTCAAAGTCTAATTTCTCCGTAGTCAAGTTCAAACGTTGAGCGCAAGCAAGAGAGATAAAAGAATGGGTAGAACCGGTACCTAGTAAGGTATAAACTTCGCAAGAATTATAATTAACTAACCCATGCTAAACTCGTTCGGATTCCTCGCATTTTGACCGGTCACGACAAACGCTCTTCCAAGAATCGTTGACTTTGACTTTTCTGGGACAACCTTTTGAATCACCATCCTCGCTGGAATTGGTTTCGCTACCGTACACTCTCGAGCGATATGTCCTTCCTTTCCACAATTATAGCATACCTTGAACTGTTGTGGACAGTTTGGGCTGATATGTCCCTCTTTCCCGCATTTGTAACATACGACCGGTGGTCTTTCTCCTCCTTTGGAACCAGTTGCTGCTGGCACTGTCGTCTTCACATGGTCGTTGTTAAATCTCCTCTTTTTAAAATCTCCTCCCGACTCGCTTCTTCTATTTTCATGGCCACGATTACCACCAAAGTGGTTACCGCCTTTGTCCATATTCTTCTTTCTCCGCTGGTTATCGTTATTCTGATGACTGCTATCTTCGGTATAATCCTGATTATGGTCCCTCGGTTGAACGTACTCGTTATCTCGCTCTAACAACTGAGCCCTGTTGACAACATCTGAATAGATAGAAAATTTATGAGAAATGAGATACTGACGTATGCCGAGTTTCAAACCTCTCAGAAACATCCGCGTCATACGTTCCTCATTCTCCACCAAATGAGGTGCAAACCTGGATAACTCCGCGAACTTCGCCTCGTACTGGGACACCGTCATGTTATTCTGCTCTAGTCTAATAAACTCCACTTCCTTCATATGGCGAATACTTTCAGGAAAGTATTTTTCGCTGAAAAGTTTCTGAAACGTCTCCCATGACATGCTAAGTGCGGCTGGATGTGTACGCTTCACAGACTCCCACCAGTAGTCTGCCTCTCCACGGAACATAAAGGTGGCGAATGGAACCTTCTGTTCCTCCGTGCATCCCAAGACATCGAATATCTTGGTAATTTTCTTGACCCATGTTTCCGCCATGATCGGATCGGGCTTTCCCTTAAATTCTGGTGGTCCCAACTCTTTGAACTGCTTGGCTATGACAACCCGTGAATTGCTATCATTTCCTCCTGTATTTTGAACACGAGTCTCCCTCGTCTGGTTTTGCATGAACTGCAAAAAGCTCCTAAACATCCCGTCGTTCATCATCTGCTCAGTGGCGTTGTTCACAGGAGGAACATTGCCAGCCTGTTGCACGTTCTCCTCGTTGGTAAGTACAGGCATCTCCACGGTCTCATTTACTCCACTGTTAATATTCTCAGTCGACATTCTCAAATACTGTCATAAAACAAGGGTTAATTAAGGAAATCAATAAATCACATAATATCCCTATATAGTGACCAACTAACAAATAAGCTTAGGTAGGACACACTAGCGAAGGATTTACTCATCTCTCCCCTCCTAGTTCTATTCCCCGATCTCCGCCAGAGATCATATCCCTAAGCTCTGATACCAACTGTGACACCCCCAAAATAGGTCCATTCCACCCAACCCATTCTGAGTTGTCAAATACATGGTACAGAAACAACTACAACTTTTACAACCCATAAGCTGTGAGTTTGAATACAAACATTGTCATCTAGATAATATCCACATGCAAATAAATCCCCATCATAATTATTGATACATAATTTTACAAAAAATGGTGAGGACTACTAAACAACTCTCTCTAGAACCTTCATTCCATACCCCGACTAGTACTCGCTACATTCTCGCCTCCTGAGAAGAAAAATGGAACAACAAGGAAAAGGGTGAACTCAACTAGCCCAGTAAAGAATATTATTACTAAGATAATGTACAACAAATTATCCTTAGTCTTCAACAGGGAAAAAATCTGATAGAATACAATAGACAACAAGTTTTAGATCAACAACTGCAGCGGAGACAATAATTCATTAGAAGAGTTAAGTAGAGAATAAAATCTACTAACATCTATGAATTTAAAAGTCCATCATCAATATTTTATCCCTATAACATCAATCAATATATATCTCAAATCAAATCAAATATTCATCTTTGCACTACAGGCCAAAGATATTCATCACTCGGTCATGTTCATCTAAACACCTGTTCATCTTTGCACTACGGGCCAAAGATATTCATCAACTGTTCATGTTCATCTCAACACCTTTACATCTTTGCACTACGGGCCAAAGATATTCATAATAAAATCAACCATCTTTGCACTACATGCCAAAGATATTCAGTAACACCATCATTTAGGACTGAGGATGATGAAAAATATTTTAAAGGAAACGAATCCAGTGAAACAAAATAACAAGTATTAAGGATTCGTACTTTAAACAATCCGAGTTCAAAAATACTTCATAAATAATCATACTGAAGTAAAATTCAAGAATGATCAAAACATGGATACAATCAAAGCTACTATCCAGAATAGATATTTTGGACAAAAAAAAGAAATTTCATTTTTCGGTGAATAGTGCCGTATTCGTGAATAGTGCAGTATACGTGAATAGTGCCGTATACGTGAATAGTAACTCCGACACCAAAAGATAGAAATTTCACAAAAAACATCTTCACGCTTCGTGAATAGTATTCGTGAATAGTAACTCGTGAATAGTAACTCATGAATAGTAACCCCGACATGAAAAAGTTCCAAATTTGATAAAAAGTTCCAACCAACATTTCAGCATAATGATATTGAAGAAATAATATCATTTGAGAAGAAAATAACATCCCTTACCTCGAAAGACAGCACTTCTAGTTAAAACACCGGATATAGGCTATGACTTGAACTTGCACCGTATAGCAATACTCAAAGTATACTCAAAATACTCACAAGAATACGCTCGATAATATAGAGAGAGAAAACTTCAGTTTCTGGTGTGATTTTCAATTCTAACCTAAGCACCTATTTATAGGAAATTGCTTAGAACACCAAAGCAGAAAATTTAATATAATATTAATATATATATATATATATATATATATATATATATATATATATATATATATATATATATATATATAATCATCTACGCCAACCCTTGAATCTGATTTTCAGCCATTGAACACATGCTCCCTTCTAGAAAAATAAATAAAAAACGTTTTTATTATTAAAAATATTTTAAACTTCCAAAAATCAATTATTTCGGAGCTTCGGAACTTCAATAATTCATAATAAATAGCCCTTTTGTCAGAAAATTCAAATCTTGCGAGTTTTTATAGGAAATTCAATTCTCTACAACTTTGCAGAAGAAAGTTTTTCCAAATTCCAAACAGAAATTGACCGAAATCCATAAACGGACGATTTTACAGACTATAATCAAATTTCAGTCAATAATTGTGTCCACCAACACACAAAATATGTGTTAAACATTTAATGCCACAAAAATACTCTTCCTCCTCATATACTCATATATCCCACATTCATCGTAAAAATATCATCACTAATATATTATTAAAATAATATATTTAAATGAATTATTTTATCAAAAAAAGATAAAATATTAATTTTCAACAATTGTCACATTAAAAATTTTCTCCATCTATATCCACATAAATTCAATATTTTCCTCATCATATAAATCAATAATTAATTATTCACAAATAATATTACAGAATCACAATACTAGCAACCAGGCCGTTCCCAGGAAATAGGGGGCTTTCCAATAAGAATTTCTCCTTACTGGCGCGCAATTAGGTGACCAAACCTCTCCTTAGACAGAACTTTCTAGACATTGCCAATAATGTTATCAAATAATATTATTCAGATAATATGAATTATTGCTTCGATAATGGAAAATACTGTGTAATGACAATTATTGAAACAACAGTAATATAAAATAACAATGCAGCAATTATTGAATCAATAACATAAAATACTGAACAGTAATTACTGTAACAATTATTGAGTAGTGCCTTCTTACGTAAGAATCAATAATTGGTGCAATACCGTGTGCTACTGTGCAACAACGCGTATTACTGTGTTTTAACCACTGGGTATTCCAACAGTATTAACGGTAACAACTACGCCGTTATTAATAAACAACTTATATTTGTCGTTTTTTTCATCCAATCGCTTTCCGTTATGGGGCCCACAAAAGACTGCGCCGTCGTACGAATATTCCCCGACAGCAAGAATATTCCACGACCAAACGAATATTCCCCGACAACAATGAATATTTTATAACCACCTGCTTATTTAAAATATTTGCGCATAAAACCCATAACTAACCACATTAATCAAATCAACCCTTACTATTTCAAAAAAATAAATAAAGGAAATTCCTTTTTATTTAAAAATTTTCGGGGTCTTACATAATCGCTTGGCATTGTTCCTTTCTTTCTCTTCTTGGATTCGTCTCCATGTTACTTGGCAATGAACCCTGTGGCCTTTTAGTAAGCATGTTTTCCATCTGCCCCATTTGAGTTTCTAGGTTCTTTATAGCCACTGCTTGGCTCTTGATCATAACTTCTGTGTTTGCCATGTATTTCATCATCATCTCCTCCACTTCTGATTTCTTTTCTTGCCGAGGTGCAGCTGGAGTGTGATGTTGTTGTTGTTGTTGAGAAAATCCTGGCGGAAAGGGTGGTCTAGGATTAAATTACGGCTGCGCTGGCTGCACCTGAAATTGGTTGTTTGGTTGAAACTGAGCTTGCTGATTCCCTTGATTTTTTGACCAACTTAAATTTGGATGATTTCTATTGTTGGGGTGGTATGTGTTCTGAAATTGACCTTGGTCTTTTCTGTAGTTGCTCATATACTGCACTGATTATGAGCTGATAGCACATTGGTCCATCAAGTGTGACCCCGCACAAATCTCACATATGTAGGCAACCGTCTTTACCTTTCCTTCAGCCAAAGTATCTATTTTCTTTGTCATAGCTGCCATCTGTACTGATAGCTGAGTAATGGCATCAACTTCCAACACACCCGCAACTTTGGTTTGTGGCATTCGGGATGTAGGATTCTGAAAATCATTTGATGCCATTGTCTAGATAAGATCATAGGCTTCCTCGTAGTTCTTTGCCCAAAATGCACCTCCAGGAGCTGCATCTACAATCGGTCTTGACTGCCATCCCAATCCATTATAGAACATGTTAATTACCATCCAATCTGGCATACCGTGATGTGGGCACTTTCTCAGCATTTCTTTGTATCTCTCCCATGCTTCATGTAACGACTCGCCCTGTTGTTGCTCAAATTGAGAGATAGTTGTCCTCATCTTTGCAGTCTTAGCCATTGGGAAGAACTTAGCTAAGAATTTCTGTGCTAAATCCTCCCATGTAGTTATAGATCCGGCTGGCAAAGAATGAAGCCAACTTTGTGCTTTATCCCTCAATAAAAATGGGAAAAACCTTAGTCGAATAGCATCCTCCGTCACACCGTTGTATCTGAATATATCACAAATTTTAATGAAACTCAATAGATGTTCATTCGGATCATCCGTAGCAGCACCCCCAAACTGAACTGTGTTCTACACCATTTGAATAGTGCCAGTCTTGATCTCGAAAGTATTGGTTGCTATCGCTGGTCTGACTATACTGGACTGTAGTCCGTTGATATTGGGCATGGAATACTCATTCAGAGCCCGATGCTCCTCTCTTTGATCTTCTCCTTGTGCCTCGGCTGCCATGTTAGCTTTCGTGTTTTCCAACTGTTCTTGTAAATTTCTATGTACACCCGCTTTCCAACCTCTCCCGTTTATATTATCCTGAACAGGTATTAACTCGGAGTTGGTTGACCGTGTGCGCATAAAAATTTATCCAAATTCCTGAAACAAAAACAAAAACTGAAATGAGATAAGACTAGAATTGTCTAAGTCATACAATATAGCTTAAAACTAATGATAATAATACTAAATTAAACGCCTTTCCCCGGCAACGGCGCCAAAAACTTGTTGCCTCTTTTTTACGACTAACAAAAGAGCTCTAACTCATGCAAGCATACACGTGTCAACAAGTAATACAGAGCAAGTAAAGTATCGATCCCACAGAGAAAGTTGTTTGACTTAAACTACTATTCATTAATTAAATCACTATATTTTTATGCTCACACTAAAGATTAAACTTGGTTGATTCTTAAATTGCAAATAACAACTAAAATAATATAAACGATATACTAAATGACATTAGAACTAATGGGATCCTAACTTCATTTACTAATTCATTCAATCGCCACTATCATGCCTGACTTGTTCACATATTATAAGAAAGTAGCCAAGAGCACTAAAAGAGTATTAGCCATTTTTCAATGCACTAAGACCAACTTACACAGCATCCACAGATGATAGACTCTGTGTAATCATCAATATAAGCAACATTACTATATGTCTATGTGAAATTGCAACTATATTGATTTTAAGTTCAAGATCTTATCTTAACTTATACGGTGAAACAGTATATGTCTATCTGGTTCACGAAATACATAAGCCATATAACACAGCCTTATATACGAATACTATCATGATTACAGTCCATATTTGCATGTTCATTGTCAATTCCATACAAATACTGAAACGAATGGTGATCAAGCATTCATGTATGCAAAACAATCATGACAGACATCCCATATAATATGCAAAACAACCCAGCATTTAAGTGTGCAATCAAACTACATAATAAAATCTGTTAGAATCCCATAATGGAATTTAGTTCATGACTGAACCAAAAGCCATTATGGGATCAAAGTTAAACATGATCAATAAGCAACAATTGAAAGATGAAAGATGAAAGATGAAACTATCAAACCCAATTACTGAATACACATCAATATTCAATCCTCATAAAATTCCAGCAAAAACTAACGTTAATAATTTGCTCTCGTAGAGAAATCCCAAGAAGGAGTAGAAAAGTAGTGTTATCGCCTCCTTCTACGTTGGAATCCTCCATAGAGAGTAAAAACCCTAATTACGATGTAAAGTTACGTGAAAACTAATAAAATGTCGAATGATACCCCTGACACCAGTCAGGAATCGTTTTAAATCAATTACAACCTTTAAAATTCGGAAATAAAATAAAACACATCAGCAGCATCAGACATCGCGCGCGGCCGCACGCTCTTCCAGCATGATAGTCTCGCGGTCGCGAGACTTGCAGTAGGTTCATATGTTCGGTTGATCTCGCGTGTGGGCGCGCGCTCCATAGGCTTGTATGTCTCGCAACCGCGAGACTTGCAGTAGCATCCAAGATCTGCCTGGGTGATCGCGCGGGCGCGCGCTCGTAAGGCTATTTTGCCGCGCGACTTGAAATTTGCAGGTCCTAGTTTCTGTTTTCCTACTGCTACTGTTTGCTCCGTTATGCTCTATTTTCTTGCATCAATGCACCTTCATGCCATGCATATCCCATCCTTTTACCTGGTTTCAAGCATCCATTTGCCTTATGCTCCAAATCACCACCAAAACAGGCCGATTCCTGCACTTATTCACCAAAAGGAGTTTTAAGAACGTGCAATGCAAATTAACATGAAATGCAGCTAAACTAGACTAAAATATACTTGAGATGGGCATAGTTCACATGAATTGGTGCTCTATAAGTAGGTAAAAATCCTACTTATCAGGTACCTACATTGGAGTCATCACCTCCAGATGAAATGGAAGCATTGTATCTGGCAGCGCTTGACAAGAATGTGCAACTATGTGAAGTTGTGCAGAAACAGAATGAAGAGATTAGTGCTCTTTATGTAGCAAAGGGGTCTGCAGAAGCGGATTTTGAGTCAGAGCATGATGAGAAGGTGCTTATGATAAATAAGGCTAGGGATTTTAAGAAGGAGGCCGATGAGCTTCGTAGAGAACTGGGGGAGAAGGACCGGAAGATAGCACGGATGTCTTACATCCATGTGAGTATACATAAGGATTTCAAGATGAAGGTTGCTTGTTATTGCAATAAGTCAGGACAAACCCGTCATACTATTAGTCGAGATACTGTAGCGGCGATTGCGAATGCAAAGCACGAGGATGTTGTTATGCATTATTAGAAGTCTAGAGTTATAAATATGTGTGTAGTGACGTAAAACCCTCTTTTAAAGGGTAGTCTTTTTGTAAATCCCAACTTTTGTGAAGTTCAATTGCGGAATAGAAAATGTAATAGCTTTTGTCTATGAAAACAAATTGTAAATAGTTTCAAACTATGAAGAAGCATATGAATATAATGAAGTTTTCATGGAAATGATTTGTTATGATGCGATTTGGTATGTGGCGATTAATAATGAAGTAAGTATATAGATAATAATGAAATTTTATTTAATCTAAAATGTCTCCAGGGAGAAGATAACGTAATAAGGAAGCGGAATCACATAATGATAATTAATGGGGTCAAAACAACCCTATGCAAGAGTTCGTTAAGTTATTAACGGCTGCATTTACCCAAACCGGGGGTAGAGAACCCACGAAACCTAAGGTAGCTAGAACGATTACCTTTAAAGAGTTTAAAAGCATAGGTCCGCCAGAGTTCAAAGGAACGACGGACCCAATCGAGGCCCATACTGGGGTAAAAGAAATATAGAAGTCGTTTGTTATTACAAGCATAGGTGAGATGCAAAAGTTTTCTTTTGTGACTTACACGAGGAAGAGTGAAGCCAGCTTTTGGTAGAAGGCTCACCAGGGTGGGGTTAGAACAAATGCGGTAACGTGGAAATAATTCAAGAAGGTTTTCTTTGAGAATTATTTTCCTACAAATATGTGAGGGAGGATAGAGATTGAATTCTTAGAACTTAAGCAAGGGGATATGATATTTCCCTAGTACGCGACCAAATTCAAATGAATTGGCAAGGTTTGTTTCACATCAAGTGGACACAGAGGAGGTGAAGGCTCGCAGGTTGGAGCAGGGCCTGAAACCCTAGCTCTATAGTGGGATTTTGGTGATCTAAAGTGTTTCCTATGGGATCATTCTGGAGAAGGTGATTATAGCATAAGGTGATAGTGAGTTGTAGACTCAATACCACAAAGATGGAAAAGATGAGAGCAAGAGAGAGGGAGGAACCAAGGTAGAGAATGGTAGTGGCAGTATGCCAAAGAGACAAAATTTTTAACTCCGGGAATACTGAAGTGGGACAAGGGGATCCTAAGTGAAGGCTAAAGCGAACTTGTAGCATACCTATGTAATAGTATAGGTTTGTAATGATAATATTTGATATTATGACAAGAATAAATGTAACGGTTATAAAGAACCTGGGGAATGGTAGTATTATTTTGGAATATATATATAAGACAGATTCGTTCTTTTGAGGCTTTTTCAATTGAATGTTTGTGTGAACTGTAGCACCGTGGAGCACCATCTGTCAGGTTGAAAGAGACCCAAATTTGGGGGCGTCACAATAAAAGCCTCAAATATTTATTCACCCAAAAGGAACTCAACATGCGGCAATGACGTTGGCTTGAGTTGTTGAAAGATTACGACCATACCATTCAATACCATCCTAGAAAATCAAACGTGGTAGCTGACGCATTGAGTATAAGATCATATACGGGTACGAGTACGATGTTGTTAACACAAAGACCCATTTTATATGACTTTCAAAGGATGGAGATAGAGTTAAAGACTCCAAATACCCACGTGATGATGTCAAATATATAAGTAGAACCGACTTTCATCGATAAAGTTAAAGCTGCTCAAGCAACAGACCCGGAGCTGATGAGTATGAAGAAGAAAGTACAAGAAGGTGTTATTCCAGAAGCAAGAATCGACGAAGGAGTACTTCGAGTCAACTCTAGACTTTGTGTTCCTAACGACTCTGAATTGAAGTATAAAATCATGATGGAAGCACACAACACACCGTTTGCAATCCATCATGGAAGTACCAAAATGTATCGTGATCTTCGACATATATTTTGGTGGAGCAATATGAAGAGAAAGATCGTGGAGTTTATCTCAAGGTGTTTAACATGTCAATGTATCAAGGCGAAGCATCAAGTACCAAAAGGTCCATTGCAACCACTTGAAATTCCAGAATGGAAGTGGGAGCACATCAACATGGATTTCACTAATGGTCTTCCCAAGGTTTCTCAAGGCATAGATGCAATTTGGGTCATTGTCAATAGATTAACCAAGTCTACGCATTTCTTGCTTATATGATTGATGAGTGAGTTTTATACACATGAATTGGATACATTCGAGCTTAATTTATTGTTGTTCTCAAGTCTTTTAGGATGTTTTTATGTGTTTGTGTCTATTCATGCATGTTTTATATTGTTTTGTAGGAATTGGGACAAAAGTTACTTAGATCGATGTTTGGAGTGGCTAGATTCGCGTTTTCGGTTTTCCATTTACACAGCAGTCACTTTAGAGCCAATTTGACTATAGCTCTGGATATTATTTCGCAAAACTTCAAGAATGAAAGTTGTATATCTACTTTTCCTCTTTCCGGATCATCTTGAATCATCTAAATCTGAGTTCCGACGAAGAAGTTATGGGCATTTTCCCAAAGGACGTCGGAGCAGAAAATGTCAGAAAAAGGGGCTAGCGCCTAGGCGCTTAAAAATAGCCTATGGACAGCGCCTAGGCGCTAGGAAGCAGAGTTTGAGCGCTGTGCCCAGCGCTGGGGCGCTGGGGAAAGGCTTGGTGCGGGCCTGGACGCGTTTTGGGCGAATTTTGACACCTTTTTGACTTCAAATTGGATTGGGTTTGTTCCTAAGTTAAAAATTAGACTTGTAACCTATAAATACATGATGTAAGGCATAAAATAAGAGGGGGATTACATAGATTAGACTAGATTAAACACTCCTTTAGATTAGAACATAACCCTAGTTCTAATTAGATTTGGAGATTGAAGCAACTTGGAGACCATTGAAGATTTAAAGTAGGAGCAAAGAGGGAGCGTCAAGTCTACTGACAATAGATTATTTCTTCTCATCTTCTTCTATCTTTATCTTTTAATGATTATTCAATTGTGGATTCTTAGTTTAAATTCAATAATCATGAACTAATTCTTTGTTTGAGATTACAATGGATCTTATTGTGTAGTTTATTTTAATATGCTTCGTTATCAATTAGTATTTTCTATTGTGAGGATTGTCTATTATGATTTGGAATTAATTGTTTAATTGTTTGGCCATCAATTACCGTGATAATCTATATGAACTCGAGAGATAAAGTATAGATTTAGATCTAATCATGATAGCATGTGTTTAGGATTTTGTTAGTAGCTTAAACTTGATGAGTGTTAAGGTAGAGATATGCTTGACGCCGCATGTAATCTTATAGAGAACTTGTTCTTCAACTTTCTTCAATTGTAATTCACATAGAGATATAGTGGGTTAGTTGGTTAAGGTGTTTAACGGATTTCTATCTTAATTGTGGATTGACGTTAATACGGTATTAGTGCATCGAGAGGTGGTTAATACTACTTTCGTGTTCTTGATTAACAATTTGGGATAGAGAATAATTGATGAGAAGCGTGTTAACCTAAATGAAGCAATAAGTGAAGTTGTGATCTTAATTCTCCATAATCTGATTTTTAATTAGTGGTAATTAGAATTAGTTTAGTTAAATATTTTAATTTATAACATTAAATTCATTTGTTTAAATAAGATTGAGTTGGTTACGGGTTAGTACTTGGTGATTTTTATTAAATAATTCTCTGTGGGAACGATACTCAACTTATCACTTTATTACTTGTTGACCACGTATACTTGCGTGTTGTGCGTAATTAGATTTTACCCAACAAGTTTTTGGCGCCGTTGCCGGGGAATTAGTTTAATACAGTTTTACCAATATTAATTTCAATCAAATTAGTCTTAATTTAAACATTTTTATTTTTATTTTTAATTCTCTTCCTATATTTCTCTCTTTTCAGGTACCATGGATGACTTTGCGTATCAATGGCCATACACGAACATGACTCAACCAAAAGAAAAGGAGATTGACAGACTCGCGACACTTTCCGCAATGTCAGCACAAATTAAAGAACTTTCGAGGAAGTTGGACGTTATCGCAGCCCAACAGAGTCAAAGGATGGCAATCATGTGTGACTATTGTGCTGGCAACCATCCGAGTCATCAATGCACCATTAGTTTTGGGCGGCGAAAACAAGGTGGTGTATACCTCAACCAGTATGCATATGATAATTACCATCAAGTTTGGGGGTATCACCCGGATTCTTCATGGAGCTACAACTATCAGGACCAATACTCTGCTCCAAATCCAACATATCCATCAAATTTCTCAAATCCACCTCCAATGCAACAAGAAGACAATTCAGATTTCAAGGAATTCATGTTAAGGATTATAGCAGAAAAAGAAGAGATGATAATGAGTCAGGAGTTATCAACCCAAAATTTTAATAATCGAATGGATCAACTCCTCACTGCCTCAACCAATGGTCCTCAATACATGGCTTCCGAGACTGAAAAAGAAAAGTCAAGGTTGGAGGAATTGGTGTCCAAGTTTATAGCATCAAATGAGGAGAGAATGAGTAATCAAGCGAGGTCAATTCAAAATCTTGCGGATCAGATAGAGCAAATGACCAAAGCCGTAAGCAACCTTCCTCCAAACACTTGGTTTTATGACATGGATGACGAAATTGACGAAGAACCTGAACCAAATCTACAACTAGATGAGCCTCGAGATGTTGAAAAAGAGGAGACAAGTAGGGATAATGACAACAAGGTCGGTGAAGAACTAATTGTGAGAACCAACGATGATGAGCCGATGTTATTTATGCCTCAAGTGACTTCTCCTCCACAGTTCAAGAATCTGGTTAGATTTGCAAAACCTTGTCCAATTGGTAGTCATGTCATTGGCAATATTCCATGTGACGTAAAAGCGAGTACAACTTCGAAGCCATGGTGTGATGAGCTGGAGAAGATAGAAGAAGAGATTGTTGTGTCTGACAAGCCTCAATGCCAGAATCTATTCGCAGACACAACGGAGAAAATGCCTAGATGTTGGACGTTCTTCAATGTAATCTTATCTAAACAAAGCATGCTAGGTGACTTTAACTCGATGGCTATATCAAATGGGAACCTACCAAAAGCTATATTATTTCCGATGGATGGAGGGTTCCTCAACTTTTGAAGAGGAATTGGATAGCATTGACCAGAAAAAGTCAGGCTGAAATACTATAAAACAAGCGCTTATTGGGAGGCAACCCAAGTTTAATTTTTATTTTTAGTTTTTATTAAGTTTTAAATTAGTAGTTTTGAATTTGCATTTTTTTAGGATTTAATAAAATTGCTTCTATCATGGTTTTACAGGTTATTCAAGTCAAATTCAAGTGTGGTGCCCAATTTGTTCCATGTGCTTAGCCTATTCTCCAAACTTAGCGGGCAAGGAGGACGATTGCTATATTTTCAGGGAAGTCCTCTGCTTTAATTTTTTCTATTTCAGTCATTGAGGACAATGTCTAGTTTAAGTTTGGGGGCATTTTAGTGTCGTATTGCATGTAGTTAGTTATTTACATTGTAGTTCGTTATGTTTTCGGGTTATTTACATTTAGTTTTTGCATTCAGTTTTTTTTGTTTAAAAAAAAATTTAAAAATCGCAAAAATAGTAGTTAGTTTACTATATTTGTTGCAGTTAGTTTATATTTGTATGATTCCAACTGTTAGATAGTAAAAGTCTATTTTGGCCAATGATGAGACTTGAGTAAAGTAGATAAGTATAGTATTGAATATTCAGGCTTTGATGTGATTTCTTGTTATGAATTGAATCTTTTCCTGTTTAAAACTGGTATAATTAAGGTTAGCACGTTAATAACAGATATGTTGACTGATTAAGTTTAAATTGATACACAATGTATTTCTTAAGGATAATACTAATGTGAAGGAATGAAAGACATGAATAGGCAGAGATGGCTAAATTTTGATAAAAACTTAAGTTTGGGGGGAAAATTTGGGATATATAAGCTTCGTTAAAAAAAAGAAAAAGAAAGAAAAAATAAAATAAAAATTACCGTGGCTAGTTTTGTTTCAGAGCCTTTGTTACTTGAGTAAGTACGCCCGAAGGGGTATCTTAAAACCTAGCGCCCTAAGGTCTTATATGGTCTGGGAGTCGTTGGTCGAAAGCTCGCTAAGGGGTGACACTGTTAGCCTAATGGAATGAGACATTGCACAGTCATGGTTAAAACAAAAAGGAAAAAAAATAAAAAAAAGAAATATAATAAAACGGAAAAAAAGCAAAAAGCCCCCGTAAAGCACAGTAAAGCATAAGTATCCCGGATTGGACTCTTGAACTTGGTGGATGTTTGACTTTAGTTGGATCTAGCTTGTTCGTGAATTTTGTGAATTTCAACTGTATGATGCCTTCGAAGATATCCATTATGTCTTAAATTTGACTTTATATCAGTTAACATTGTTGTGGAGCACACACGCACTATATCAGTGATAACAGTCTAAGATTTGATGATTGATTGAGAAATTACTGATTTGTTTAAATATGATGTATTATCATGTTTACTTGATTTCTCTAAGGCCGGTTAAATAGACTTGTTTCTGTCATTACTGTTGGATTCGTAGGCATATAGATTAGTTTCATTACATTTCATTGCATAACATTTTTGTGTTTTTGCTCGAGGACAAGCAAATGTTTAAGTTTGGGGGTATTTGATGAGTGAGTTTTATACACATGAATTGGATACATTTGAGCTTAATTTATTGTTGTTCTCAAGTCTTTTAGGATGTTTTTATGTGTTTGTGTCTATTCATGCATGTTTTATATTGTTTTGTATGAATTGGGACAAAAGTTACTTGGATCGATGTTTGGAGTGGCTAGATTCGCGTTTTCGGCTTGTCATTTACACAGCAGTCACTTCAGAGCCAATTTGACTATAGCTCCAGATATTATTTCGCAAACCTTCAAGAATGAAAGTTGTAGATCTACTTTTCCTCTTTCCGGATCATCTTGAATCATCTAAATCGGAGTTCGGACGAAGAAGTTATGGCCATTTTCCCAAAGGATGTCGGAGCAGAAAATGTCAGAAAAAGGGGCTAGCGCCTAGGCGCTTAAAAATAGCCTATGGACAGCGCCTAGGCGCTAGGAAGCAGAGTTTGAGCGCTGTGCCCAGCGCTGGGGCACTGGGGAAAGGCTTGGTGCGGGCCTGGACGCGTTTTGGGCGAATTTTGACACCTTTTTGACTTCAAATTGGATTGGGTTTGTTCCTAAGTTAAAAATTAGACTTGTAACCTATAAATACATGATGTAAGGCATAAAATAAAAGGGGGATTACATAGATTAGACTAGATTAAACACTCCTTTAGATTAGAACATAACCCTAGTTCTAATTAGATTTGGAGATTGAAGCAACTTGGAGACCATTGAAGATTTAAAGTAGGAGCAAAGAGGGAGCGTCAAGTCTACTGACAGTAGATTATTTCTTCTCATCTTCTTCTATCTTTATCTTTTAATGATTATTCAATTGTGGATTCTTAGTTTAAATTCAATAATCATGAACTAATTCTTTGTTTGAGATTACAATAGATCTTATTGTGTAGTTTATTTTAATATGCTTCGTTATCAATTAGTATTTTCTATTGTGAGGATTGTCTATTATGATTTGGAATTAATTGTTTAATTGTTTGACCATCAATTACCGTGATAATCTATATGAACTCGAGAGATGAAGTATAGATTTAGATCTAATCATGATAGCATGTGTTCAGGATTTTGTTAGTAGCTTAAACTTGATGAGTGTTAAGGTAGAGATATGCTTGACGCCGCATGTAATCTTATAGAGAACTTGTTCTTCAACTTTCTTCAATTTTAATTCACATAGAGATATAGTGGGTTAGTTGGTTAAGGTGTTTAACGGATTTCTATCTTAATTGTGGATTGACGTTAATACGGTATTAGTGCATCGAGAGGTGGTTAATACTACTTTCGTGTTCTTGATTAACAATTTGGGATAGAGAATAATTGATGAGAAGCGTGTTAACCTAAATGAAGCAATAAGTGAAGTTGTGATCTTAATTCTCCATAATCTGATTTTTAATTAGTGGTAATTAGAATTAGTTTAGTTAAATATTTTAATTTATAACATTAAATTCATTTGTTTAAATAAGATTGAGTTGGTTACGGGTTAGTACTTGGTGATTTTTATTAAATAATTCTTTGTGGGAACGATACTCAACTTATCACTTTATTACTTGTTGACCACGTATACTTGCGTGTTGTGCGTAATTAGATTTTACCAAACAACGATAAACTTATTCACTTGAACGTCTTGCTCGTATGTACATATATGAGATTGTGAGATTGCATGTTATGCCAGTATCCATAGTTTCTGATCGAGACCCAATATTCACTTCACGATTTTGGGTAAGCTTGCAAAAAGCTATGGACACTGATCTACAATTCAGTTCAGCATATCATCCCCAGACGGACAGGCAATCAGAAAGGACTATTCAAACTCTTGAAGATCTATTGAGACTCTGCGTACTAGACTTTAAAGGAAGTTGGGACAAGTACTAGCCATTTGTGGAATTCTCCTAGAACAACAGTTATCAAGCAAGTATAGGCATGGCTCCATTCGAGGCGTTGTATGGACGAAAGTGTCGTTCTCCAGTATGCTGGGACGAGGTGGGTGAAGCAACATTTTTGGGACCAGAAATGGTACGCATGACTACGAAAAAGATTTAAATGATCCAGCAACGTATACAAACCTCACTAGTACGATAAAAGAGTTATGATGATCTTCATCGAAGGAACATGGAATTCAATGTTGGAGATCATGTATTATTACGTGTTGCTCCATGGAAAGGAGTTACGAGATTCAAAAAGAGAGAAAAACTCAACTCTCGATTCATTGGTCCATTTGAAATCCTCGATCGAGTAGGAACTGTGGCCTATAGACTCTCTTTACCGCCAAATATGTCTCGTGTTCATAACATTTTTCACATATCCATGCTACGTAAATATGTGAAAGACCCGAACCACGTTATTGAATTAGAACTAGACGAGATAGCAGAAGATTTAATGTATGAAGAGGTACATGTTAAAATCTTATATAAGAAGGAACATATTCTACGCTCAAAAGCTATACCTCAAGTCAAAGTTTTATGGAGAAACCATGATATTGAGGAAATGACCTAGGAGTTAGAATCTGAAATGAAAACAAGGTATCCTCACCTCTTCGACAGACCAGGTACGTACATCAATTTCGAGGACGAAATTTCATAAGAAGGGGAGGTTGTAAGAACACAACTTTTTATGGATAAAGATTTAATTTCTCTAATTATTATTTTGAATAATAAGGTGTTGATTTGATATAATGCTTTAATTATGGGTGATATGTGCAAATTTTGCAAAGCAAGCAAGTTGTCATAAAATAATCATTTGGTCGGGGAATATTCTTTTTGTCAGAGAATATTCGTACGACGGCGCAATCATTAGTGGACCACATAACAGAATAACTGTCTGATATAGAAAGCGACATAAATAACCTTTTTATAAAAATAATGGCAAAACTTTTACCGTTAACTTTTAAAATACTCGGTGATAAAAGTACAGTAGTACGCATGGTTGCACAGTAGCACACGGTATTGCACAGTATTTCTGATTATTGCTTCTAACGTAAAAAGTCACTCAGTTTCATTCAATAATTGCCATAGTAATTGTTGCATAGTATCTCATATTATTGATTCAATTATTGTCATAATATCATCTGCACAATATTTTATATTATTAAATCAATAATTAACGCGACACTATTATTCATATTATTAGTTAGCATTATTGGCAATGTCTAGAAAATTCTGTCGAGTAAAGGGGTTAGGTTATATAATTGTGCGCTAGTAAGGATAAATCCTTATCAGAAAGCCCCATCTTTCTTGTGAATGATCTGATTGTTAATATTGTGAGCTTATAATATTAATTGTGAATAATTATTATGTGGTGGATATTGGTTCAAGTTTGATATAAATGAAGGAATTTAGCATGAAATAATTGTTGGAAGTTTGGCAATTATCTTCTCCGATAAAATATTTATTCAAATATATTATTATAATATTACATTATAATAATGTGATAATATAGTAATATAAGTTTTTTATAATTTAAATGGCAATATTATTATTATAATATATAATTTTCAGCATGTGAATAAAAGTGGAGAGAAGATTATCATTTTTTTTTCATTTCGTGCACATTTCCTTCTCCTACAATCCTTGGTTTTCTAAATTGTGTGGGCCCTTAAGGAATTGATGGTTTGGTAAGGAAAAGAGAAATAAATGAGGAAGTTAGGCGCATAGAAGAAGAAAAAAATTAGGCAAACCTGCTTAACTTTTCTCCCTCCATTGCACTATAAAAGGGAGGTTACCCCTCCTTCCTCAACACACCATTACAATATCAGAAATTCTTATTCTATAGTATTGTAAGTATTTCTCTTGAGTATAAGGATACTTTGAGTGTATCTTTTTGTGCAAGATTTTCTCAGAATAATATCCGATATTTCAGTCAAATCTAATTTCTACTAAGGTAAAGGATATTATTTTATTTCAATACTCGTTAGAAATATTATTTTCTTTCATACTCCATATTATGTAAGGGATATTATTTTATTTCATATTCCTAAATTTAAACTTACTAAGGTAAGTATCGCTTCTATAATTCCTGAAATGATTAAAAATTCCTTAAGTTTTGCGCTCCATCTAATATCATTCACTAGAATATTGGTCTAAAATTTCTTATTAAAGTTTAATTTTTTCATGTCTGGGTACTATTCATAAGGTATTATTCATGTGCACTATTCATACGGTACTATTCACGAGTACTATTCACAACAGAATTTAATTTTAATTTATGTCTAAATTATTTTTGATACACGAATATCATTCTTGAATTTTACTTCACAAATAGTTATCATGTTGACAATTTGGATATTTTTGAACTCTGGATAAATTGAATTATAAATATCTAATATTTATCCTTTATCTCACTTGATTGAATCTTTATATCATTGTCATCATCATCATGCTTATATTGTGTTGAAAGTCATCTTTGGCCCGTAGTGCAAAGATGGATTGTTGATTGGTATGATTATGACCAGTAATTGTGTATTGGTATAATCATAACCTTTAATGTTACAGATAAGGTTTGTGGTGAAAGTCCTCTTTGGCCCATAGTGCATAGATGGACAGGTGTTTGGCATGATCATGACCACTAGTGATACTAACGAATATCATTGGCCCGTAGTGCATGGATAATTCATTATTTTGAAATATTTATTGATTGGTGTTACATGGATAAAATATTGATGATGGACTTTTAAATCATAGAAGATAGTAGATATCATGCTCTACTCGACTCTTCTAATGGATTGTTGTTTCCGCTGTAATTGTGATCTAAAACTTGTTGTCTATTGTATTCTATCAGATTTTTCCGTATTAAGGACTAAGGATAATTTTTTCTACATTATCTTAGTCATAATATTCTTTACTGGGCTAGTTGAGCTCACCCTTTTCCTTTTGGTTCCATTGTTCTTCTCATGAGGCGAGAATGTAGCTGGGATTAGTCGGGGAGTGGAGTAATGGTCCAAGATGGTTATTTTAGTAATCCTCGCTATTTTGTAAAATAGTGTGACCAGAATTGTAATGAGAATTTTATTTGAGTTTGGATATTGTCTACGAGATAATATTTGTATTAAAACTCAGAGCGTATATTTTGTCATATTTACACGATAATTAATAGTTGTATTTGAATTCTGTACCATATATTTGGTGACTCAGAATGGGTTGTATGGATCTATTTTTGGGGCATCACAGTATACACCATCAATCCATCTACTCATGCCCGTGCGAAAAGCATAGCCCATCTTGTTCATCTTTCTCTTTTTTTGCATCTTACCTCATCTTCCAAGTCTTCGGCCCTATCATTGGCTTCCTCCCACTTCTCCTCGAAGTGGATTCTCTCCATAACCTCTAATTCTTGTTGTGTGCAAATAGCCTCTTTCTCAGTTTTCTCACTCAACTCCCTCTGCTCAGACTGTTTTAGCTTACCTACTAATTCCACATTCTTGGATTACAAACGGTGAACCAAGGTCCCTAGCTGAGTCCCTGCTTCCTAGCGATATGTAATTTCTAACTCCATTTCCTGCATCTTAATTTGCCTCTCCTGGGTTTCAATCTTCTGGTTCTGCATCTCGGTATGCCTCTCTCGAGCCTTGGCCTCTAACTCCTCATCCCTACTTCCTAACTCCAGTATTTGCTCCTCATACTAACCCAACATCTAATCCTAAAATGTGGTCCCATCGGAATCTCCCACGGGCTCATCCTCCATGGGCTCTTCCTCCGGATCCGTCTCTATTTCTTTGTCATTCTCATCTTCGATAGGGGCCACTGCCGAAATTGGCTCGCTACCAAATGTTCTTCATACACCACGTGTATGTCACATTACTCCTCCTCTACAACCATATTAGGTCCCCCCATATCTGTCATCCTACAACCACAACAAAAGACAAACAACAAGCTCCATTAATATGTCAAATAAAACATAAATTCATTGTATGGAATGAATTTGTATTTTCATAACGCTACTGACTTTACTAAGAAAACTCTACATGATTTTTATCTCCTTCTATTCTCCTAAATTCTTTCTAAGGTTATAATCTAAGGATTTTCGCTCCTAAGGTTTATAACTTATTGCTCTGATACCAACCTTCAACGCCCCCAAATTCAGATACATCTATCTCGAATCGGGTGCTCACATTCTAATTCCAATAACAAACTAATGCCTCACACAACAGAAATAATAGAATAATATACATTGATTTAATATAAATATTCTTGCCCAAGTCTCGTAACCGTTACTAAAACATTACATAAGTAAGTCTACGACATAACTTAATACATAAATCATAATTAAGTCTGATTACATAACCATAGCTAAATCTTAAAATAACTTAATAGATAATTTCTTCTTATAAAAGAACAAAGCTACGTCGTAGCCTTACCTTTGCCTTTATCCTTTCATGAGGGTCCACACTGTTCCACCTTAACTAAAATATTTAAGGGAAGCAAGAATGAGCAATAAATTTGCCCAACAAGTAATGTAATAAAAAGGTTGAACATGTATAATATGAGTTCATAAGTTCAAGGGTATATCAATAATTGATAGCTCATGAATTCAAAATAATAATGTTGTAAACAAAGAAGCATCAAAATTTCTAAATATGTCCTTTGAATTGAAATAAGAGTCACTAAAGACTGAAAGATTATTAACGGAATTCAAAGGTTTCAACTTTTCAATTTAAGGAATATCAAATATTGAGTAGTCACTATGGACCAAGAACTCTTGCTAGAATTAACAGTATTTAACTAACAATTCAATAAAAACAAGTACAACATTGTGAGAGGAAATCATTTGTGATGATCTAGAAACTCATTGATCAAGTATTCCCTTTTTTGATCCGATCGAAAAATCCTAATACTTAAACATTTTGTTTCATTTTTGAATTCTTTGAACCTTTCAAATGATTCAAACTTATATTTCATCAAATACACATATTCAACTGTTGAATGATCATCTTCTTTTCTTTTATTAGGTTGTTCAATTTGCAAAATATTTTTCATGCAAGTCAAGTATATAAAGTCCATCAAGTAATCTTCTAGTTCCAAACAAAACATTATCATTATAAATAGAACAACCATTGTTCTTTATTATAATAGCAAAAACTTTCTTGTCTAACAATGGAACAGAAATAATGTTTCTTATAAGAACTGGAACATAGTAACTATTTACTAACTTAATAAACTTGCCCATAGGCAACGCTAAACTATAAGTTACTATGACTAATACAATAACCATTGCTCCATTTTCCACACGCGGGATTACTTCCCCTTTGTATAACTTTCTACTTTTGCTTAGTCCCTGCATAGAATTATATATGTGAGAACTACAACCGATATCCAATACCCATTTAGAACTTTGACTCACGGATAGATTTATTTCAATCATAAACAAACTTGTATATGTAACTGAAACTTCACTAAGTTTCTTCTTATTAGCCTCTACAAGATAATCCTTGCAGTTTCTTTTTTAGTGTCTAGACTTATTGCAATGGAAGCAAACTCCTTTATTATTCATATCATTTTTATTCTTATTGTCCTTTTCTTTTGCCTTCTTTGATTTTTTTCTTCTTTTTAGAAGATCCTTTAGCTCGCTTCCTTTTATTAGAAGATTATGTTAGTTCCCAATAAGCACACAATAGATCTAGAAGGGGGGTTGAATAGATCCTTTTTAATTTTAAATACTTTTCTCGTTTATTTTGTAGTGCTAATAATTTAGCATATGACAAACATATGAATCTTTTCAAGCACAGCGGAATAAGTAAAAGATCTCATTCATTGATATATTCATAATCATACATACATTGTTATTAGAGTTAGTTAAGTTGTAAGCAGATAATATATGCATAGCAGTTATGGCAGTTAGGTACATAATGTAAATGACATAAAGTAAAAGACACAAGGGATTTTAAGTGGTTTAGAGACTCAAGCTCCTAATTCACTCTTCTGCTTTCAACTAGCAGGATTTCCACTAAGGAATGGCAGCACCCTGAATCACTAAGAATCCTTCAAGGCAAGCAGCCTTGGAACTTCAGTTCACTAAGAACTCTTCAAGGCCAGCAGCCTTCGAACTCTTCAAGCCCAGCAGGCTTGGAACTTCATTTAGTCCCTCCGGACAAGGACCCCTCAGGCCCTGGCTTCTTGTTGTTGTTGATGTTGTTGTTGTTGGTGCTGAGCTGCTAAGATGTCTTTAAGCTTGAACATCTTTTGTACTTAGCAGCTTGGTGTGGTCCTCTTTTCATTTTGCTTCGAGTCTAGACCACATCTTCTTTGGTGCAGCTGATCTTTATTCTGTTCTGCTCATCTTCATAAAATGTCAGTTATGCACCATCACCATTTGGGTTTGCTAAGTATTTGACCTTTTGGTAGACTTCGTCTGGCACTTAACAATCCCTGAACCCTTCCTGACTGGTTTGCAGACATGGTTTTGCACTTGTTCTATTTCATCTTTCGATTCATGGTGATTAGTAGAGTGGCTTTCCAGATCTTCTTTGTGCTCTACCACTTTTCTGAATGTTATCTTCTTAGCCTTCTCAGCTCTCAACTTATCTGTCATCTTCAGTGGCATTCTCATCTTTGTTGAGTGAAGTTTTAATCTGTTCGAGTCCTTCTTCAAGGCTGCTTCACTTCCAGCTTTGTAGTCTCACTGTCACTGAGACTTGTTCTGTTTAGCTCTGGTGGAACTTGTAGAGTCAACACTATAGCATCCTAACAACTCAACGATCCTTCAACTCAGCAATCATCAGCTTCTTTTCCTTCTTTGAAGCTCTGGCTGATATATACTCCTTCATAATCTTCCCATTGGTATATAGCCATTGAAAGCTATTTGAATTGCTTCGCAGATCTCGAGTTATTTGGTGTAGACTACAGATGTGACATGACATCCCCTTTATGACTTTCTGACACTGCAGTCTACTGTTTCACCTACCCCATCAGATATGTCACTTTGATGTCTCGAACAGGTAATCGACTTTATTTCCTCATTCTGATTTCTCGATCAGAGGTTGTCCTTTTACACCGATGCTCTCAATAAGCTCTGTTCGAATATCAATCTTCAGATGACTGAACTCTACAATTCTGATGCATATCTTCTTGGACCTGATCGTAGTGTCTTGTTGAATGTTGCTCATTGACATGTAGAGACAACACTACGATCTTGAATAGTGTTCATCGAATCTTCAATGTAGAACACCTCTTCCTTTTCTTGTGTATTTCTTCAACACTTTTGTTTACCTCTACTGCTCTCAGATACTGATGGCTTGACTCCTTGTTCTGGCCCCTTCTGAATAGCAAGACACTTCAAATTGTGGCATGCCCAACTCGCTTTCTCCATGTGATCTCATATTCACTTATCATCAATGGACTGACCCAATGCTTAATCACTTTAGCCTTGTTCTTCATAGGCTGACCAGTATCTTTGTGTATACTCCATCAGTTCCTTTTTAATTTGGCAAACACTACGATCCTAGATACTTCCAAGATTGTTGTCTTCTGTTTACTTGACAGCTACTGCACTTGCTGACTTTCCTTAGTTAGTTACTGAAGTCTTCTTCTGATCAACTTGTGGAAGACTTCATCTTAAATGGCTTCACAACTTAATTTGGATGTTGATTGGGTTGGTGCTTAGATCTTCTGTTAGCTTACATGCCATTCGTTAAGTGCTCTCTAGTTTCCTTTAGGTGGGATGCATCTCTGCAGCTCAAATCGTATTTGCTCTACGATTCTAACTTGGTGTTGTGAGCATATCTGTTGGGGCCTTAGTTCTGCACTCTACAATTCAGCTTCGTCTTTGTAGACACTACGACTCCAAGATTAGGTCTTGACACTCTACATTTTCTATCGTTATGCTTGTTGTCTTCATCTGATCTTGCTCGACTACGATCTCTGCCTTTGATGTGATCAGTAAACTCTACGACTCCGAGTGTGGTCTACGATTCTTGACTTGGCTTTGGCAGATGCTCGGTCGACTCGTAGACAGACTGTCTCTATGATTTTGAACATGACATCCTCAGCAGACTATGGCTACGAGAATGTTCTTCTTGGCACACTACGATTCTTCCTCGTCTCTCCTGGCAGTCTATGAACTCTGAGATCTACTATCTTGTAGACTACGATTCTGCCTTGATAGCTCTCGAGTTTTCCTTGACTCTCTTGGCAGACTACGATTTTTGATGCAGTGCTCGACGATCAGACAAGCCTATCTATTACATTATAAGATCAACCTAACAAGCTTGATCTTTCTATATTTATAGTCCTTGTACATCATTTCTTTATAAGGACTTTACAAAGCTATTTTGCTTATGTAGGATCAACCTAACACATTTGATCAATTCATTCTAAGTCCTTGTACATATTTTCCTATTATCTATCAAAGGACTTTACAGCTTTTCTTGTGTCAATCATACTTGCATATTCATTCATATATATCATAATCAAATCATATATAAATAGGAATAACATTCAAATGTTTATTCCTGACAATCTCCCCCTATTTGATTATGACAAAAATAATTAGTGCATATGCATGAGATGAATGAATCTTATATACAGTGAGCAGCTGTATTTCTAAAATAGATAATCATGAATGTCATTGATAATAATATAGAATTGCATAAACTATGACACTTTATATCCTGGATCCAGAACAAACCTAACTAGTTAAAGATGTACCTTTTTGGCTCCTTATATGTTCCCGGGATGTCTGTTGATTAGCTACTTATCTGTTTGATCTGTTTTCTTCTTCACCCCCTGGAATGGTGACTTCATTTCTTTTTTTTTGCTCCCCCTCAAACTCTGCATTCATAGGATCATCATCCTTTGGCTCCCCCTCAGATGATGATTCAGCTTCTGTAGCTGCTGTCTTCTTCTTTGCCTTTCGCTTGGCCTTTTCGTTTTCTTTTCTTCTGCTCTCCTTGCTCTTCCTTGAATGCCTCTTTTTATGCCTCTTTTTCTCCCCCTTTTTGTCATTAATCACTTGTGAAAGCTGCTCCATGTTGGACATAAATTGCTCCATCTGGTAAGATGAGTTACCAACCTCAATCTTAAATTCTTGTTGGCTTAGCTCAAGTTGTAGAAAGAAATACTGATTCGGATTGTCAATCTTGTCAGAGAAGGCTTGGATTTTCTCTTCATTAGCCTAATGTGCTCGTAGAGCTTCTGCCTTCTGATCATTTATAGCCTTCAGATAGATTTGATCTCTCTCTTTGATTTTGAAAGATATATCAGACATAGTGGCTTGAAGTCTATCTTGAACTGCATTTCCTCTTTCTTCGGTCAGCATCTTGTCCTCTTCAGTGATGATAGCCATCTTCTTGACCAACTTATCAGAATTCTTTAGTAACTCCTGCTTCGTAGAAGTTTTCTCATGTGGTTGGGCAGACTTTTGTTGAGCACTAGACTGGGCTCCACGATTTTCATTCTTGGACAGATTTTCGAAAGCAGTGAGAATCTGATAAATCGTTGAGTGCCAATCATTGGTGGATGATGAAGGAATATCAGACATATGTGATTAGGCAGAGGGAAGCTTCTCATTCTGAACTTGATCATATTTAGTGGTAAAGTGAAGGTACTCTACGATCATCTCCTTGGACATAGTCCTTCTGCCATCAGAACCCACTCTTCTATCATAGGGAATGTAGTGGTTTTCGGCATGTCGGTAGACTTTGTAGTGAGACTAGTCCTTTATCATCTGAGTTGCAAACTTCTTTACTCTTGGGAAGTTCTGTGCCACCAGTTTTACGTTGGGAAGGTGAGAGAAGACCCATGTGAGATAGATGTTGTCTTTAGTTAGGGATGCCTTTACCCATGGCATATGAGAGTAAAACCATCTTATTGCATGATTCTTAGCTTCAGGCTCATATATCACAGTTGAAGTGTCCAGCTTCATGGCTCTACGATTGTTGACCAAGTTTTCTGAGGTCATCATTACCACATTTAACCTTCCATTTCCATAATTAATCCATCTGTTAGGAAGCACTTCTAATGGTTCTTCATCAACTTCCACTACAATTCTTCTCTTGTGATGAACAAGGTGGGTGTGACGCCCCCAAAATAGGTATACATCAACCATTCCGAGTCACCAAATACATGGTACAGAAACAAATACAACTTCAGTAATATAATTTTCGTGCAAAATACGACAACACATATACTATGAGTTTGAATACAAATATTATCTAATAGACAGTATACAAACTCAAAAGGAGTCCTCATTACAATTATTGATACATTATTTTACAAAATAGTGAGGACTACTAAAACAACTATCTTGAATCATCACTCCATACCCCGGCTAGTTTATGTTAAATTCTCTCCTCCTGAGAAGAACAATGGAACAAAAAGGAAAAGGGTGAGCTCAACTAGCCCAATAAAGAATATTATGACTAAGATAATATTCAACAAATTATCATTAGTCTTCAATAGGAAAAAATCTGATAAAATATAATAGACAACAAGTTTTAGATCAATAACTGCAGTGGAAATAACAATCCATTAGAAGAGTCAAGTAGAGAAAGAATTCTACTATCTTCTAAGATTTAAAAGTCCATCATCAATATTTATCCCTGTAACATCAATCAATATATATCTTGAATCAAATATTCATCTTTGCACTACATGCCAAAGATATTCATTTGTATCACCAGTTGGTCATGTTCATCTCAATACATGTTCATCTTTGCACTACGGGCCAAAGATATTCATTAGGTAATCATTCATCTTTGCACTACAGGCCAAAGATATTCATCAGATAATCATTCATCTTTACACTACAGGCCAAAGATATTCAGTAATATCATTATTTAGGACTGAGGATGATGAAAAATATCTTAAAGAAAATGAATCCAGTGAGATAAAAGATCAAAAATTAGGGATTCGTACTTTATTTTATCCAAGTTCAAAAATACTTCATAATAACCGATTGTGAAGCAGAATTCAAAAATAAAAATCAAAATATGGATACAATCAAAGATAGTAACCATAATAGACATCTTGGACAAAAAGGAGAAAATTTTATTTTTCGATGAATAGTGCCGTATTCGTGAATAGTGATGTATACATGAATAGTGTCATATACGTGAATAGTAACCCCAACACAAAAAGGTAGAAATTCCACAATAAAATCTATACCAATATTTTGGTATAATGATATTAAAAGAATAACATCATTATGAAGAAAATAACATCCCTTACCTCAAAATATCAGTACTTCTGATCGAAATATCTGTATAAGGCTGAAGAAAACTTGCACCGATGAATAGCAACTCATAAAGTATCTAAATACTCACAAAATACGCTCGATAATATAGAGAGAGAAAGAGAGAAAACTTGTTTCTGGTGTGATTTTCAATTCAAACTAAGCACCATATTTATAGGAAAATGCTTAGAACGCCATAGCAAACTAACCTGCTACCTGATGGCTTTACATGTTACTATTCAAGCCCACCACTTTTGAAAATAAATTCCAGCACATATTATTACTCACCAACCAAAAGTGGGGCCCATCATATTTTTAATAAAAATATTTATTTTTCGAAACTTCAACAATTCATAATAAATAGCCCTTTTATCAGAAAAAATTGAATCTCATGTGCTTTCCGTAGGAAATTTAATTCTCTACAACTTTTTAAGTTTAAGTTTTTTCAAATTCCAAACAAAAAATGACCGAAATTCACATACGGACGATTTTCAAAACCTCCATTTCGACAAAATACTGATAAAACACCTCACCATTAATTCCTTCATTTATAACCACATAAAATAAATACATCCATCATTTATATCCACATAAAATAAATATTTTCTTATCATATAAATCAATAACTAATTATTCACAAATAATATTACAGAATCACAATTATGACAACCATGTCGTTCCCAGGAAAGAGAGGGCTTTTCGATAAAGATTTTTTCTTATTGGCGCGCAATTAGGTGATCAAACCTCTTTCCTAGACAGAACTTCCTTAGACATTGCCAATAATGTTATCTAATAATATTATTCAAATAATATGAATTATTGATCTGATAATGGAGATATTATGCAGTGACAATTATTGAAATAACAATAATATAAAATATCAACGCAACAATTATTGAACCAATAAAATAAAATATTGAACATTAATTAATGTAACAATTATTGAGTAGTGACTTCTTACGTAAGAATCAAAAAATTTCAAAAATACTGTGCAATACCGTGTGCTACTGTGCAACCACGCGTATTACTGTATTTTAACCACCGGGTATTCCAACAGTGTTAATGGTAACCATTACGCCGTTATTTATAAAAACTCAAACTTATCATTTTCTTCATCCGACAGTTATCCGTTATGGGGCCCACAAATGGCTGCGCCGTCGTACGAATATTCCCCGACAGAAAGAATATTTCACGACCAAACGACTATTCCCTGACAAAATGAATACTTTATAACCACTTGCTTATTTTGCAAAATTTGCACATTTCACCCATAACCAAAGTATTATATCAAATTAACACTTTATTATTCAAAATAATAAATAGAGAAAATTTGATTTTATTCATTAAAAAGTTGGGGTCTTAAAGTGGGGAATGTGAAAATCTTCTAGTTCTTCTTCTGCAGACATGGAGTCTCTTCCACCTGCTCTCTGTTCTGAACTGGAGTTAGACCTTTGTAGACTTCCCTTGATTACTTATTTTCAGAGCTAAAATCTTTCTCCATTTCTTCACCTTCTGAGCCTGAATCATGCTGACTTATTTCATCTGATTCATCATTAGTGCCTTCTTCAGCATCTTCTCCCTTGGAGTCAGGCTCACCATCACTAACTTTAATGATTGCAGTAGAATGTTCACCTTTCTTCTTTGAGACAAATTTGGCAAGCAATCTGTTGCTCTTTCTTCTCCTTGAGGGTTCAGCAATAAAAGAGTCAGATTTTTCTCCTTCTTCAGAGTCTGAAGCCTCTGATTCACCAGACATGCTTCCTTGAAATTCAGCATTAGTAGGGACAGATCCCTCTTCTTCGGACTCAGCATCTTTGGAGCCATTATGTGAACTTGTTGGACCATTTTTAGTAGGGAATGCAATTGTGTTAACTTGCAACCTTCCTTCATCAGCAAAGTGGATGCTCTGAGGACTAGCCATAGGACTTGTACATTCTTCTTCATTTCCAGACTTGCACTTTGGGGACTCAATTTTGAGACTTTCAGTTCCCTTCTCATCTTTTGACTCTACGCTCTCATCCTTGGAAGATAGACTTTCTTGGGGAACTTGGGCTAACTTCTTTATCACCTTTGCTTTCTTTTTGGATGACCCTTGGAGTAATCTGTTACTTCTTTTCTTTGGGGTTTCAGTAGTTGAGACCTTTACTTCTCCTGCTTCCTTGTTGTCAGTGGAGAGACTTCTTGGTGGAGCCTCTGTTTTCTTCACACCCTTAGACTTCTTCTCTGCTGGTGTGGTTGCTACTGGTACAGAGTCATCAGTTTGATAGCTTTCCACCTCTTGTGCCTTCCTCTTATTTGTAAAGACCTTGCTGCTGCTCCCAGTTGTTATTAGCCTCCTGTTTTCCTTGAGATTTTTCTTCCAGTTTACAAACAACTATGGAGACATGACTTTATGGACGTTTAGTGGTTCTCCCTTATCATCCTTGATCTTGTTTCCCAATTTCTTCTTCATCACAATGCTCAAGAGTCTTTCATAAAAAACCTTTGTAAGGGGACTATCTGTAGACTTCTTCATCTCAGCCTTTTCCACCCATTTGATCAGCTAATCAATTAGTAGGGCTCCGAAGTTCATCTGCTGCTTCATGACGATTGTAGTCATGACTCTTAGTTGTAGATCACTTACAGTATCATATGCGGTGTCTTTGCACAAGATACATTGTAAGACCCCGAATTTTATGAAATAAAAGTATTCAATTTTTCTTATAATTACTATTCAGTAAATGGTTAAATTGATAAAAAGGTTAAAGTTAAAGGTGATATATGTAAATATTTTAAATAAGCAAGTGGTTATAAAATACTCATTGTTATCGGAGAATATTCGTTTGGTCGTGGAATATTCTTACTGTTAGAGAATATCCGTACGACGGCGCAGCCATTTGTGGGCCCCATAACTAAATATTTGTCGGATGAAGATAACGACAAGCTTGAATTTTTATAAATAACGACGTAGTTGTTACCGTTAACACTGTTAGAATACCCGGTGATTAAAATATAATAATACGCGTCGTTGCACAGTAACACACGGTATTGCACAGTATTTTTTGAATTATTGATTCTTACGTAAGAAGGCACTACTCAATAATTGTTACAGTAATTACTATTCAATATTTTATTTTATTGATTCAATAATTGCTACGTTGATATTTTATATTATTGTTGTTTCAATAATTATCACTGCACAGAATCTCCATTATCAGATCAATAATTCATATTATTTGAATAATATTATTAGATAGCATTATTGGCAATGTCTAAGGATGTTCTGTCTAGGAAAGGGGTTTGGTCACCTAATTGCGCGCCAATAAGGGAAAATCCTTATCGAAAAGACCCCTCTTTCCTGGGAACGACCTGGTTGTCATAATTGTGATTCTGTAATATTATTTGTGAATAATTAATTATTGATTTATATGATAAGGAAATATTTATTTTATGTGGATATAAATGATGGATATGGAAATATTTATTTTGTATGGATATAAATAAAGGAATTAATGTTGAGGTGTTTTATTAGCATTTTGTCGAAATGAGGGAATTCTTAGAAAAGTGTCAATTGTTGAAAATTGATATTTTATCTTACATTATAAATGTGTAATGTGGTTATATAATAATATAATAATGGTGATATTTTCACACTAAATTCACGGTGCATGAATCAAATGAGAGAAATCTAGAAATCAAAAGAAGAATAAAATATGGGATTTTCAGACAAAATTAGTTTATTACTTGATTTTGTAAAATCCATAACTCTTTGTGTATAATGAGTTAGGAGATGAGCCATATATCAAAAGAAAGCCCTGGTAATAAGATAAACGCAAAAATTTGAATCACCCAAATATTCTTTGTGGATTTTTCGTGGTGACTGTTTGAGAGAAACTGGTACGAGAGACTTATAGTCCGAAAATCAAATCAATGTTCTTAAAGCTCTATTGCGTGAGTTATAATTTTAATCCGACCGTTGGATTATTATAATTTTTGGATATGTTATACATATATAAGTTGAGTATATGTTCACAAATTTTGAACCGTTAAAAATTAACGTATGATTTGTTATGAATTTTAAGAGGTGTTGAAAATCGTTCGTATGTGAATTTCGGTCATTTTTCATTTGGAATTTGGAAAAACTTAAACTTATAACGTTGTAGAGAATTTAATTTCCTATGGAATGGACATAAAATTCGTATTTTTCTGATAAAAAGGCTATTTATTATGAATTATTGAAGTTTCAGAAATTAAATATTTTTACTAAATTAAGGGTGGGACCCACTTTTTTTTTAAATCATGTGCTGAATTAAATTTCAAAGGTAGAGGGCTGATTTGGTCTTGGCATGCGTAAGAAGAAAGAAAGAAATAATATTATTTTATTATTTTAGTCTCATTTGACATTCTAGCATTTTCCTATAAATAGGGTGCTTAGTTAGAATTGAAAATCACACCAGAAATAAATTTTCTCTCTCTATATATTATCGAGCGTATTTTGTGAGTATTTAGATACTTTGAGAGTTGCTATTCAGTGCAAGTTTCTTCGATATTACATCCAAAATTCCACCCAGAAGTACTATTCTTTTGAGGTAAGGGATGTTATTTTTTTCATAATGATGTTATTCTTTCAATATCATTATACTGAAATATTGGTATGGATTTTATTGTGAAATTTCTACCTTTTTCATGTCGGGGTTACTATTTATGTATACGACACTATTCACGTATACGGCACTATTCATGTATATGACACTATTTACGTATATGACATTATTTACGTATACGGTACTATGTACGAATACGGAGTACTATTCACGAGTTACTATTTATGAGTTACTATTCATGAGTTATCTTTTACTTGAGTGTAAAGATGGGTAGATTATTGGTATGATCGTGACTATGTGTTCTCTTTGGCCAGTAGTGCAAAGATGAATTGTTGATTGGGATGATCATGACCATTGAATTTATAATTGAATATCTTTAGCTTAAGTGCAAAGGTGAATTGATCAACATGGTTATAATTATTGTTCTGAAATGATTATATATTTCTTTGAGATATTAATATCTTTGGCCTGTAGTGCAAAGATGATCTGCTGTTGAATATCTTTGGCCTGTAGTGTAAAGATGATCTGTTGTTGAATATATTTGGCCTACAGTGCAAAGATGACCTGTTGTTGAATATCTATGACCAGTAGTGCAAAGATGAACTATCGACGAATATTTTTGGCCCGTAGTGCAAAGATAAATTTATTAGTATGATTATGAACAGAAACTGTGATTTGGTATAACCATGATCTTTGATGTTTCAGGTAAAGACAAGTGATGAAAATTATCTTCGTCTTGGATGAGAAGAGGAATTTAGAACCACAATTATAATTATGAGTTATTCATATGATTGTGGACCAGAACTATTGATTGATGTTACAGGGATAAAACATTGTTGGTGGTCTTTTAACATGGAGAAGATAATAGACTTTATGGTCTATTTGACTCTTCTAATGGATTTCTCGTTCCAATGCAACTATGGTTGAAAAGTTTTATCATCTACCATATGTTCTAAATCTCTTATTCATTACTGACGAAGGCTATTGATAATTTAATTATCTTTAGTCAAGATATTCTTTACTGGGCTAGTTATGCTCACCCTTTTGCTTCACAATTCTTTTAAGGTAATAAGAGTGTTGTTGGGTTGAGCGGGGGTAACAGGGGAATAGAACGGTGGTCTCTAGCTGTGGAGGTTCTCCCTAAACAGTATGAAAATAATTTTATTGAGAACTTTCAATAGTGTGTTGTATTTTATACATCATTTAGTAGTTAAATTTGGTGAATCAAATAGGGTGAGGCAAACCTAACGTTGGAAGGGTGTTTCGCCACTATCATACAAGATGTCTAATGACATGCGACTTCGTGTTATCATAACACAGGGTTGTGCACATCCTCTTGCTGAGTATATCTACGAGCACTACCTTTATAATCTTGGAGTTTGGATGAAATATAATTTTCAATTAGAGACAATGGAGATAATTATATGTCAAGAGAAGACTCACCATTAGAAAGAATATGATAGCAACCTTCTCGTTTTTCTTTGGGGTCTATTGTGTCAACCAAGGATAATTCTCCAGTCTTATGATATGTATTATAACTTAAATGCATAGCCTCCCATGTACGAAGGTTTTCTTGAGCATTTTCCGAAGATTTTAATTTCTAAAACAATTATTGATTGTACCTTTATGTAAGGTGCTATTTTGACGTGCTATCAAATGTTGGGATGAGAGTCATAGTTGATATATATGTGTATCAAAACTCACAACATATTTGTTGTTGTATTTTGCACGACAATTATAATAATAAAGTTGTAGTTATTTTCTGTACCATGTATTTGGCGACTCATAATGGGTTGCGTGTTGTATACCTATTTTGGGGGCGTCATATGAATTTTCCTGTAATCTCTGCCAGAAATTCAAATTCTTCAAAAAACTCCTTCTTCTTCATATCCTTCAGATTTACGTTCCTCTTGTAACGCATTAACCTCTTGCCTTCTTCAATGTCAACTTCGTCGAGGTTTATCAGACCTTGGTTGGGAAACCCTAAACATTGATTGATATCTGATGCCCTTATTTTTCAGACTTGCTCCTTTGACCTTCGTGGACAGGAGCCCAGAATCTATTGATGCATTGGAGTAGAACTGCTTTACTAACTCTGTATAGACTGGAGTGTCTGCCTCCAAGCACTCAGAGAACCCAGCTTTATTTATGAGCTCAAGTATGTCCTTGAACTTCTTTTCTGATCTTTCGAACTTCTTGAAGCCGAGTTGGATTCCGGTTATAACACGTCATTCTTCCATTGAGGGCTCAAAATATATGGGTATTTGGTTTCGGACCTCTTAAGAGAGATAGTTGAATGCAATTTGGGTGAATCTAGAGATTTGATGGATTTAGGCTTTGAAGAGGATTCTAGGGTTTGAAAAAGGGAGGGAGAGAGGTTCGAAAACCTTTGATAACTGTTTGCAAATTTTGAACTTATCTTTATGGCAGTTCCTTCTGACTCTACATAGGTTGTGATGTGTCAACCAGCCATTGGTTGCACGATGACCAGTAATAAACTGTAACTCTCCATAAACTTTTTATTTAGATATTTCTTTTAAGAAAAATAGGCATTAATGACGTGGATTGACCGTTGACCTTTTTGGTTTTTAGAGTAGCTTGGTGAGGTAGCTGTGGACGCTACGTTTTTCTTTGTTGACTCAACGATCTTCTTCTGAGAGATGCTGTAGTGGATGGTTTGATACTAATCCTCATCTTAAAACTTCATAGCTTAACCACTGATGTACTTTATGAAGGCACTCTACTTCTGAGATGAGTCTGCATGCCATCTTTTCAACCAGTATTCGAACTTATCTCCTCATGATCTGAATAGTTGAGCTAGTGTATCCTCTGGGAAGTCTGCAATCGTAAAATCTACTTCTTCGATTGTTGAGGTTGAACTATGATCATTGAGTTCTCTTTAAACTCTACTCTACGATCGTCGACTGTCTTGGTCCTTGAGATGAATTTTACTAAGCATTCCTTCTAGGTTAAGGTAGTTCAGGAAGGGCCAACCTCTTAGAGTGAACTAAGGGTCAGGTTTGTCCCTGAGGCGCTTTCCAGATGAAAAACTTTAGAAGTGGTTAGCATTGATATCTCATTTGACCTTTTCTACTGGGGAGTTCATCAACCAACTCTAGACATTTGCATTGGTTGTAATCGTGGTGTCCTCTTGCTCTTATACTTCGATCATATGTTTGATTTGTAGGCGCTTCACGATTTTGAGTTAGGTGGCTGACAAGGTTATCAGTAGTATGTTTTGAGACATTTTTACCGACTATGGATCTTCATTTGGTTCATCAGTCACAAAGTTTCGGGACTCTATAACTGGTATATTCCTTCGTAATGTATTTCTAATACTTTCAGTGCTGCTGTTCTTTTAGTAAATCACTGCTCCCCCATAGTTTATTTTATCTTCTTAGTGAGGTGTGATTTCTTTTTCTTCATATGCATTAGAAGGCAGCCTTGCATATCTCCTTCTGACTGGAATCATCACTATCAATTAAATCTCCTTATATCATAGACATGGATATCTTCAGGACTGATCACTCTACGATCATTTGACAGCACTACGAACGTAGTCTTCCTTGTCAGTGTGTACTTGTGGAGTTCTGCTTCCGTAATGAGTTCCTCATAATTAATGCTCGATGATCCTCTGATGTGAACTTCCTTGAGGATTCTTCTCATATGATATGCTTTGCATGATTGAGCATATAAGACCCTTTTCATCTTAGGTTGAATGACCTACTTTCAGATAAAGATCAACAGCCATGTGAGCTTCATTCAGGTTAGCTCAGCGGGTCTTCAGGAACATGCTTTGACACATAGGAATTTTATCAGAATTATTTCTGAATAGGCTTAAGCCTTCTGCTGGTTGAATCTTCTTGGCTGAAGTCTTTTGCTTCAGCATTCCTTAATGTGGTCAGATAGACCAAGTACCTGCAAGTTAGATACATTTCTATTTTTGGTACCCATAGTTAAATGGGTCCTGCCAGGTTAGTTTTCAAAATCCTTTTTCCTCATATGTTTGGATTTTCATCATATTAATCACCAACAATCATATTAATGCATATATCCAATAGATATTACATTTTAAGATGCACAATGATGAGTGTGTGTAAGATTAGTCATTTAAATAAAACACTCTCTTTTTTTATGGTTTCATCATGTACTTGGTTATGTTCACAGAGTGAGAATCAACACAATCACTTATTTGTATCAGGTTGATTCATGGAGGTGATCAGTTTCTATGAATCTTCAAGATACTCTTGTAGAACTGATCATACTCTATGTATTATCAAAAACCTAGAACATAGGTTTGTACATACATACAAACCCATCAACAAAGATTACTCCACTTAAGATTAATTAAATCATGATATGCTTTATGACCTATTTCAGACTTCTTTCAAGATGTAATCTTCAACCTAAAACTTGGATTGGAGAGAAAGTTTGTTAGCATTTGGTTTTCCAACCTCAGTGTACTTTTTCCCTTCCCCTTTTTAGGTAGAGTATGGTCTCTTGATAGAATATTTTTATAGTGCATAAGGTGATGCAATATGATTTACACATTTATATTAATGAGGAACCGTACATTTCTACTGTCAATTTCTTAACAGTCATTTATCTTAGATATACTAAGGTTAGGCATTGATGTACATAGTTTCTCATTTGCTCCTGACAGCTTGTTGCTCTAGTTGTCCTTTAATCAATCAGTCATTGTCTTGAAGATGTAAGCTAAGAGAATCTTGACATCTTTAGTTCTTTGACATCCTTGAGTCCACAAGGTTCACATCCAGCTCCTGGTTGGCCAAATACATATTTGAGAAGTTCTTCTTTCTTCTCTAGATAAGCACTTCTTAGCATGTATGGCCTTTTCATCTTTCAGGCTGGTGGATGCTTGACACTTTGTTGTTGGTGTCTCTTGAGCTTCCTTGTCTTGTCTTCAGACTACAAGATTAACTGTGGGCAAGGATTGGTCTTGTTGTTATGTCATTTAAGAATATGGACCAATCTGAGTAGCTTCAAGATTATATACACATTTACCTGTACACAATATTTCCAACATGTGAGCTCATCTGCATTTACAAGTGACTTACTACTAAACTATGATTAGAACAATGTTTGTGCCTAAGATCAGACTCAAAGCGATTAGCTTTTGAATACAGTAGGAGAACCTGCTTTGATACCAATTGTTAGTTCTCAGTAAGCACATAATAGATCTAGAAGGGGGGGTTGAATTGATCCTTTTTAATTTCAAATACTTTTCTTATTTATTTTGTAATGCTAATAATTTAGCATATGACAAACATAAGAATCTTTTCAAGCACAGCGGAATAAGTAAAAGATCCCATTCAATGATATATTCATAATCATACATACATTGTTCTTAGAGTTAGTTAAGTTGTAAGCAGTTAATATATGCATAGCAGTTATGGCAGTTAGATACATAATGTAAATGCAATAAAGTAAAAGAGACAAGGGATTTTAAGTGGTTCGGAGACTCAAGCTCCTAATCCACTCTTCTGCTTTCAATTAACAGGATTTCCACTAAGGAAGGGCAGCACCCTGAATCAGTAAGATTCCTTCAAGACCAGTATCCTTGGAACTTCAGTTCACTAAGAACTCTTCAAGGTCAGCAGCCTTGGAACTCCTTTAGTTCCCTAGGAACTCTTCAAGCCCAGCAGGCTTGGAACTTCATTTAGTCCCTCTGGACAAGGACCCCTCAGGCACTAGCTTCTTGTTGATGTTGTTGTTGTTGGTGCTGAGCTGCTAAGATGTCTTTAAGCTTGAACATCTTTTGTACTTAGCATCTTGGTGTGGTCCTATTTGCATTTTGCTTCGAGTCTGGACCAAATCTTCTTTGGTGCAGCTGATCTTCATTCTGTTATATTAATCTTCATACGATGTCAGTTGTGCAACATCACCATTTGGGTTTGCTAAGTATTTAAGCTCTTTGTAGACTTCGTCTGGCACTTAGCAATCCCTGAACTAATTTATGTCTTTATTAAAATTGTGTCTCCCACTATTTTTTAAAAATTATACGACCCTCCATATATAGTTCGGTAAATCTTGTATAAACGACTTTATAGACTCTGATTAGGAGAAATGATCCTACTTCCATAAATATATAACAGTATGTGTGCACAACAAACTATATATTAATTTATTCAATAGGTAGACAACTTTTGTCAATTACATCTCTATGTAACTCCTTTTATATTTGCCTCTTAGATAATAATGGTCATATTGTATAATATTATGTTGTAATATAATTATAAATGGTATAATATTATGCAATATTTATAGAAATAAAATTAGGTTAAATAACGGAGAGTAATGATAATAGCTCAATAATTATAATATAACAAAGTAGTGTTTTAGGAGATAATAATTAAATTAGAAAGGATAATATCAGAACAGTTGACATTACCAAATCACTTTAGATTCGTAATGATTTAGGGGATTATAAATTCAAAATATTAATTTGGGATTAAAAAAGTAATGCTTTTAGAAGATAATAATTAAATTAGAAATTATAATATTAGAACAGTTAACATTATTAGAACAATTTAGATTTGTAATGATTTATGGGATTATAAAATCAAAATATTAATGTGGGATTCAAAAGTAGTGATTTTAGGAGATAGTTGTAAGACCCCGAAAATTTTTAAATAAAAAGGAATTTCCTTTATTTATTTTTTTTTAAATAGTAAAGGTGAATTTGATTAATGTGGTTAGTTATGGGTAAATTGCGCAAATATTTTAAATAAGCAGGTGGTTATAAAATATTCATTGTTGTCGGGGAATATTCGTTTGGTCGTGGAATATTCTTGCTGTCGGGGAATATTCGTACGACGGCGCAGTCTTTTGTGAGCCCCATAACGGAAAGCGATTAGATGAAGAAAACGACAAGTATAAATTGTTTATAAAAAACGGCGTAGTTGTTACCGTTAATACTGTTGGAATACCCGGTGGTTAAAACACAGTAATACGCGTTGTTGCACAGTAGCACACGGTATTGCACCAATTATTGATTCTTACGTAAGAAGACACTACTCAATAATGGTTACAGTAATTACTGTTCAGTATTTTATTTTATTGATTCAATAATTGATGCATTGATATTTTATATTACTGTTGTTTCAATAAATTGTCATTACACGGTATTTTCCATTATCGAAGCAATAATTCATACTATCTGAATAATATTATTTGATAACATTATTGGCAATGTCTAGAAAGTTCTGTCTAAGGAGAGGTTTGGTCACCTAATTGCGCGCCAGTAAGGAGAAATTCTTATTGGAAAGCCCCCTCTTTCCTGGGAACTGCCTAGTTGTCAATATTGTGATTCTGCAATATTATTTGTGAATAATTAATTATTGATTTATATGATGAGAAAAATATTTATTTTATGTGGATATAGATAGAGAAAATTTTTAATGTGACAATTGTTGAAAATTAATATTTTATCTTTTCTGATAAAATAATTCATTTAAATATATTATTTTAATAATATATTAACGGTGATATTTTTATAATGAATGTGGGATATATGAGTTTATGAGGAGAAAGAGTATTTTTGTTGTAATAAATATTAAAAACAGATTTTGTGTTTGTAGACCTATTTCTTGACTGAAAATTTGATTATAGTCTGTAAAATCGTCCGTTTATGGATTTCGGTCAATTTCTGTTTGGAATTTGGAAAAACTTTCTTCTGCAAAGTTGTAGAGAATTGAATTTCCTATAAAAACACGCGAGATTCAAATTTTCTGACAAAAGGGATATTTATTATGAATTATTGAAGTTTTGAAGCTCCAAAATAATTAATTTTTGGAAGTTTAAAATATTTTTAATTACAAAAACGTTTTTTTTCATTTTTGAAACTCATTTAACATGTGATTAGGAGCTGAATTCAGTTGGCAAGTGTACGTATGAGGTTTTGGAAAATATATATTATTATTATATTAAATTTTCTGCTTTGGTGTTCTAAGCAATTTCCTATAAATAGGTGCTTAGGTTAGAATTGAAAATCACACTAGAAACTGAAGTTTTCTCTCTCTATATTATCGAGCGTATTCTTGTGAGTATTTTGAGTATACTTTGAGTATTGCTATACAGTGCAAGTTCAAGTCATAGCCTATATCCGGTGTTTCAACCAGAAGTACTGTCTTTCGAGGTAAGGGATGTTATTTTCTTCTAAAATGATATTATTTCTTCAATATCATTATGTTGAAATATTGGTTGGAACTTTTAATCAAATCTGGAACTTTTTCATGTCGGAGTTACTATTCATGAGTTACTATTCACGAGTTACTATTCATGAGTTATTATTCACGAGTTACTATTCACGAGTACTATTCATGAAGCATGATGCTGTTTTTTGTGAAATTTCTACCTTTTGGTGTCGGAGTTACTATTCACGTATACGGAACTATTCACGTATACGGCACTATTCACGAATACGGCAGTATTCACCGAAAAATGAAATTTCTTCTTTTTATCCAAAATATCTATTGTGGATACTAGCTTTGATTGTATCCATGTTTTGATCATTCTTGAATTTTACTTCAGTATGATTATTTATGAAGTATTTTTGAACTCGGATTGTTTAGAGTACGAATCCTTAATACTTGTTATTTTGTTTCACTGGATTCGTTTCCTTTAAAATATTTTTCATCATCCTCAGTCCTAAATGATGGTGTTACTGAATATCTTTGGCCTGTAGTGCAAAGATGGTTGATTTTATTATGAATATCTTTGGCTCGTAGTGCAAAGATGTACAAGTGTTGAGATGAACATGAACAATTGATGAATATCTTTGGCCCGTAGTGCAAAGATGAACAGGTGTTTAGATGAACTTGACCAACTGATGAATATCTTTGGCCAGTAGTGCAAAGATGAATATTTGATTTGATTTGAGATATATATTGATTGATGTTACAGGGATAAAATATTGATGATGGACTTTTAAATTCATAGATGTTAGTAGATTTTATTCTCTACTTAACTCTTCTAATGAATTGTTGTTTTCGCTGCAGTTGTTGATCTAAAACTTGTTGTCTATTGTATTCTATCAGATTTTTCCCTGTTGAAGACTAAGGATAATTTGTTGTACATTATCTTAGTCATAATATTCTTTACTGGGCTAGTTGAGCTCACCCTTTTTCTTGTTGTTCTATTTTTCTTCTCGGGAGACGAGAATGCAGCGAGAACGTGTCGGGGGATGTAATGATGGTTCTAGAGAGAGTTGTTTAGTTGTCCTCACCATTTTTGTAAAATAATGTATCAATAATTATGATGGGAATTTATTTGTATGTGGATATTGTCTAGATGGCAATATCTGTATTTAAACTCATAGTTTATATGTTGTAGTTATTTCTGTACCATGTATTTGGCGACTCAGAATGGGTTGGATGGAATGGACCTATTTTGGGGCCGTCACAATTGGTATCAGAGCTTAGGGATATGATCTCTGGCGGAGATCGGAGAATAGAACTAAGAGGGGAGAGACGAGTAAATCCTTCGCTACTGTGTCCTACCTAAGCTTATTTGTTAGTTGGTCAGTATATAGGGATATTATGTGATATATTGATTTCCTTAATTAACCCTTGTTTTATGACAGTATTTGAGAATGTCGACTGAGAATATTAACAGTGGAGTAAATGAGACCGTGGAGACTCATGTACTCACCAACGAGGAGAATGTGCAACAGGCTGGCAATGTTCCTCCTGTGAACAACGCCACTGAGCAGATGATGAACGACGGGATATTTAGGAGCTTTTTGCAGTTCATACAAAACCAGACGAGGGAGACTCGTGTTCAAAATACAGGAGGAAATGATAAGAATTCAAGGGTGGTCACAGCCAAGCAGTTCAAAGAGTTGGGACCACCAGAATTTAAGGGAAAGCCCGATCCGATCATGGCGGAAACATGGGTCAAGCAAATTACCAAGTTATTCGATGTCTTGGGATGCACGGAGGAACAGAAGGTTCCATTCGCCACCTTTATGTTCCGTGGCGAGGCAGACTACTGGTGGAAGTCTGTGAAGTGTACACATCCAGCCGCACTCAGCATGTCATGGGAGACGTTTCAGAAACTTTTCAACGAAAAATACTTTCCTGAAAGTATTCGCCATATGAAGGAAGTGGAGTTTATTAGACTAGAGCATAATAACAAGACGGTGTCCCAGTACGAGGCGAAGTTCGCGGAGTTATCCAGGTTTGCACCTCATTTGGTGGAGAATGAGGAACGTATGACGCGGATGTTTCTGAGAGGTTTGAAACCCGACATACGTCAGTATCTCATTTCTCATAAATTTTCTATCTATTCAGATGTTGTCAACAGGGCTCAGTTGTTAGAGCGAGATAACGAGTACGTTCAACCGAGGGACCATAACCAGGATCATACCAAAGATAGCAGTCATCAGAATAACGATAACCAGCGAAAAAAGAAGAATATGGACAAAGGCGGTAACCACTCTGGTGGTAATCGTGGCCATGAAAATAGAAGAAGCGAGTCGAGAGGAGATTTTAAAAAGAGGAGATTTAACAACGACCATGTGAAGACGACAGTGCCAGCAGCAACTGGTTCCAAGAGAGGAGAAAGACCACCGGTCGTATGTTACAAATGCGGGAAAGAGGGACATATCAGCCCAAACTGCCCACAACAGTTCAAGGTATGCTATAATTATGGAAAGGAAGGACATATCGCTCGAGATTGTACGGTAGCGAAACCAATTCCAGCGAGGATGGTGATTCAAAAGGTTGTCCCAGAAAAGTCAAAGTCAACGGTTCCTGGAAGAGCGTTTGTCGTGACCGGTCAAAATGCGAGGAACCCGAACGAAGTTAGCACGGGTTAGTTAATTATAAATTCTTGCGAAGTTTATACCTTACTAGGTACCGGTTCTACCCATTCTTTTATCTCTCTTGCTTGCGCTCAACGTTTGAACTTGACTACGGAGAAATTAGACTTTGACCTATTTATGGAGACTCCGTTAGGAGAAACTTTCATTACATCCGTTGTTTAGAAATCTTGCTTGATTCAAGTTGGCACTATCACATTACCTGTTAACCTTATTTCTATAGAGATATTTGCTTTTGATGTGATTTTAAGGTTAACTACTCATCATGCCAAAATTAATTGCTTTTGTAAGGTTGTTAGTTTTCATATTCCTAAGCAACCTGATATTCGAACTCAAGCAATCAAACCATTGAAGTCAAACATTTTTATATCAAGCCATGAAGTCATTCTTTTATTGAAAAATGGATGTCATATTTTCTTAGCCCATGTCATGGACTTGAACAAAAGTACATCAGATTTGAATGATATTTCTGTTGTTAGTGAATTTTCTGACGTATTTTCTGAAGAATTTTTTGGCCTACTCCCAGAGCGTGATATTGAATTTTGTATCGATTTTAAACCCGGTACAAAACCAATTTCTAAAAATCTCATGGCTCCTATTGAACTTCAGGAGTTAAAAATTTAATTATAGAATTTGGTACCCGAGCCTTTATCTTGTGACTTCCTTTGTGGAATGCACCGAAGCCAGACTCTTCGTAGGGGACACAATATTCGTGCGATAGTAAACTGATAGGTGTCATTGTAACGTGCTATCCAAGGTTGGGATATGAGTCACAGTTGAGAACAATCTAAGTCGGTAATCAAAATACGTAGCTTTCTAGGCTTAGTTGATTATTATCGGAGATTCGTTGAAGGATATTCTCGAATCGCTATTCCATTAACGCAGCTGACTCGTAGAGATACAAAATTTGAATGGAGCAAGGAATGTGGGAAGAGCTTCGAAGAACTCAAGAGGAGACTCATTTCAGCACATGTTCTGACCATGCCATCCTGGAAAAGCTAATGTGGTAGCTGACGTGTTGAGTAAAAGATCGTATACAAGTACGAGTACGATATTGTCAAAGATTCATTTCGTATAATTTATAAATAATAGAGATGGAGATGAAAACTCTAGGTACCCACGTGATGATATACGAGTATAATCGACTTTAATCGATAAAGTTAAAGCTATTCAAGCTACACACTGGAGCTGATGAATTTGAAGAAGGAGGTGCAAGAAGTTGTTATTTAAAAAGCGAGAATTGGTGAGGTGAGGAAAGCTCAAACCTTCGATTTATTAATCCATTTGAAATTCTCGATCGAATAGGAACTGTGGCCTATAGACTCGTTTTACCGCCAAGTATGACGCGTGTTCATAACGTTTTTCACGTATCGATGTTACGTAAATATGTAGACGACCCGAACCACGTCATTGAGTTAGAACCGGATGAGATAGCTGAAGACTTAACGTATGAGGAGGTACCTGTCAAGATCTTGGATAGAAAAGAACATGTCCTATGTACCGAGGTTATACCACAAGTTAAAGTGGAGGAATCATGCTATAGAGGAAATGACATTGGAGTTGGAAACGGAAATGAAAGTGAGGTATCTTTACCTTTTTGAAACACCAGTTACGTACGTCAATTTCGAGGACAAAATTTCATAAGGAGGGGAGGTTGTAAGACCCCGAAATTTTTTAAATAAAAAGGAATTTCCTTTATTTATTTATTTTTTAAACAGTAAGGGTGAATTTGATTAATGTGGTTAGTTATGGGTAAACTGCGCAAATATTTTAAATAAGCAGGTGGTTATAAAATATTCATTGTTGTCGGGGAATATTCGTTTGGTCGTGGAATATTCTTGCTGTCGGGGAATATTCGTACGACGGCGCAGTCTTTTGTGGGCCCCATAACGGAAAGCGATTAGATGAAGAAAACGACAAGTATAAGTTGTTTATAAAAAACGGCGTAGTTATTACCGTTAATACTGTTGGAATACCCGGTGGTTAAAACACAGTAATACGCGTTGTTGCACAGTAGCACACGGTATTGCACCAATTATTGATTCTTACGTAAGAAGGCACTACTCAATAATGGTTACAGTAATTACTGCTCAGTATTTTATTTTATTGATTCAATAATTGATGCATTGATATTTTATATTACTGTTATTTCAATAAATTGTCATTACACGGTATTTTCCATTATTGAAGCAATAATCCATACTATCTGAATAATATTATTTGATAACATTATTGGCAATGTCTAAAAATTTCTGTCTAATGAGAGGTTTGGTCACCTAATTGCGCGCCAGTAAGGAGAAATTCTTATTGGAAAGCCCCCTCTTTCCTGGGAACTGCCTGGTTGTCAATATTGTGATTCTGTAATATTATTTGTGAATAATTAATTATTGATTTATATGATGAGGAAAATATTGATTTTATGTGTCGGAGTTACTATTTACGTATACGGCACTATTCACGTATACGGCACTATTCACGAATACGGCACTATTCACCGAAAAATGAAATTTTTTCTTTTTATCCAAAATATCTATTGTGGATACTAGCTTTGATTGTATCCATGTTTTGATCATTCTTGAATTTTACTTCAGTATGATTATTTATGAAGTATTTTTGAACTCGGATTGTTTAGAGTACGAATCCTTAATACTTGTTATTTTGTTTCACTGGATTCGTTTCCTTTAAAATATTTTTCATCATCCTTAGTCCTAAATGATTTACTGAATATCTTTGGCCTGTAGTGCAAAGATGGTTGATTTTATTATGAATATCTTTGGCTCATAGTGCAAAGATGTACAGGTGTTGAGATGAACATGAACAATTGATGAATATCTTTGGCCCGTAGTGCAAAGATGAACAGGTGTTTAGATGAACTTGACCAACTGATGAATATCTTTGGCCAGTAATGCAAAGATGAATATTTGATTTGATTTGAGATATATATTGATTGATGTTACAGGGATAAAATATTGATGATAGACTTTTAAATTCATAGATGTTAGTAGATTTTATTCTCTACTTAACTATTCTAATGAATTGTTGTTTCCGCTGCAGTTGTTGATCTAAAACTTGTTGTCTATTGTATTCTATCAGATTTTTCCCTTTTGAAGACTAAGGATAATTTGTTGTACATTATCTTAGTCATAATATTTTTTACTGGGCTAGTTGAGCTCAGCCTTTTTCTTGTTGTTCTATTTTTCTTCTCGGGAGACGAGAATGCAGCGAGAACGTGTCGGGGGATGTAATGATGGTTCTAGAGAGAGTTGTTCAGTAGTCCTCACCATTTTTGTAAAATAATGTATCAATAATTATGATGGGGATTTATTTGTATGTGGATATTATCTAGATGGCAATATCTGTATTTAAACTCATAGTTTATATGTTGTAGTTATTTTTGTACCATGTATTTGGCGACTCAGAATGGGTTGGATGGAATGGACCTATTTTGGGGCCATCACAATAATAATTACGTAACGATAATATAAAAATCGTTTACATTGAAAAAGTAGTGATTTAGGGGATTATAAAATCAACATAGTAAGTTATGAATGATATTATTTATTATTTTAATTTTGTTTTAAATGTTTTAAACTGTATAATATTATGTTGTAATATAATTATAAATGGTATAATATAATTTAATTAGTAATGATAATATCTGCATAGTTTAGATAGGTAGTAATTTTGTTATATATGTGTATTATAAAATTATATCATACGTGTAAGACCCCAACTTTTATGAATAAAGATGAATTTTCTATAAATATCATTTTTGAACATTATGGAGTGAATTTGATATAATGTTATAGTTGTGAGTAATATTTATAAATTTTGTAAAGTACATAAGTTGTTATATAATATTCGTTTGGTCGTGGAATACTCTTACTGTCGGGGAATATTCGTACGACGGCGAAACCTTGTGTGGGCCCCATAACGGAAAACGATTGGATGAAGAAAACGACAAGTATAAGTTGTTTATAAATAATGACGTAGTTGTTATCGTTGATATTGTTGGAATACTCGGTGGTTAAAAACACAGTAATACGCGTTGTTGCACAGTAGCACACAGTATTGCACCAATTATTGATTCTTACGTAAGAATACACTACTCAATAATTGTTACAGTAATTACTGTTCAATATTTTATTTTATTGATTCAATAATTCCTACGTTGATATTTTATATTATTGTTGTTTCAATAATTGTCACTACACAGTTTTTTTCATTATCAGATCAATAATTCATATTATTTGAATAATATTATTAGATAGCATTCTTGGTGAATCTAATGATGGAAGAAGATGAAGAACAAAGATTTTTGTGCAGGTTTTGTAACAGAAGTTTTTTTAGTGAATAGTCCTTCATTTCGGTTATTAACCGTATAACCGAATAGTAAATTCGATTATTCGGTAATTCGGTTATCTTCAAATTCGGTTAACAATTCGAATATCAAAATAGTGTTAATTTCGATTTTTGGTTATAACCGAATAAGCTATTCGGTTCGGTTATAACCGAATTCTCAGCCCTATTCTGTTTGGAATTTGGAAAAACTTAAACTTACAAAGTTGTAGAGAATTAAATTTCCTATGGAAGGACATAAGATTTGATTTTTCTGATAAAAGACCTATTTATTATGAATTATTGAAGTTCCAGAATAATTGAATTCTGAAGTTTTAATTATTTTTTTAAACAAAAACATTTTTATTATGTTGGTGGGCCCACTAGTATTGAAAGCATGCTGAATTCAGTTTCTTTGGTGTGCATAGGAAAATTTTAATGTATATTAATATTTTATTAAATTTTTTGCTTTGGTGTTCTAAGCGTTTTCCTATAAATATGGTGCTTAGGTTAGAATTAAAAATCACACTAGAAACTGAAATTTTCTCTCTCTATATTATCGAGCATATTCTTGTGAGTATTTTTATACTTGTTGCTATACGGTGCAAGTTCCTTTCAGCGTTATATCCAATATTCAGCCAAAAGTACTATTCTTTTGAGGTAAGTGATGTTATTTTTGTTCAATATTCATTTGAAATAATATTTTCTTCCATACTCTGTAGTATGTAAGTAATATTATTTCGTTTCAGATTTCGAATTCTATAATCCTTTTTGTTAAAGTTTTGGCTTCTATACTCCATGAAATTAGTAGAATATCCTTGATATTTGCGCTTCATCCAGTATCTTTTCATGAAAATATTGTTCTGAGCATTCTTGATAAGTTTTAACTTTTTCATGTCAGGGTACAATTCACGGGGTTACTATTCCCAAAGTTACTATTTACGGGTACTATTCACTCAGTTACTATTCATCTGGGGTACTATTCATGACAAAAATTGATTTCTTTTCGGTCTAAATCATTTGTGATATAATATTATTCTTGAATTTTACTCCACAAAGCAGTATCATGTTGACAATTTGGACATTTTTGATTTCTGGATAAATTAAATTATAAATCTTTAAAAATTTAACCTTGAACTTGTTTTATTGAATTCTTATCCTCATGTTTATATTATGCTGAAAGTCATCTGTAGCCTGTAGTGCATAGATGGACTTGGTATGATTATGACTAGGGATTATTCGGTATAATCATGACCGTAATGTTTCAAATGATGTGGTAAAAGTCCCCATTGGCCCATAGTGCATTGATAGACAATTGTTGGCATGATCATGACCATTGATGAATACCCGAATATCCTTGGCCCATAGTGCATGGATAATTTGTGGTTGTGATACTAATGAATATCCTTGACCGTAGTGCAGGGATGATTCGATGATGTGAATTATTTATTAAGCTGAGTCTCAGCAATAAAAGTGATGAAAAACCTTTTAAATTATAGAAGATAGTAGATTTTATTCTCTACTTTACTCTTCTAATGGATTACTTATTCTGCTGCAGTTAAACTTGATGTTTGTTATATTTTATCAGTTTAATATTGTTGAAGGCTAACGATAAATTATTCTGCATTATCTTAGTCATAATATTTCTTACTAAGCTAGTTGAGCTCACCCTTTTGCTTTCATTGTTCTCTTCAGGAAATGAGAACATAGCCGGGACTAGTCAAGGAACGGAGTGACGGTCCAAATGATAGTATTAGTAGTCCTCATAATCCTATGAAATAGTGTGATAATAAATGTATTTAGGACTCCATTTGAGTTGAATACAGTCTAGAAGACAATATTCGTATTAAAACTCTCAGTTTATGTTTTGTCGTATTTTACACGACAGTTGTATTATTAAGTTGTATTTGAATTTTGTATCATGTATATGGCGACTCAAGATGGGTGATGTATACCTATTTTGGGGGTGTCACAGTTGGTATCAAAGCTTAGGGATATGATCCTTGGCTGAGATGTGAGACAAGAATTAGAAGGGGAGAGACAGGGAATTCCTTCGCTAGTATGACTACCTAAGTTTATTTGGTATTTAATTGGTCGGTCAAAGTATAGGGATAATATGTGACATGTCAATTAACCCTTGTTTTGTGGTAGTATTTGAAAATAACATCTGAGAATGTTGAGAATAGCAATGGAGCACAGGAGACCATTGAGTCACCACAGATCAATACCCAGGATAATGTGCAACAGAAAGACAATAATCCTCAGGTAAACAACAACGATCAAATGATTAACGATGGAATGTTCAGAGGCTTTATGTAATTCATGCAACATCAAGCGAGAGCGGCTCCTGTCCAAAATATAGGTGGAAACACTGGAAACTCTCGGACAGTCACCGCTAAACAGTTCAAGGAGCTGGGACCACCGGAGTTTATTGGAGAGCCAAAACCACTTAAGGCAGAAACGTGGATAAAGCAGATCACCAGAATATTTGATGTCTTGGGATGCTCCAAGGAGCAAAATGTTCCCTTTGCCACCTTTATGTTGCGAGGAGAGGCAGATTACTGGTGGGAATCGGTAAAGCGTACTCAATCTGCCGCACTGAAGATGTCTTGGGAGAAGTTCCAAGAACTATTCAATGACAAGTACTTTTCCGAAAGTATTCGTCACATGAAAGAGGTAGAGTTCATCAAGTTGGAGCAAAACAATATGACCGTGTCACAGTACGAAGTTAAGTTTGCTGAGTTGTCTCGGTTTGCATCTCACTTGGTTGATAATGAGGAGAGAATGATGCGGATGTTTCTAAGAGGTTTGAAGCATGAGATACGTCAATATCTAATTTCTCATAAACTATGTTTGTATTCAGATGTTATAAATAGGGCTCAGTTATTGGAGCGCGATAACGAGTCAACCCAACCAAGAGAAAGCAACCGGTAAAATGATAATACCAGTGATAGCAGTCATCGAAGAGGTGACAATAAACGTAGAGGGAATCAACCTGCCAGAAATAGTAACCACTTCAGTGGTAATCATGGCCAAGACAATAATAATGGACATTTCAAGAAGATAAGATTCAACAATGACGAAAAGACGTCAGCATCAGCACCCATTGTTAAGGAAGGAGAACGACCACCTATCATATGCTTCAAATGTGGAGGGGAGGGACATATCAGTCCAAACTGTGCGCAACAGTCCAAAATGTGTTACAATTGTGGAAGAAAAGGTCACCTAGCTTAATTTTGTCATTCAGGGAAGGCAAATCCAGCTGGAATGGAAGCTCCAAAGGCTGTCCCAGAAAAAAGTCAAAACCAGTAGTTCAAGGGAGAGCGTTTGTTGTGACCTCCCAGAAAGTAAAAAACCCGATAGAGGTCATCACGGGTAAGCTAATCATAAACTCTAGCGAAGTCTATCTTATCTCTTTGAAAATACTTGCCTTTGATGTGATTTTTTGGAAACGATTGGTTAACTACTCATCATGATTTTCGTAAGGTTGTTAGCTTTCATACTCCTAACCAACCTGTTATGCGAATTCAAAGTAACCAAACAACTAAAGTCAATCATTGTCATATCAAGCCATAAATAAAGAGCCCCGATCCTTTCGTTGTTGACTTTCTTGTGTGGAATGCACCGAAGCCAGACTTTCTGTAGGCAACGTCGTGAATGACGGTGGCAAGTTGATAGGTATCAATGTGACTTGTTATCCAAGTTTTGGATGAGAGTCACAGTTTTGAATGGTATTTCTATTATTAATAAATTTCCTGACGTATTCTTGAAGACTTCTTAGCCTAACCCTAGAGCGTGAAATCAAATTTTGTATTGACCCCAGTACAAAACCCATTTCTAAAAACCCTTAAACATTTATTCAACTAAAGCGAACGCAACATGCGCCAAAGATGTTGGCTCGAGCTGTTAAAGATTATGATCGTACCATACCATCGTGGAAAAGCGAACGTGATAGCTGACGCGTTGAGTAGAAGATCGTATGCGGTTACAAGTGTGAATATACGAACCCACGTAAAAATAACGAATATACGATTAGAATCGACTTTAATCGATAAAGTTAAAGCCGCTCAAGCTACATACTCAGAGCTGATGAATGTGAAGAAGAAGGTTCAAGAGGGCGTTATACGAAGAGAGGAAATCTCAACCCTCGATTTAATTGACCCATTTTAAATCCTCGATCAAGTAGGAACTGTGGCTTATAGACTCGTTCTACCGCTAAGTATGTCGCGTGTTCATAATATTTTTAACGTATCAATGTTACGTAAATATGTGGACAACCCGAACCACATTATTAATTTAGAACCGGACAAGATAGCAAAAGATTTAACGTATGAGAAGATACGTGTTAACATCTTGGATAAGAAGGATCATATTCGACGCTCAAAGGTTATACCTCAAGAGTTATAATTTGAAGTGAAGTCAAGGTATCCTCACCTGTTCGGCATACCAGGTACGTACATAAATTTTGAGGGCGAAATTTCGTAAGGAGGGGAGATTATGAGACCAAAGATTTTATGAATAAAGATTTAATTTTCTCGAAATAATGTTTTTTAATATTATGGTGTTGATTTGATGTAATGTTATAGTTGTTTGTAATATTTACAAATTTTGCAAAGTAAACAAATGGTTATATAATATTCGATTGGTCGGAAAATATTCTTTTTGTCGGGGAATATCCTTACAACGGTACAATCATTGGTGTACCCCGCAACGGAATTATTGTCGGATTGAGAAAACGAAAAAAATACTTTATGAAAATAACGGCGAAAGTTTTACCGTTAACTGTTGAAACACCCGGTGTTAAAAGTACAGTAATACGCGTGGTTGCATAATAGTACACGGTACTGATTATTGATGCTTATGTGAGAAGTCACTTAGTATTGTTCAATCAGGTATTCGGGACACTTTTCGTGTCGGAGTACTATTCACGAGTTACTATTTATGAATTACTATTCACAAGTTACTATTCACGAGTTACTATTCACGAGTTACTATTCACGGGGTACTATTGATCACCCATAAAATATATTTCTTTTCGGTCCAAATCATTTTTGGGTACAATATTATTCTATGAGGAGATGTGCTAATTTTTCAGACTGTTGGTTGAAGATATAACAGTGAATCAATATGGACCGCTGGTGGAAAATTATAATAGTGAATCAATATGGATCGCTGGTTTAAAGTTTTAATAGTAAATCAGTATGGACCGTTGCTTTAAGTTTTAATAGTAAACCAATATGGACCGTCCGTTTAAAAGTAAATCAATCTGGACCGTTCATGAATTAGTTACTATTTAGTCCATTTTTCTATAAATAGAAGCTCATTCCTTCATTATTTCTTACGAATTCACTGAAACTCTAGAGAGAGAAATTATAGAGAAACTATAGAAAAGTATTCTGCTATTTTCCTACTCTTATATTCAGTTTCTTTTACGGTAAGGGATATTATTTGTTGTACCCGTAAGGGGTATTATTTCTTTTGTATTCATGAAGAGAACTTCTGTTATTCCATTATTTATTATTCTGTTGGAATAACTTGTATACGCGGGCTACCCTATACTTAGTAAAATTCTTCTGTTATTTCAATATTTATTATTCTGTCGGAATATCCTGTCTGTGCGTTTACGCCGGACCTGGTACAATTATTTATTATTCTGTCGGAATATCATGTCTGTGCGTTTATGCCGGACCTGGTTCCATTCTTTATTATTCTGTTGGAATATCCTGTCTGTACGTTTTACGCTGGACCTGGTTCCGTTATTTATTATTCTATTTGAATAACATGTCGGTGCGGTCTATTGCATGCCTGGTGATTTCTTTTGTTATTCCATTCTTTATTATACTCAGTTGGTTAAAGTTTTGACTTCTATACTCCATGAAATTAGTGGAATATCTTTGATATTTGCGCTTCATTTAGTATATTTTCATGGAAATATTCTTCTGATCATTCTTAAATTTTTACTCCACAAAGTTGTACCATGTTGACAATTTGGACGTTATTGGTTCCTGGATAAATTAATTCTTGAACTTGTTTTATTGAATTGTTATGTCATTGTCATCATCCTCATGTTTATATTATGTTAAAAGTCATTTGTGGCCTGTAGTGCATAGATGGACTTGGTATGATTATGACCAGTGATTATTCGGTATAATCATGACCGTAATGTTACAAATGATGTGAAAAAAGTCATCATTGGCCCGTAGTGCATTGATGGACAGATTTGGTATGATTATGGCTATGGATTCTCTTCGGCCAAGGGTGCAAAGATGAATTATTTTATGGCATGATCGGGACCGTTGATGAAAACATGATTATCTTTGGCCCGTAGTGTATGGATAATTCGTCGTCGTGATACTAAAGAATATCCTTGGCCTGTAGTGTAGGGATGATTTGATGATGTGGATTATTTATTAAGCTGAGTCTCAGCGATAAAAGTGATGAAAAACCTTTTAAATCATAGAAGATGTTAGATTTTATTCTCTACTTGACTCTTTAATGGATTGCTTGTTCCGCTGCAGTTAAACTTGATGTTTATTATATTTTATCAGTTTAACACCGTTGAAGGCTAACGATAAATTATTCTGCATTATCTTAGTCATAATATATTTCTTACTGGGCTAGTTGAGCTCACCCTTTTGATTTCAGTGTTCTCTTCAGGAAATGAGAACGTAGCAGGGACTAGTCGGGGAACAGAGTGATGGTCCTAGATGGTGCATTAGTAGTCCTCATTATTCTGTGAAATAGTGTGATAATAAATGTAATGAGGACCCCCATTGAGTTTGTATATTGTCTAGATGACAATATTTGTATTAAAACGCATAGCATATGTTTAGTCGTATTTTACACGACTGTTGTATAATTAAGTTGTATTTGAATTCAGTACCATATATCTGGCGACCCAAGATGGGTGATGTATACCTAATTTTGGGGGCGTCACAGTTGGTATCAGAGCTTAGGGATATGATCCCTGGCTGAGATGTGAGACAAGAACTAGGAGGGGAGAGACGGGGAATTCCTTCGCTAGTATGAGCTACCTAAGTTTATTTGGTATTTAACTAGTCAATCAGAGTATAGAGATAATATGTGATATATTAATTAACCCTTGTTTTGTGGCAGTATTTGAAAATGGCATCCGAAAATGTTGAGATAAGCAATGAAGCACATGAGATCGTGGAGTCACCACATATTAATACCCAGTATAATGTGATGTCTGGTGAAGAAGGGATTAAAGATATCCATGTGGTGAGTGAAGAATTGATAGTTTCACCCGAGATTGTCGTAGAGGTAGCAGCTGAGAGTGAGGAAGAAGAGGAAGAAGAAGAACCTGAGGAGAATTTATTAGAAGAACTTTATGATCAAAATGTAGAATTGCAAAATCGTATTCATGAGTTAGAAGAGCAGGCTGAAGAACGACAGGCGGTCGTGGAGCAAAGAGATGTAACAATTCAAAATTGTGTTACCCGATGTGCGATACTTGAACAGAAGCACTCTTTGTCAGAGTATAAGATATTTGAGCTAGAATCTAATAATGCTATGATCAAAGTTCTGATGAAAGAAGAAACAACTAAACGAATGAGAATAGAGGATGCATGGGTAAAAGTCACACGACGCATTGATATTGTAGAAAAAGACGTTCGATCCAATAAATCCAAAATAGATGAAATAGATTTCACTTTTTGGATAGCAATTGGTAAAATCAAACATCGCGTTCGGAATTACCCTGTGCAGAGCGGTCAACCCCAATTCGATATGGATCAGAGAGTAATGATTCAAATCATGGATCAGGAATGCGACGAAGCAATTAATGGTGGAATGTCCTCTATAGAAAAGTCAAGTCTAGCTGGGATGGTGACGCCAAAGAATGTCCCAGACAAGTCAAAATCGATAGTTTAAAAGAGAGCATTTTTTTGTGACAAGGAACATAAATGAAGTTATCAACGGGTTAGTTAATTATAAAATCTTGCGAAGTCTAAACCTTATTATATATCGGTTCTACCCATTCTTTTATCTCTCTTGCTTGTGCTCAACGTTTAAATTTGACTCCTGAGAAATTAGACTTTGACTTATTGGTTGAAACTTCGATAGTAGAAACCTTCGTTTCCTCCAATGTTTATAAATCTTGTTGATTCAAATCGACACTTTCACGTTACTTGTCGATCTTATCTCTTTAAAAATATTTGCCTTTGATGTGATTTTTTGGAAACGATTGGTTAACTACTCATCATGCTTTTCGTAAGGTTGTTAGCTTTCATACTCCTAACCAACCTGTTATGCGAATTCAAAGTAACCAAACAACTAAAGTCAATCATTGTCATATCAAGCCATAAATAAAGAGCCCCGATCCTTTCGTTGTTGACTTTCTTGTGTGGAATGCACCAAAGCCAGACTTTCTGTAGGCAACGTCGTGAATGACGGTGGCAAGTTGATAGGTATCAATGTGACGTGTTATCCAAGTCTTGGATGAGAGTCACAGTTTTGAAAGGTATTTTTATTGTTAATAAATTTCTTGACGTATTCTTGAAGACTTTTTAGCCTACCCCTAGAGCGTGAAATCAAATTTTGTATTGACCCCAGTATAAAACCCATTTCTAAAAATCCTTAAACATTTATTCAACTAAAGAGAACGTAACATGCGCCAAAGACGTTGGCTCGAGCTGTTAAAGATTATGATCGTACCATACCATCGTGAAAAAGCGAACGTGGTAGCTAACGCGTTGAGTAGAAGATCGTATGCGGTTACAAGTGCGAATATACAAACCCACGTGAAAATAACGAATATACGATTAGATTCGACTTTAATCGATAAAGTTAAAGCCGCTCAAGCTACATACTCAGAGCCGATGAATATTAAGAAGAAGGTTCAAGAGGGCGTTATTCTAGAAGCAAGAATCGACGAAGAGAGCAAATCTCAACCCTCGATGTAATTGACCCATTTTAAATCCTCGATCAAGTAGGAACTGTGGCTTATAGACTCGTTTTACCGCCAAGTATGTCGCGTGTTCATAACATTTTTAACGTATCAATGTTACGTAAATATGTGGACGACCCAAACCACATTATTAATTTAGAACCGGATGAGATAACAGAAGATTTAACATATGAGAAGATACGTGTTAACATCTTGGATAAGAAGGATCATATTCGACGCTCAAAGGTTATACCTCAAGAGTTAGAATTTAAAGTGAAGTCAAGGTATCCTCACCTGTTCGGCATACCAGGTACGTACGTAAATTTTGAGGGCGAAATTTCATAAGAAGGGGAGATTGTGAGATCCCAGATTTTATGAATAAAGATTTAATTTTCTCGAAATAATTTTTTTTAATATTATGGTGTTGATTTGATGTAATGTTATAGTTCTGGGTAATATTTACAAATTTTGCAAAGTAAGCAAATGGTTATATAATATTTGATTGGTCGGGGAATATTTTTTTTGTTGCGGAATATCCGTACAACGGTACAATCATTGGTGGACACCGCAACGGAATTATTGTCGGATTGAGAAAACGACAAAAATACTTTATGAAAATAACGGCAAAAGTTTTACCGTTAACTGTTGAAACACCCGGTGTTAAAAGTATAGTAATACGCGTAGATGCATAGTAGTACACGGTATTGATTATTGATGCTTATGTGAGAAGTCACTCAGTATTTTTCAATCGGGTATTCGGGACATTTTTTGTGTCGAATTACTATTCACGAGTTACTATTCACGAGTTACTATTCACAGGGTACTATTGATCACCCGTAAAATATATTTCTTTTCGGTCCAAATCATTTTTGGGTACAATATTATTCTATGAGGAGATGTGCTAATTTTTCAGACCGTTGGTTGAAGATATAACAGTGAATCAATATGGACCGTCGGTGAAAAGTTATAATAGTGAATCAAATGGATCGTTGGTTTAAAGTTTTAATAGTAAATAAGTATGGACCGTTACTTTAAGTTTTAATAGTAAACCAATATGGACCGTCCATTTAAAAGTAAATCAATCTAGACCGTTCATAAATTAGTTACTATTCAGTCCATTTTCCTATAAATAGAAGCTCATTCCTTCATTATTTCTTACGAATTCACTGAAACTCTAGAGAGAGAAATTATAGAGAAACTATAGAAAAGTATTCTGCTACTTCCCTACTCGTATATTCAGTTTTTTTTACGGTAAGAGATATTATTTGTTGTACCCGTAAGGGGTATTATTTCTTTTATATTCATGAAGAGAACTTCTGTTATTCCATTAGTTATTATTCAGTTAGAATAACCTGTATACGCGGGCTACCCTATACTTGGTGAAATTCTTCTGTTATTTCATTATTTATTATTCTGTCGGAATATCCTATCTATACATTTACGTCAGACCTGGTTCCATTATTTATTATTTTGTCGGAATATCCTGTCTGTACGTTTACGCCGGACCTGGTTCCATTCTTTATTATTCTGTTGGAATATCCTGTCTGTGCGTTTTACGCCGGACCTGGTTCTATTATTTATTATTCTGTTGGAATAACATGTCTGTGCGGTCTATCACATGTCTGGTGATTTCTTTTGTTATTCCATTCTTTATTATACTCAGTTGGTTAAAGTTTTGACTTCTATACTCCATGAAATTAGTGGAATATCCTTGATATTTACGTTTCATCCAGTATCTTTTCATGGAAATATTCTTCTGAGCATTCTTGAATTTTTACTCCACAAAGTAGTATCATGTTGACAATTTGGACGTTATTGGTTCCTGGATAAATTAATTCTTGAACTTGTTTTATTGAATTGTTATTTCATTGTCATCATCCTCATGTTTATATTATAATGAAAGTCATATGTGGCCTGTAGTGCATAGATGGACTTGGTATGATTATGACCAGCGATTATTCGGTATAATCATGACAGTAATGTTACAAATGATGTGAAAAAAGTCCTCATTGGCCCGTAGTGCATTGATGGACAGATTTGGTATTATAATAGCTATGGATTCTCTTCGGCCAAGGGTGCAAAGATGAATTGTTTTATGGCATGATCAGGACCGTTGATGAAAACATGATTATCTTTGGCCCGTAGTGTATGGATAATTCGTCGTCGTGATACTAAAGAATATCATTGGCCTGTAGTGTAGGGATGATTTGATGATGTGGATTATTTATTAAGCTGAGTCTCAGCAATAAAAGTGATGAAAAACCTTTTAAATCATAGAAGATAGTAGATTTTATTCTCTACTTGACTCTTCTAATGGATTTCTTGTTCCGCTGCAGTTAAACTTGATGTTTATAATATCTTATCAATTTAACACCGTTGAAGGCTAACGATAAATTATTCTGCATTATCTTAGTCATAATATTTCTTACTGGGCTAATTGAGCTCACCCTTTTGCTTTCAGTGTTCTCTTCAGGAAATGAGAACGTAGCAGGGACTAGTCGGGAAACAGAGTGATGGTCCTAGATGGTGCATTAGTAGTCCTCACTATTCTGTGAAATAGTGTGATAATAAATGTAATGAGGACCCCCATTGAGTTTTTATATTGTCTAGATGACAATATTTGTATTAAAACATGTTTAGTCGTATTTTACACGACTGTTGTATAATTAAGTTGTATTTGAATTCAGTACTATGTATCTGGCGACCCAAGATGGGTGATGTATACCTAATTTTGGGGGCGTCACAGAAAATACTTGCATTTGACGTGATTCTAGGGATTGATTGGTTAACTACTCATTATACAAAAATTGATTATTTTCGTAAGGTTGTTAGCTTTCATATTCCTAACCAACCTATTATGCGAATTCAAACAACCAAACCATTAAAATCAATCACTGTCATATCAAGCTATAAAGCTATTCATTTATTGAAAAACAGATGTCAAGCTTTCTTAGCTCATGTCACGAATTTAAACAAAAATATGTCAGTTTTAATGATATTTCTATTGTTAATAAATTTCCTGATGTGTTACCTGAAGAACTTCATGGCCTACCCCAAAGCGTGAAATTGAATTTTGTATCAACCTTGAACCCGGTACAAAACCCATTTCCAAAGCCCCATATTTAATGGCTCCTATTGAACTTCAGGAGTTAAAGACCCAACTGCAGGAGTTGTTAGACATCGGTTTCATTCGTCCTAGTACGTCTCCTTGGGTGATCTTGTTCTATTTGTGAAAAAGAAAGATGGGAGTATGCGACTTTGTATTGATTATCGGGAGTTGAACCATGTCACTGTCAAAAATAGATACCTGTTGCCTCGCATTGATGACCTGTTTGACCAGTTGCAAGGCGCTAAATTCTTTTCAAAGATCGATCTTCGTTTCGGATATCATCAGTTAAAGGTTAGAACCGATGACATTCTAAAGACGGCTTTCAGAACTCGGTACGGGCATTATGAATTCCTAGTCATGTCTTTTGGATTGACTAATGCTCCTGCTTCCTTCATGGATATGATGAACCAAGTATTCAAGGAATATTTGGATCACTTTGTGGTTGTCTTTATTGATGACATCCTCATATATTCAAAAAGCCGTGAAGATCATGAGCAACACTTGAGGCTGATACTCCAAAAGCTTCGTGAAAATAAGTTTTTTCCAAGTTGAAGAAATGTGAGTTCTGGCTTGAGGAAGTAGCATTCCTTGGGCACGTAGTATCAAGTCATGGAATATCTGTTGACCCGACAAAGATTGAAGCTAATCAAAGCTGGGAGCAACCTAAATCAGTGATCGAAGTACGTAGCTTTCTCGGCTTAGCTGGTTATTATCGGAGATTCGTAGAAGGGTTTTCTCGAATCGCTACTCCATTAACTCAACTGACTTGGAAAGATACAAAATTCGGTTGGAGCGTGGAATATGAGAAGAGTTTTCAAGAACTCAAGAGGAGACTCATTTCAGCACCTGTTCTGACAATACCATCTGGCTCGGAGGGATTTGTCATCTATAGTGATGCTTCGGGCAAAAGGTTAGGATGTGTTCTCATGAAACATGGGAAAGTCATAGCTTATGCCTCTCGGCAACTCAAAGAATATGAGAGGAATTATCCTACTCATGATCTAGAGTTGGCAGCTGTTGTCTTCGCACTTAAAATTTTGAGGCATTGCTTGTATGGGGAAAAAGTGGAGATCTTTACGGATCATAAAAGCCTCAAATATTTCTTCACCCAAAAGGAATTCAACATGCGACAACGACGTTGGCTTGAACTGTTGAAAGATTATGATCATACCATTCAATACCATCCTGGTAAAGCGAACGTAGTAGCTGATGCATTGAGTAGAAGATCATATGCGGGTACGAGTGCGATATTGTCAATACAAAGGCCCATTTTATATGACTTGCAAATGATGGAGATAGAGTTAAAGACTCTAGGGACCCATGTGATGATAGCAAATATACGAGTAGAACTGACTTTAATCGATAAAGTTAAAGCTGCTCAAGCTACAGACCTGGAGCTGATGCGTATGAGGAAGAAAGTGCAAGAAGGTACTATACCGAAAGTAAGAATCGATGAAGAAGGAATACTTCAAGTCAACTCCAGACTTTGTGTTCCTAACGACCCTGATTTAAAGTATAAAATCACGATGGAGGCGCAGAACACATCGTTTGTAATCCATCTTGGGAGTACCAAAATGTATCATGATCTTCGACATAAATTTTGGTGGAGCAATATGAAGAGAGAGATCGCAGAGTTTATCTCAAGGTGTCTAACTTGTCAATGAGTCAAGGCGGAGCATCAAGTTCAAAAGGTCCATTGCAACCACTTGAAATTCCAGAATGGAAGTGGGATCACATTACCATGGATTTCGTTATCGGTCTTTCCAAGATTTCTCAAGGCATAAATGCGATTTGGGTCATTGTGGATAGATTGACCAAGTCGGCTCATTTCTTACCTATACGAGAAACTTATACACTTGAACGTCTTGCTCGTATGTACATAAACAAGATTGTAAGATTGCATGGTATGCCAGTATCCATAGTTTCTGATCGAGACCCAAGATTCACTTCAAGATTTTGTGTTAATTTGCAAAAACCTATGGGCACAGATTTACGATTTAGTTCGGCTTATCATCCTTAAACGGACGGGCAGTCAGAGAGGACTATTCAAACTCTTGAAGATCTATTAAGACTTTGTGTCCTTGACTTTAAGGGAAGTTGGGACAATTTTTTACCATTGGTGGAGTTTTTCTACAACAACAGTTATCAAGCAAGTATTGGCATTGCTCCATTTGAGGCGTTGTATGGAAGAAAGTGTCGTTCTCCAGTATGCTAGGATGAGGTGGGTGAAGCAACGTTGTTGGCATCGGAGTTGGTACGTATGACTACGGAAAAGATTCAAACGATCCGATAACGTATAAAAACCTCACAAGATCGACAAAAGAGTTATGTTGATCTTCATCGAAAGGACGTAGAATTCGATATTGGATATCACGTGTTGTTACGTGTTGCTCCATGGAAAGGAGTTACGAGATATGAAAAAAGAGGAAAGCTCAATCCTCGATTCATTGGCCCTTTTTTAATCCTCGATCGAGTAGGAATTGTGGCCTATAGACTCGTTTTACCGCCAAGTATATCTCGTTTTCATAACGTTTTTCACATATCTATGTTACGTAAATATGTGAAAGACCCGAACCACATTATTGAGTTAGAACCGGATGAAATAGCGGAAGATTTAACGTATGAAGAGGTTTCTGTTAAAATCTTGGATAAGAAGGAGCATATTTTACGCTCTAAGGTTATACCTCAAGTCAAAGTTTTGTGGAGAAACCACGATGTTGAGGAAATAACCTGGGAGTTAGAATCTGAAATGAAATCAAGGTATCCTTACCTCTTCGATATACCAGGTACGTACCCTAATTTCGAGGGAAAAATTTCATAAGAATGGGAGATTGTAAGACCCCAACTTTTATGAATAAAAATGAATTTTCTATAAATATCATTTTTGAATATTATGGAGTGAATTTGATATAATGTTATAGTTGTGGGTAATATATATAAGTACGCAAGTTGTTATATAATATTCATTAGGTCGTGGAATATTCTTACTATCGGGGAATATTTGTACGATGGCGCAGCCTTGTGTGGGCCCCATAACGGAAAGCGATTGGAAGAAGAAAACGACAAGTATAAGTTTTTTTATAAATAACATCGTAGTTGTTACCGTTGATACTGTTGGAATACCCGGTGGTTAAAAACACAATAATACGCATTGTTGCACAATAGCACACGGTATTGCACCAATTATTGATTCTTACGTAAGAAGGCACTACTCAATAATTGATACAGTAATTACAGTTCAATATTTTATTTTATTAATTCAATAATTGCTACGTTGATATTTTATATTATTGTTGTTTTAATAATTATCACTGCACAGTATTTTCCATTATCAGATCAATAATTCATATTATTTGAATAATATTATTAGATAGAATTATTGACAATGTCTAGAAAGTTCTGTCTAAGGAGAGATTTGGTCACCAAATTGCGTGCCAGTAAGGAGAAATCCTTATTGGAAAGCCCCATCTTTCCTGGGAACAGTGTGGTTGTCAGTATTGTGATTCTGTAATATTATTTGTGAATAATTAATTATTGATTTATATGATAAGGAAAATATTTATTTTATGTGGATATAAATGGAGGAATTTTTAGAAAAGTGACAATTGTTGAAAATTGATAGTTTATCTTTTTTGATAAAATAATTTATTATATTATAATAATATAATAATGGTGATATTTTTTACAATGAATGTGTGATATATGAGTAAATGAGAAAGAAGAGTATTTTTGTTACAAAAAATATTTAACACATGTTTTGTGTGTTGGTGGACCCTATTTTTGATTGAAATTTGATTATAGCCTCCAAAGTTGTAGAGAATTGAATTTCCTATGGAAGGACATAAGATTCAATTTTTTTTTATAAAAGAGCTATTTATTGTGAATTATTGAAGTTCCGAAATAATTGAATTATGAAGTTTTAATTATTTTTTTAAAGAAAATCATTTTTATTATGTTGTTGGGCCCCACTAGTATTGAAAGCATGCTGAATTCAGTTTCTTTGGTGTGCGTAGGAAAATTTTAATATATATTAATATTTTATTAAATTTTCTGCTTTGGTGTTCTAAGCGTTTTCCTATAAATAGGGTGCTTAGGTTAGAATTGAAAATTACACCAGAAACTGAAATCTTCTCTCTCTATATTATCGAGCGTATTCTTGTGAGTATTTTTATACTTTGAGTGTTGCTATACGGTGCAAGTTCTTTTCAGCGTTATATCCAATATTTAGCCATAAGTACTATTCTTTTGAGGTAAGAGATGTTATTTTTGTTCAATATTCGTTTGAAATAATATTTTCTTTCATACTCTGTAGTATGTAAGTAATATTATTTCGTTTCAGATTTCGAATTCTATAATCTTTTTTGTTAAAGTTTTGGCTTCTATACTCCATGAAATTAGTAGAATATCCTTGATATTTGCGCTTCATCCAGTATCTTTTCATGGAAATATTATTCTGAGCATTCTTGATAAGTTTTAACTTTTTCATGTCGGGATACTATTCACGGGGGTACTATTCCCAAAGTTACTATTCACGAGTACTATTCACTCAGTTAATATTCATCTGGGGTACTATTCATGACAAAAATCGATTTTTTTTCGGTCTAAATCATTTGTGATATAATATTATTCTTGAATTTTACTCCACAAAGCAGTATCATGTTGACAATTTGGACATTATTGATTTCTGGATAAATTAAATTATAAATCTTTAAAAATTTATCCTTGAACTTATTTTATTGAATTCTTATCCTCATGTTTATATTATGCTGAAAGTCATCTGTAGCATGTAGTGCATAGATGGACTTGGTATGATTATAACTAGGGATTATTCGTTATAATCATGACCGTAATATTTCAAATGATGTGGTAAAAGTCCCCATTGGCCCTTAGTGCATTGATGTACAGTTGTTGGCATAATCATGACCATTGATGAATACTCGAATATCCTTGGCTCGTAGTGCATGAATAATTTATGGTTGTGATACTAATGAATATCCTTGGCCGTAGTGCAGGGGTGATTCGATGATATGAATTATTTATTAAGCTGAGTCTCAGCGATAAAAGTGATGAAAAATCTTTTAAATTATAGAAGATAGTAGATTTTATTCTCTACTTTACTCTTCTAATGGATTACTTATTCCGCTGCAGTTAAACTTGATGTTTGTTATATTTTATCATTTTAATACTGTTGAAGGCTAACGATAAATTATTCTGCATTATCTTAGTCATAATATTTCTTACTAAGCTAGTTGAGCTCACCCTTTTGCTTTCATTGTTCTCTTCAGGAAATGAGAACATAGCCGGGACTAGTCGGGGAACGGAGTGACGGTTCAAATGATAGTATTAGTAGTCCTCACCATCCTATAAATGTATTTAGGACTCCATTTGAGTTGAATACTGTCTAGAAGACAATATTCGTATTAAAACTCTCAGTTTATGTTTTGTCGTATTTTACACGACAGTTGTATTATTAAGTTGTATTTGAATTTTGTACCATGTATATGGCGACTCAAGATGAGTGATGTATACCTATTTTGGGGGCATCACAATACGTGTATTATAATATTATACCATACATGTATAATATAATGCATGTTATAATTATGAATGGTATAATATTAGAAAAATACTAATTTTAGGATATAATAATTATGTTTAGAAAAGTAGTTAATTTTGAGGATTATAAAATCAATATAGTAAGTTATAATTGATATTATTTGTTATTTTAATTTTATTTTAAATGTTTTAAATTGTATAATATTATGTTGTAATATAATTATAAATGGTATAATATTATGTTATATTTATAGGGAGAAAATTAGGTTAAATAACGGAGAGTAATGATAATAGTTCAGTAATGATAATATCATAAAGTAGTGATTTTAGGAGATAATAATTAAATTAGAAAGTATAATATCATAGCAGTTGACTTTACCAAAATAATTTAGATTTGTAGTGATTTAAGAGATTATAAATTCAAAATATTAATTTGGGATTACAAAAGTAGTGATTTTAGGAGATAATAATTAAATTAGTAATGATAATATTAGAACAATCAACATTATCATAACAATTTAGATTTGTAGTGATTTATGGGATTATAAAATCAAAATATTAATGTGGGATTTAAAAGTAGTGATTTTATGAGATAATAATTAAGTAGCGATAATATAAAAACTGGAGTAATGGATGAGCACATTAATTAGGTAGGACATGTGTTTTGTTAAGAGTCTTAAAAAGCATTAATTAGGCAGGACATGTGTTGAATTTTAAGGATGACATATGTCAAGCTATGGTGTCATGTACTGTGTTTTAATATATTTAAAATAGATTTGTAGTGATTTATGAGATTATAAATTCAAAATATTAATTTGGGATTACAAAAGTAGTGATTTTAGGAGATAATAATTAAACTAGTAATGATAATATTAGAACAATTAACATTATCATAACAGTTTAGATTTGTAGTGATTTATGAGATTGTAAAATCAAAATATTAATGTGGGATTTAAAAGTAGTGATTTTAGGAGATAATAATTAAGTAGCGATAATATAAAAACTGGAGTAATGGATGAACACATTAATTAGGTAGAATATGTGTTTTGTTAAGGGTCTTAAGTAGCATTAATTAGGCAAGATACGTGTTGAATTTTAAAAATGACAGATGTCAAACTATGATGTCATGTATTGCGTTTTAGTATATTTAATAGATTATTCCCATGAGAAACCATAAAACTTAAAAAAGATAATCTAAAATGCAGTCAATGTGGTGGGAGATTACTAGTTACAATCATCCTTATACTATTTCTAACCGTTGTTGTCAGTCAAGTCAATTCAAAATATAAATTGAAAAGAGCACTTTGACAGGCCAAATTTGTAATTAAATCATAAGTCATTTGATTATTCCAAAACGTGACATAAGATTAGGAAAAGAGGAATTTTATTTTATTTTTCATTTTTTTATAAATGTTTTCAATTTGGCTGTGGTATCCGTGTTATATATAAAATCCGAAGGATGCTTTCCCAAAACATTCCACTAAAAAAACACACAAATCCAAATCTAAAAACTCCAAAACCGCCACAACCCTCACTTTCTCTCTCCTCAGATCACGAAGGGAATTCAAACCCTCGTCATTTTCTCTCTCTAGAAATCAGATTTTCAAACACCATTTTCATAAAATCCCCCCAAAACCCTCTGTAAATCCTAATTTTGTCATATTTATATAGTATTAATCCAAATCGACCTTTTGTTCTACTGAGATTTGAGGTGAGTTTTTGAGGAAAAGAACGAGTATGAACAGCCACAGCTTCCAAATCTTCGATTCTCTTCCGGCGTAGTTGAGATCGTGTGTGAGTTGGGTTTCACATGGCGAAGCGCGTGTATGAAGTTTGGAAAGGAAGCAATGTAAGATTTGTCTTACTTTTTGAATCTCATAGTTTGATGGAGTTGTTCGTTGACTTTTATCGTCTGGATATGCTTTATTTTTTCTGGTTTTTTTTGCATAATTAGTGGGTTTTGATTGTTTTAGGGGTTTTTTGGTATCTTCTGCTTGCTACAGTTTAAAATGTGTACTTTTGGTGTTTTTGTGATTAAAATTTTGAAATGCTTTTGTTGGTTTTGAAGAAAGTTTGTTGTGATTTTGGGAATCAATTATAATATGCATAAACTAGCACCAAGCTGGAGTTATTAAAACATGGGTGTTTATTCAAAGAGTTAGCTCAAAAGTGAATGCACAGAGATACTTTACCAGTAGAATATAATTTACATTGAATTCATGGAATGCTATTTATGATTTTGGAAATTCAAATTGGTAAACCAAGAGCCACAAGCTGAAAACGGCTGAATTTGTAGCATTCTAGTTATGCAAGCTTTAATTAAGTGTGTCCCATTTAATGAGCGGGGGATAAAGTACAGGCTATTTGAGTGTTGCACAATTGTATTGACTATTGAAGTTTGTGTAAGTTGTTTAGAGCATTGAGATGTTTGGAAAGATAGAAATAATATATTCTTCGATTGAGCTAATTAAGAAGATAATGCGGAAGGGAATGATAAAAGAGATGAAAGAGTAGAGATAAGTTCATGTGTTTGTGAAATTGGAAATAATACCAATTTTTAGGGGTAACACAAAAGATAACTGGCTGAAAATGGTTGCCATTTTTATTAGGATATGATACTACATCTTGATGAGTGTCCTGATTCAATTTAAAAAGGTGTTTAGTATTGCATTAGAATGGAGTTAAATGAGTGTTTGTACACAAAAATGGTTCACTCCACATGGATTATTCAGATTTTTCTAGATGGACAATTTGACCTTTTGACAGTCAAAATAAGAATGGAGAGCCCACATGGCTTTCAGTAGAAATAGAAAGGGATAAGTGATAAGAATTTACTAAATCTTCACGAGAAAACCTTTAGAGCTTATTGATAATTGGGCCTTGAAGGGATTAATCATGTCCATGTACCTATTTTATAATTTTGAGGTTGGGTCTCCATTCCTAACAGTCTTAACACATTAGAAATAGGCTTATAGGGCAATCTCTTACAAGTGATGCATGGCTGGACGTAAACCCAAGACACATATCCGTGGGGCATTCTCACATGGATGAACCCAGGATGGGAGCAGGCCATGAGGTGTGATGGTAATACTCTTTGACAAAGAGTATAAAAGGCCCATTCATGAATGTTTGGACCAGTGTTCGAAAAGTCGGCCTAGTCAGACGACTAGTCGGGGACTAGGTCGGGGTCGGAGCCTCAACGAGGGCCTAGTCCTTTGATTTAGTCGCTGGCCGACTTAGTCGGGTTCTAGTCGGTAAAGTCGCCCAGTTGGGAAAGTCATCCAGTCAGAGTAAATCAAAAAATCGGAACAAGTTTGGGAAAATTGAAAGAAGTCGGGGAAAATCGGAAAAAATGGGAGCGAATGAGTTTCTTCTACCTAGAAGAAGTAGAAATGTGCGAGAACTAGATGAAGACGAGCTTGTGTCAGAAAATGATGACAACGAAGAGGAAGATGAGGATTATGAGTTTGAGTCCGATGCAGAGCAAGTCTTGGAGGAGGAGTGATTGACTATTGAGTTTGTGCTATTTAGTTTCATTTGGTTAATTGGTTTTGAATCTAGAGCGTCAAATTTTTTGGTTTTACTTAGTTTTCATTTTTTTATTTGATGATTTGTGTTATTTATGTTATTCTACTTGCTCAAAACTTATGAAGGATGAAGGAGAATTTATATTTTAAAAAAATTAAAAATCCGAATAGCCCATTAATCTTCGACTAATCCCCTAGTTTCTAATCGGTAGTCAACCAACCTGGGACTGACCAACGACTTTTAGAACACTGGTCTGGACATGATCCTATCTTAAAAAAGGGTATAATTCCTCATTATTAGGGATTTGTGTAATTATCCTTCAAGAGTGAAATTGAGGTCTATTCATAAATGTGTCATTGTGTAGTGACTTTGAGGATGTGGAGGAGGCCCTTTACTTTATGTAAACATAGCCATATCCTTGAGGGCAAGTCAGTATAGCCAAATATTTGGCTAAGGGTAGTGATAACTTGGTGATTAGGAAAAGGAGTAATTTGGACTTTTGTGGATCTCCTTAGAGGGAAAATTGCCTACGTGGATACGTCAAAATAGTAGGTAGGATTCGGACTCCAATATGATTGCGCACTGCCCAATCCCTCTCTAAAGCAAATAAGAGGCTAACTTTGTTAGGAAGCGGCCCACTGTTTTGGCGAAAGTCAAGGAGGGGAGAAGGAAGCGTGTTGATATTGACTATGGTGGTGACTAGGGAGGTCCTTTGGCTGAGATGATTAGCTATCGAAACTTACCCCTTAAGATTAAATATAAATCATTACCTCTCGCAAGATTTTTCCATATTATCAAAGATATTATGGAATAGTACTAAGATATTTGTACTTTTATTTAACAATGTTCTAAAAGGCGCTAGGCGGGCGGCCGAGTGCCTAGGGGGCCTAGGCGGGGCCTGGGCGGAATTTTTTATTTTAAGCCAATTTTAATATTTTATCTTACATTTATCCAAACAAAATAATAATATAAAGAAAAACAATCTATAATAAAGATAATAAAAGCTTTTGCTTAAAGTTCAAACACATATCCATATTGCTAATGTCAAAGTTCAAATACAAATATGTAATTGTTCAAAGTTCAGACATATTTTTAACGTATTAGTTTTATTCATAAACAAGATTGCTATTAAATAATAAAATTTAAAATTTCATGAATTTAATTCAATATTAAAACTTAAGAAACTAAACATAAATTTAAGAATTATATTGAAATAAACTAAATATTACAAATGTATCATTTATATAACTTGAAGTTGGTACAAGTTCAAAAAATTACAACTATAATTAAATTATTCATTCTGATTTAATATTGTTCACTTCTTGTTGTGATTTGATATGCTACATGTATTATGAATATGATAAATTATTAAAAAAATAAATATATCAATATCTGGTTTGGGTAGTTATTAAAATAAAAAAACCTCTCCGCCTAAACCCCACCTAGGACCCGCCTAATTTCCTGGAGAGATTTTTTGCCGCCTTGGGCCTAGGTGAAGCGCCAGGAGGCCTAGCGCCTAGGCAAGGCGCCAAGGGGGGCCTAGGCGGACCTAAGCGGGAATTTTTAGAACACCGTTATTTAATGATCCTACCAACTCACATCTTCAAACCTAAGAAATATACCCTTTTCTCTATATATTTATCTAGGACTAGTTAGAAAAGGATTCATAGTATTATAAGCAGGAAAGGGTGAGAACCATAAAATATATTACTATTAATGCATTTTCTTCTATTGATTTCTCCCTTAGAGTGAAATCTATACCTAACCTTAAATCATCTATGATCTATCCCTAAGGATTCTGCATATATACCTAGGTTAATGCCTGAAACACGTGACATATGGGTCCTATTTCTTTTCCTGAAGATTCAGTGAGTTGCTGCTACCAATGTTCGAAATTGCGATCGAGGCGTGCGCCTCAAGGCGCGCCTCGTGGCGAGGCGGGAGCTAGATGTGGCGAGGCCTATGCCTTCCTGAGAAATTCAGTGGTTTGGGCTTTATTCGACTGAGGCGTGCGCCTCGTCGCCTTTCGCCTTGAGGCGTAATAAGGCCCAAGCCTTGACAGATCGTTCGAGCCCAGATCATTTCTTCTTCACTTTCTTCTTCTTCTTCACAAATCGTTCGAGCCCAGATCTTTCTTTTCTTCTTCCTTCTTCCTTCTTCCTTCTTCCTTCTTCCTTCCGTCTCTCTGTTCTTAGAAAAGAAAGTACTCTGATAGATATCAGATCTATTGAATAGATCTAATGGATAAATATCTTATGAATAATTACAGGTAAGTACCCCATAGTCTTTATAAATTTTTAGTTTAATCCTAAAAGTTTTCTTAAATTTCAAAATAGCCCCTAAAATTTTACATAGCAGCCCCTATAGTTTTATTTTCTTTCAGTTCAGCCCCTGAAGTTTCAGAAGTTACAGTTCAGCCCCTGTTTCTTTATATTTCCTGCACTTACGTCCCTAGAGCAAAAAATAATAATCATTTCTTGTGTTGATAACTCGACGGAGTCGAGTGTTGATAACTGAATCTTTTTCTCTAAATTATTCATCACCACAAAATTTATATATATTCAATATTTATCAATAACATATGTTTTCAAATTGAGGCTTAAGCCTCGTCTCGTCTGGATAAAAACGCTTCGTACCGCTTTTAACTTTTTCGAACATTGGCTGCTACATCTCCTGTGATGCTTTAGAGAGGAGTCTGTTCCTAATCAAGCAACCAATAAGCAAGCTCTCTTTGACCATGTACATATATTTATACGTCTTTGTTACTAATCTTGTTTTACTCCCAATGCATGTTTTTCCTTTGTGATGTTTCCTATAGCATTATTTTAATATTATCCCAGAATGATAAGAAGTTGCTCCATATTTCATGATGTGGAGGTCAAAGTTAAGTATTGAGATCTCTGAAGATTTGACCATATGCTTTCTTTGTCACCTTACGAGTCTTGTAAAGCTAAAAACACCCCCAAACAATTTGTTATGCCAGCGTCATCACTTGGAGACATTATGTTGAGTGAGTGAGTAAATTTTTATGGTTATCTGGTTTCAAAATTTCCACCATATAATTGAGACAATTTGTTCAACAATATCTTGAAGACAGAGAATTCTTAATGAAAAGGTGAGCTGAGATAATGAATAAGTTATAATTTGAGTGTAAGCAAATATTTATGACCTCAGAATGGAAATACAAAATGATTTTTTTTGTTGCTAATCCTAAATAGCAAGTTAAATACTTTTTAGAAAAAAATATTGAAACTAGGTATTATGGGAGTATGCAAGGCTAATGCTTCTAGAATTGATATTGCGTGACGATATATAATCATTCTTGCTAAAGAAGGTTTACTTACATTTAGAATGATATATGTTGTTGGGCCCTCTCTCTAACTGTTTGAGTTTTTAGATGAGTTGGTAACTTAATGTGGGGGTGCATGGTTTGGGGCCCTCTCTCTAATAACTTAAGCTTATAGATGAGTTTGTTACTTTAGGTTTGCTATCAGTTAAATATGGTTAGTGCTTTGGGAGAAGGAATATCTGGACATTTTACTCAGACAAGATTAATGCAATAACCAATGGGAAAATTCACTATGTTTTGTTCTGTTCTCTTTTTATGTGAAATTCCAGTTTTTGAGTGTTTTAAACCATGCTTTCATGCTCGTGGCCAAAATGTTGAGGTGTTCATTCAGCAGATGTAGGTTCTGAAGATAGATGTAGGTTCTCAAGATTCGTCTATCTCAGTGACTTATGAAGTAGAGAAGGTTGACGTGGAGCAAACATATTAATGATGAGGAAAACGTTTTTGTTATTATACTAATTATTGTACTTGCTCTTCTATTCTGTCCTAGACTGACTGAAGACGAATTGTGGGGTGTAAAACAGGAAACGCGTTGATGGTTGTTCGGCATGCTGTGTGTAAAGTGCAACACATTGAATCAATCATTCAGGATAAATAATAAAGAAAAAGGCCATTCTCTGTTGACATTGGATAGGGTATTGATCATGTGCCCAAAGTGCCTAGGGGTGTTATTATAGTGTGAGAACATAATTATGTACAATCTCAAAAGGTATTATCAATATTTTCACACCCGGTCCGTTCATCAAACCGGAAAAATTTTCGGGTGGATGGGTCACTAGTTGAACCAATGGTTGAATCGTTATTAAACCGGTGACGTCATATTTATTATTAAATAATTAAATTTATTAATAGTTGTTATTAATTGTATTAATATATTACTTTGTTTCAAAGCATAAAAGTACTAGGCTTTATATTTTTAAAAATCAAATGATTTTATATTTTAGAATAGAAAGTATTAAATATGCTAAAACCAAAATTAGTATATTAGTGCCATCACGCCTATTATTTATTCATAAATTTATTATTAAAACATAGTATAAAAGTAGAAATATAGACATTTATATTACATATATATAAGTATATGTCACAAGTCATAATTAAAATTATCGAATGTCATTATTATTATTATTGGGATTATTATGATTTAATTATGTCTAACACATTGTTAATACTTTTTTATTTAAACTTATTAAATAACTCAATAATAATAAAAAAAGAGTAATTTAGAATTGTAAATACTTGATAAGGTTCTCATGACACGTCTTCACACGAGCTACTTATGTGATTCCAAAGAGAGAAGGTGTAGTTAATTTTAAATAAAAATAAGTCATACCCATTTTCCAACTCTTTTCTCCTTTACCTTTTACCTATTCGTACTTCTTTCCTATCTTCTTCTCTAACTTCTTTACTACCTTCCCAACTCTTTCCATGTTACATACGAAGGATTATCTAGCAAACTCTTTTAATTATGGAATCTGAAGTTCTCATGGGTTGATTGGATTTTTATTTATTTATTATTTATTTTGTCTTTCTGTCTGTGGACCGTGGTTGAGAACCGGGCAAAATTGTGGACCAGTCACTTGTTCTCCTGTTCCGACGGGTCAACCTCTGATTCACCGGTTATTTGGCACTTCCGGTTTAACGAGCATAACTGGATCATTTTCTTAACCGGTTCATATTTCAACCGGTCCGACCGGCTGGTCCGGTCCGAGTCTTAAAACATTGGGTGTTATGACTTGTGTCTGATTGTCCAGAAGTGTCGGGGTCCATATGTCTCCTCCTTGGCAATCTACCTTGTAAAATGCATATGATTCTTAGGTTGCACTTCTTTTAAGAAGGAAAGAGATACAAAAGGGAGGACAAAGATCTCCACAAATACAGAGTCCTCAATGATTGATTGTACCTTAATCCCTATGAAGGAATAGATGAAGCCAATTAAGAAGTGATAAAGGAAACACTATCCCCTGAAATATGAAAATGGATAACATGCTTATCAAGAATCTGGAGCATTATTATGTCTCATCCACACGCCTTAAAGAATTGCAAAACATCCACATATTTGGAGAATATTGGCATCCTTACTCCGCCCAAAACCTTGAAAGGAGTTGATCATTCAAAAATTAAGAAAAGTTATACTTTTGGAGTTTTGGTCCTTTGATCAATTTTCTCGTCTAGCGTCTAGCACTTCAGCTCTAGCTTAGAATTTAGAACGAACTAATAGCTTATGTTTTGGTTGTATCAAAGTGCTATGTGCTTTCTAAATAGTTTAATTATTAATACTGAAATCTGGATCAGGCGAGTTATATGATTTTCCCAGCCCCTTTGTTGTCGTTGCTTATGGGGATATTTTTGTTTACTTCTGGTATTTCCTTGTTTAGGAGAACTAATGCTCTTTTATGATCTGGGGAGTTTGTTGTATTAAGTACTTACTAATTTAATACATTGTACAGAAGTGATACTCTTCTCAAAACAATAAACAATAAATGAGAGCTGATTGAAGTGGAGTCTTGAGTGATTTTTTTAGCTTTTTTAATATTTAATCTTTATAGGTGAGCTATAATTAAGTGAGAAGGCATTTAGCTGGCAATTTGCAAGTTTTAGCTTGTCTTGCGCGGAGAGGCTTCATGCAAGACTTTTTAAGTCATTGTGCTCTCTTGTGAATTATGACTACCTTCTTTAGATACTCTTTCTTTTCATACATTTTGATAATGTATCACTTGTCCCTTACGGTATTAGGTTACTTAGTTATTAAGCAGGTGGAGATGTGTTCTTTTGATGAATACTTTTAGTTACATGTGTACATTTCTCATGGATAAATATGATGTCTTTCAATATTTGATGGGAAATGCACTCAGAGCTAGCTTGCAAGTGGTCTGAAGAATTTTTTTTAATAAAAACTTCTTTTATAGAGAGAGCAGTAATAATAAGAAACTAACTTGCAAGTGGTCGACTTGACTGCTGTGAGGGGATGATACAGTTTGATTATGGAGAAATAGAGATCAAATATTTAGAGTTGGTCCTTGCTGCTAGAAAGTGGAATACCCATTATGGAGATATGAATATAAATTTGATTTGAACTTGGTATATCTGGTTTGATTATGAAGAAATAAAATTCAAGCATTTAGATATCAGTTCATACTAGAATGTCGAGGACTCGTTATGGTAAGATGAATGTAAGGTTGATTTGAAGTAGGGATTCCTGACAAGAGTGAACATCCTTGTGTATCTAGTTCTCCCTTTATGTCGCTACCACTTCTAGATGTGTGTGTGTGTGTGAATATTACTAGGTAGGGTTCTGGTGGCTTGGGTTGCTTGAGTCTCATTCCATGCCTTACCAGATGTTTCATCATGGTGAGTGTTTCTCTGATCAAGTCCAACACAAGCTTCAAAGGGACTGTGCCACAGTGCCAGGCTTACCAGAAGTCAAGTTGGGTTTGGATTGGGCCATTTGTGTCTGTCTGATTTGCAGCTATAAGATATATTTTACAATGTCTTTTGAGGAGGTAAGATACCATAAAGACTGACTCATGTTGTGAGTAAGGTTTTACTACTTTCTGAGTTGGCTTCATGATCTTTATTCCTGCAGTAGCTCTTTTCACAAGCTCAAGTGAAACTTTTTATACATTTTTTTGGGGTAAAGAGTTGTTCATTGTAATAAAAGGATAAAGAGATACAAAGTAATCATGGTCATGGTTTCTGCTTTAGAATTTGAGTTGACTAGGTTACTAGTAATCATGTTCATGGTTTTTGTTCATGGTTCATTTTTTGCCATCCTTTCCATTTTGGTTAATCTCGGAGGCCATATCTATAAATGTAATTTTCTGGAGAGGAATCAAACAATATACACGAGAAAAAAAAGACGTGAGAGGAGATGAATCTGTGACTGTTTATTCTGGGATTCCCCACGGACCCTGTTACGAGGCTGCTGATTATTGGTTTGTGGCTTGGTGAAAATGCATGAAGTTCATTTGAAAGCTTGGCAAGTAAACTTCCGGTTTGCATGGTTTATTATGATTTTTGGCTATAAAAGAGCTTGGAAATAATGGATTCATCATTTAATGCATATTCTTTTGCACTCTTTGATTACCTGTTGCCTCGTAGAGCCTATTTTCCTTCCTTTCTTTCTTTTCTCTTTTTTTGATAAGATTGTTGTCGTATACTCCCTCCAGGCTAAAAGAGAGTCCCCATTAAAGCTCTTTTAACTTTTTAAGGATATCAAAACTTAAACACACACACACATCATCATGAGATTGGGTATCTTGAATTCCACACTGAACTCTCTCTCTTGAGGACTTCAAGAAGGATCTTAATCTGGGACAAAAGTATGCTTATGCAGGCAACATACGTGTTCAATACAATTTTATTTTATTTTTTTCATTTTAATTTTAACTTTAATAAGGTTAAGGGATCAAAACTTACATATTCAAGCAACATTTATACTCAATAAATTATTTATTTATTTATTTAACTTTAAGTACTAGATCAAAACTTACATCATCTTGGTATCTTTATTTTCATGATGGATTCAGATTTTGGGACTTTCCTAATAGGACAGTTTTTAATCTTGGCAGAGGTAGTATATTTAATTATTTATGCAAACAACATTTATGTTAAAATCCAACTTTCTGGCAGCAAGATGGTTTTATTCTTTCAGATACATACTATATTCAATTATGAAAAGAACATGTTACAGTCTGGTGATGTCTATATGCTCTGTGGCATGCTTATTACAGTAGATTTAACATGGTATCTATAGCATGGTTCCCAATATTGTAATGGAACAAAAAATTTCATCTTTATAAAAAAAAATTGTTTTTCCATCCAAGGTACGCGTTTCCTGGGACGTACTCTTTCCTGGAGATAACTCTCACTTCCTCATATCAATGAGACTCTTGGAGCTCAGGCATCGACTCCTCGTTCAATAGAGGAAGGTGTTTGATTTAATGCTGGTTAATAACGGCAGTAACCATGTACTTATACATAGTTTATCAATTAGAGGACGAGTGATCCATTCAGCATCGTCAGAGTCATTTTCATGTTCTGACAACCACCCTTTGTCATTGGTCTAATTGTAAATGGTTGTTTGTCAGTCATTCTGCCAATCAGGCCTCATATTCTTTTTAATTTATTTGTTATTACCATTTTTTAATATTTAGACTTGTTGGATTCCTAATTAATATTTTTTTGTATGGGGGATCCTTGCACATCTTTTCAATGATCACACTTTTCTTCTATTTTTTTTGCTGTGAGATATATTCTGCGTTTGACTTCTAGATGCTTATATTGCAGAAGTTCTTTCTTGGTGGGAGGTTGATCTTTGGGCCAGATGCAAAGTCACTTATTGCCACCGTATCGATGATCACTGTTCCGGTTATCCTCTTTTGTGCATTAGTCGGAAGACATCTTCGTCATAAGTTTTCCCAATACGATGCAGGATATGCTATTCTGGTGATAGCAATTGTCTTTTCCATCTATGTTAGTTTTCATAATCCTTCATCTGGTACTTGACATTTATGTAGTCGCTAAATAATATCTTCATGTTCATCTTCAGTGTCATAATATCTTAGTGACTAGATGCTTGTACCTTTTGTCAGCTGCTGCTATACTTGTTTCAATCAATTTTACATTTGACTGCATGCCAGTCCCCTTATTGTTTCGATCTTGTATTTCTTATAATTCTAAAAGTTAGCATTGTTAAGTTCTGATGAAGTCTCCTGCTATAAAATATGGTTACTGTTTAGAATCATATTGAACATATTAGATGTTCTGCAGAGCTTTAGTGCTAATCAATTAATGTGTTATGATTACCATATTTAGTTTGCAAAATAAGTGAACATGTATATCTCTTTCAGCTTCTCCTTTTTAGCTATAAGAATAGAATGTCATATTTCAAATTGGGTCTTCATGAAGCCTGCACATTCAGATCTGATTTCCTACCTATCTTATACCCCATTCATGAAAGTAGTGATTCATAAGTTTATTTTCTTTCTCCGTGTATGTCAGCTACATAATATCATTAGACGAATTTGTCTTCTATTAGTTATCCATTCTGTTGCTTATTATGATCTCTTAGTTAATTTTGATAGGTCTTGGTGCTTCTTCTTCTTACTTCAGCCCGGGATCCAGGTATTGTTCCCCGTAATTCACATCCACCTGAGGAAGAGTTTCGTTATGACACTTCCGCATCAGCTGACATCGGGGGAAGACAGACACCTAGTGTACAGTTCCCTAGGACAAAAGAAGTTATGGTCAATGGAATTCCTGTTAGAGTGAAGTACTGTGACACATGCATGCTTTACCGCCCTCCCCGTTGTTCACATTGTTCCATTTGCAACAATTGTGTGGAGCGGTTTGATCACCATTGTCCTTGGGTGGGTCAATGCATTGGGCAGGTACACTGACTGATGTGCCCAATATAGATTTATTGTTTTCGGTGTTCTTTTATGCAGTCTTGATAATTATTGGAATTTTTTTTCCACTTTCTGAAAGAGCCATATCATGACACTTAACTGCCTTTTCAATGTGAACTTCTGCAGCGCAACTACCGATACTTCTTTTTATTTGTTTCATCTTCAATGCTTCTTTGCATATACGTGTTTGCCATGTCAGCCTTGTACATCAAGTTTCTGATGGATGATTATCAAGGAACAGTTTGGACGGCAATGAAGCATTCGCCTGCATCCGTGATACTAATGGTCTATTGTTTTATTTCACTCTGGTTTGTTGGTGGACTCACTGGATTTCATTTGTATCTCATAAGCACAAATCAGGTCAGTTGATTTCTAATTCCTTATATTTAAAACTATCGGACTGGATATATTGTGGTTGATTTTGTCACAAGCTCATTAGTGTTACATTTAGTTTGGTTTGTCCAAATTTGGTGCATTAATCGATGATAGTAATGATTTTATTTTACTTGAGGCCCTATGACCTGTTGGTGGCAGTCTAGACTATTATGAATCCTGAGCTACTGTTGAAAAGGCATAGGAGTTTTTTGTTTTTTTAAACGCTAATATCAGTTAGTTTTTTTAACCTATCACATAACAATGAGAAATTAACAGTCCTTTAGCCAATTATTGAAGCAATAAACAAATTAAGCAAATAGCATATGCACAATAACATTTTTAGGTATAGCCTTGTTTGCTTGGCGTCTGTTAAATTCATGGAGCAGAAAGTTCTAATATTGTAATACTGCTGGAAAATGAAAATTTTCAAGTATCAACACTTGGTTCAACACAGTGCCATAATTTTGGTGGCCTGGTTGGTATAATTTGGTGGCCTGGTGGCATGGCGTCTGTTATTTCCTGGAGCAGAAAGCTCTAATATTGTAGTAGCGCCGAAAAATGAAAAATTTCAAGCATCAACATGTCTGCTCCTGGACTGAATGAATAACCCCGATAAATGGCTGCCTACTTGAACCAATGCTTGCTGTCAATTATGAGATTGTTCATTGATACAGTTATTTTGATTTGGATTAGACCAACACAACAGTTACTTTTCACAGTTCTCAAAACTTAGCCAAGTGGAAGGGTGGTTGTGGAATGAAATATTGTGCACGACCTTTGTTCCATCTGTAATGTGTGTATGGGAATGTAAATGCATATAGAAATATAATCTTTCTAGTCCTATTTCTTTGTCCTCTACAAACACAATGGCATCCGAGGAACGTACATCAGTGCTAACATGCATGCATGCAACTTTGTAAAGCATGACTTGGCACAGTAACCTATGTTCACTTTTTTGGACCATCCTTCGCAAGCTTAAGGAGCCACAAAATATGAAGTTGAAGCGGAAGAGCAGTGTTCAACCATTTAAGCCCTTGTAATAATGAGAAACTCACTTTGAAATCCCAAACTTAGCATGTGTTGTAAATAACTGCAACTTTTTGTGTGTGACAGGTAGAAAGTAGGACTATGAAGCATTATTCTTTGCATATATTAAAGTCTTGGATCTTTTGAAGATTGTTAATGTTTCCCTTTTATTTTTATTATCAGTATAGTGTTTCCTTTCTGAGGAGTCAATTTTCATTTCCTTTGACAAGAGCTAGTGGTTCTCAGGGTATATGCTTTCTTCTTTCTGGACATCTAGTTAAAACCTCCTTGAAATTTTCTTTTCAGACTACCTATGAGAATTTCCGGTACAGAGCTGACAACAGGATAAATGTTTACGATCGGGGTTGCTTGAATAATTTTCTCGAAGTATTTTGGACAACAATAAAGCCTTCAAGAAACAACTTCCGAGCCTATGTACAAGAGGAGGTACAAAGGCCTCCTTTGCCCACCAACCGGGAATCAGAAACCCCGGATGCAGGTGAGGATCGTCGTATGAAAGTAGAAGATGATCTAGAGCTTGGTGGTGATCTAATGAAAATCTCCCAGCGACATAATATTGAAGATATTGAGGCAGATATACGCAGCAGAGGAAGTGACGTGCTTCATCTTAATTCTTCAGAGTTTGATTCTGTTGTGGGCTCAGATCGAAGACCTCCAACAGTCCAATCAGATGCACGGCACTCGAGTTGGGGAAGGAGAAGCGGGAGTTGGGAAATTGCACCGGAGGTCCTTGCCATGAACTCCAACATCACCGAGAGTAAAAGCTATGCTGCTCCGAAGGAAGCATACCAATGAGGCGGTTCAAGTGTTGTGCTGACATGGATGATGATGATGTTTTGCGGAAAATGCAATATATTGTTCTTTTTTCTGGTTTGGGAGATTACATGGAGTCAAATTTAACCCTCCTTTTTTAGGTAGAAATTATGTATTGACTCTTTCTATTCTTGGTGGGATACTTGCGCTTCTACGTTTCTTTTAGAAAGCAGTGGGTAGGAATGTGAGTGTATTATTGTTTGAGGAGGGCACTCATTATTATTTTTCCTTTTTTATTTCAGTTTGCTCTCCATTGATTTTTCAGATGGTTTATTCACTGGTGCTAGCTTCATTCTTTGTATAATTAAGTACCCTGATTTCAGAATTTCCTTGGCTCATGTAGAAGCAAAACAGCAAGAGAAGTTCTTAATTGAACCATAATTTATGGTTTTGCTTATTTGGATACAGCCAGTGTCCTCCCCAAAAGCTGTATGTATATGTAGGTGTATATCAATGGGGAATGAGTCATAATAGACATTTTTTTAAGTTAGTTTAAAGGTGTTTGTTTAGATCATTATTAAATTAGGAAATTATTCCCTTTATTCTAAATCTAATATTGAGTTTGATTTTTTGAAGTTAATTTGAAGTAATGTTAAATTTAAAATTAAAGTAAATTTATTTAATTTTAAGTGATACAATTATGAAGAGCAAGTTATCTAAAAATATTACTAATTTCAATATTTATTACTTTAAAAAGAAAATCGCATTAATTTTTGAATTTGAAAAAATGTCAAATTAACTTTATAAAATCATTAATGACCTTATAGTGAAACAAATGGAGTATTCGGATTGATTGATGAAATTAATTGTTTGATGGATTGATTTACTTTTTCCATGATAAAAAAGACTCGACTACACGTAATATAAAATGATGTGTATGACTATAGTCAGTTACAATTATTGTATTCACTCATGTAGGGTTAAATATTTTTTCAGTCACCGTAATATAGGTCAACTTACAGATGAATAACTGATTTTTTTTTCTTGCAGTCAACTTACTGTACTCGATTTTACTAACAAAAAGTTGAAAAAATCGTTAACTGCATTGACTTTAAACGGCACATTACACCTAAGCTGCTGACATGTTAAAAAAAAGCTGATGTGGCCATGCGTGCGTGGATCGAAAGGGAAATACTCCCTCCCAAACAGCTTCTAGTGGTCCCCACATGTACACATAAATTTATTCGTTGGTAAATTGAAACCCAAATTGAGTTTGGTCGATTTGGTCTGAAGAAACCCTCACACTTTATCAAATCGATCCAACAATCGAGAGTAACGATCCTAAAGGAGTTCGATCCTTAATTGAAGACGAAATCGATCCTCACTCTTGAGTAAATCGATCCTCACTGTTGATCAATCGTGTAATTATTTCGAGTGTGTTGGTCTCTTGGGACTAACGGTCGACGACATGTATGGCCCTTTTGTCCCCTCTTCTGGCTTTGATCAAATAAATATTGTTATTTTGTAGTAGTATTGTCCCTTTTCATAAACCCTAGGTTAAAGATTCGCTTCCTTTTCATATTTTTAAAACCTTTATTTATGATCAACATTACTACATACATATTATACATATATACCCTATATATACATATACCTCATGCATGCTCTGTTTGACATTTACAAATAGATACATATACATATTATATATATATATATATATATATATATATATATATATATATATATACTCCTTCTGTAACAACCCGATATTTTCTATATAAATAAATAAGAAATTTTGCGTATAATTTTTTATTTATTTTAAGGATGAGGATTTGTACAAGATAATGTGTATATGTATTTATGTGGTAAATAAAAATATATTTATTACATAAATATTTACAAATAAATTTATTTTAGAATTATTGATTATTATAAAGTATATTCTTATAATAATTAATTTTAAGATAGAAATATTTTTATTAATTATTTTCCATAAAAATATAATCATATATTATTTAAATAATATATGAAGTGATTTTTAGAATAATTATAACAATTATTTTATTATATGAATTTTATAAGTACAGATTATTAAGTTAATTATTTTACCTTAATTATTAAGGTTAAATATGAAGAATAAATCAGATATGGAATCAAAACCCTAATTTTGGATTATTGTCAAGGTATGAGGATATTAATATAATATTAATTATATTTTAATTTTTCAGTGCTATGAATATGTACTGTATGTTCGAATTGATAATGGTTGGTCAATTACGGTGTATTATGACCAAACCCTAATAATAATGTTAAACCCTAAATTGAGATCCAAATTAGAGTACAAGATTATTTTAAGTGTGTTATATAATTTATGTCATGTATTAAATGTATTAATTAGGTAAACCTTAATTAAAGTGCTAGAAACCCTAAATAATTTTTAGAAAACCCTAAAATATTAAAAACCCTAATTTTAAGTGTTAAACCCTAGTTTGAAACTCAATTATGAGTTTAAGATTATTATATAACGATGTTATATGATTTTATGAATAATTAGGTAAACCCTAATTAACATTTTGATATATTAATTTTAGAAACCCTAATTTCTATAATTAGTAACCCTAATTAGAAATTATAAAAACCTAATTACCAAAAGTATAAACCCTAATTGCTAAATTAGCAAAGTCAATGATAATTATATGATCTAAACCCTAATGTTACTGTAAAAGATAATTAGAAAATTAAACATAATTATGAAACCCTAATTTAAAAATTTTAGAAACTAAAATTTATTTAATTTTTTATTTAATTTTATTATTTTTGTACAAACCCGAATTGCTAAATTCTATTAATGTTTTGTGCTAAACCTTAGGGTTAAACCCTAAGGGTTTGCATGATTACAAGATTGGCCTTAAAATTTCATGCAAAAAGACCAAAATACCCCTCTTGTATTATTGGATTTTGACAAGTTTCTATTTTGCCATTTAAATGAATTATCAAAAGACTAGTTTGCCCCTAATTGAATTATTTTGGCTAGAATAGGTTTTGACTTAATAGGGAGAGTTGGTGACCAAACTCTAACCACTACCTTGACTTAAAATGGATAGCATTCAGCTCTTGTACCAGCCATTCATGCATCTAGCAAGCTCTATATATAGATTGAGAGAGAAAAGTTTACTTTTGTTAGCCATTTTTATACCAAACACCCAAACCTTTTCTCTCCACCCAAACCCACGAAATTATAAGACAAACCAGTCTCAAGATCAGCCCCACGAACAACCACATCAAACTCAGAATCAATGAATCAAAAATTTTCTTAGCAAGGTATAAAAACTTCCCAAAAATCTGTCCATAAATTATGTTTTTGATGTTATGTTTGAGTGTTAGAATATGTTTATTATAGTGTCTAATGATGATCTGGGTTGCTAGATGTTAGATCCATAACATCTAGACGCTCGGATTTGAATATTTGAAAAATCTGGAAAAAATTTGTTTGATGTCTGACAACCGAATGTCAGGCCTCTTTAATCGTTACCTGTTATGTGTTTTAGTAATTTAAAGCCTTGTACTTGTAGTCTGGTATGTGGTCTTTGATATGAAAAACGAATCAAGACCAAATAATGTATGGATTGAAAGTTATACTTGGTCAACGTCGGTTGACCGACTATGACCAAGTGATTTCTGGGTAACCCATAAATCCTTTAACTGTGTCTGACAAGATTTTTCTGAGGCTAGATCTTGCGTTTGTATGATGTTTTGATGTTGTTAGTGTATCAGGATTATGTTCAGTTATGTGTACTATATATTTATGCTCCTAGATCGCTTATATAAACAAGATAATGAAGGAAATCGACAGTCAAAGTAGGCTGTATGAGCATGAAATGCATTTTCTGGAATTTCCAGAAAGTTCAAGAACGCTATTTCTGACATGATTAGACTAGTTGGTATCTGCTAGATTTGTTGTTTTTTAGTAATATTTTGTGATAGATCTATTTAGTTACATGTTGGGTATAACCTGGAATCGTTAGATCCTTAAAACATTGGACGATTAGCATGTAGTGGAGGCTCAAAGTATCACTCATGATATGTTCTTCATTTCTGGGTAACCCAGAAAATGAAGAACAGTCCTGACAACATTTTTGGAGGCTCAGATCTCTCTTGCATTATGTGTTATGATCATTTTTGTTGTTGTATCTTGTAGTCGTGCATTTGTACTATAATATCTGACTAACAACATTCCCAGAAACGTTATGAGCTAAGAATTATGCTTGGTCAAAGCTAGCAACTCGTTAATTGGCAAGGTGTTCTGGGCTTGTATGAAGAACATAAAGAACATCTATAGCGACGGTTCTGTCGCTATAGGTGGTCTTTAGCGACAGATAGTAATTTATTTTCTGAAAATTAATTAATTTAATTAAGTAAATAGAAAAAAATAGATTTTAATTATTAAAAATACCAAAAAATTATTAAAAATTATTTTAAATTCCAAAAATTAGTTTTTAATTATTTTTAGTATATTTCATAAATATTTAATATTTTTGGAATATTAAAAGTATTTAATTTATTTTATTATAATATTAAATAAATTAGTTAAAAATGATTTTAATATTTGAAAAATTATTTAAAATTATATTATGATATAAGAAAATATGTTAAGTTATTTTTAATGAATTTTAATATTTTTTTGATAAATTTCATTAATAAATTAATATTAATGATAATTAAGTTATTTACTAAATGAATTAAATAAATTAATTAAAAATGATTTTATTATATTAAAAATCATTTTAAATAATAATAAGGTATTGAAAAATATTTTAAGTTATAAAATATAACTTTTAATATTTAAAGGTAAATTTAAATAATTAATTATTATAAATGATATTAAAGTTATTTAATAATTATATTAAATAATATAATTTAAAAATAATTTTAATATTATAATAATCATTTTAAATGAAAATAAAGTGTTTAAAGATATTTTAAGGATAATTTCATTAATAATTTAATATTAATGATTATTGAAGATATTAAATTTATTTAATAATTATATTAAATAAATAGTTTATAAATGGTTTTATTAATTTAAAAATCATTTAAAAAGGATATAAAGGAATTAAAAATATTTTAAGTAATGATTAAAGACTTTTCATATTTTGATAAATAGTACATTAATATTTAAATATTAATAGTAATTATTTAAAAATAATTTTAAATGTTTTAAAAATCATTTGAGGGTAATATTAATACTTTAAAAGTATTTCAAGTTACTATAAATAACTTTAACATTTTGTAAATGATTTCATTAATAGTTTAATATTACTTAAATATTAATGATAATAGAATTGTTTGATATTTAAATCACTTAATAATGATTCCGATGTTTGAAAATGCGTGATAAAAGATAATAAATGTTTAAAAAAAATATTATAAGTCATTTAAAAATAATATGACCGATACTTACAGATATTGAACTACAGGATAGAGTCTTAGACTCGATAATTACCCGATAAAGCCGTCGGTACACCGACATGTTTCAGAAATTGATCTGGACTTAGATATTTTGACTGTATATGCGTTTATTTGTGATTTAATGGTTGTGGAACATTTGTGACAATGTGATTAGGTTAAGTGATGACTGCAATAAGCAGTGTTATGTGTTATAGTATGTTATTCTAATCGATCAAATGATCTTATTACTGATAGGTGTTATGTAAAGATAGAACTAAGTTACGAACTGTAAGCAGCGCATCATGCAAGTATCTTACCTTTGCATTTCCTTTATGCAATGGACATGAGTAAGAAGTTTCAGAATTATATTATTATTATGCTATATTATTAACCCTATTGTGATATATTCTATATCCGATCATTGTTTATCAACATGTTAGTATATGATAATTCAGATATATATATATATATATATATATATATATATATATATATTCTGTTCGTTAATTTCTATATATGGTTATACAAGTGTTCCCACTTGGATAATCATTGTATTTAATCACATGTTGATATATATATATATATATATATATATATATATATATATATATATATATATATATATATATATATATAGCCGTCTAAGCTATTTGATCAGCTAGACACAAATTTAGAATTGTCGTTGAATATGATAAAAACCTTTTTGTATCCAATCAAATTATTTTGGTTCGGATTCCAGTCTAAGTATGAACATCCCGATCACGGGAAAACTTTTATGCTCCCAAGGCGGACAGAGTGAACGATAATATCGTTCTTGTAATGTAGTATTGATCAATACAGGACACATTGGGCAGATCACCCTCGTGCCTGTAAGTTATGACGGTTTGCGGATGAAGTTCTGCTAAACCTTATTGAAAACTAAAAACAATGTTCATAGTATGTCGACTACCCTATATATATAGTCAATACGTAATTTCAAAAATTTGAGATAGAATTGTTATGTTATTATTATCGGTTCAGTTTACTTCACAACTATAAATTCGTTGTAGAAGTGATGTACAAAAAAAACATTTATTTCTTTCAGTTACTTATATTTCTAATTGTTATTACTTGCTGGGCACCAAAATGCTCACCCTTGCTTAAATTTAAATGTTTTTAGCTAAGTGTGATCAACCTGAAGGTTCAGACAAGAACAAGTGAAAAAGGAAAACAAACTGAATATGTGTAATGGTATTTTTTGTAATAGTTAGACAGTAATAAGGCAATGATATATATATTATCTATCATGTAAGGAATTATAGTAAAGGTTGCGTACTTGGGATTAGACTCTGATATATGTAAACTAAGTTTGTTATTTATATTAGTATTATTCCGTTTATAGAAATGGTATCGTGAAGCACTGAGTTCGGGTTTCAAGTACCTGAATTTGGGGGCGTCACACCCTCCATCCCATAGTTATAGGCTGATTTTCCATTTTGAGATGTCCCAATATATAGGCTACTTACTATTTATAAAATTTAATTGGTTCATTATTTTACTTTTATGCCCCTTATAATAAATATTCAACCATTACTCTTTTTTTGAAGAAACAACATTCAATGTCATTATTTTTATCACCACATTTAATGTTGTTGTATTCTCTTTGGTTAAAGTTATATGGTTATGGACTTTAACACGTCAATCAATGAAGTTGAGAGTTCTAGTGTGATAAGTAAGGAGTAATTAACTTATTTATTAATTCCATATTAAGGAGCATATGTGAAAAATTTATGTTAAAAAGTGTCACTAAACTGATTTTCTTAAAATGTGTGCCAAAATAAATCAGCTTATAACTATGGGACGGAGGGAGTATATATATATATATATATATATATATATATATATATATATATATATATATATATAGGCCGGATAAGGTCCGGACTCCCGGACCGGACCAAAATTCGGACTTTTTTTTAATTCTAAAAGCAACTAAAAAAATAAATAAATAATTACAAAATTGAAATTTTTTCATAATACATTATTTTGGGTGTGATTTGGGTACGTATAACAAAATATGTATGTATAGTCTGTGCAGACTGTACCATATTTTTTTGGTATATGTATTCAAAACACGCCCAAAACATTGTATTATGGAAAAATTTCAGTTCCATAAAATATTAAATATTTTGTAGTTATTTTTTTAAAAAAAAGCAAAAAAAATAAAAAAAAATTGGGGTCCGTTTTTGATCAGGTCCGGGAGTCCGGACCTGATCCGTGTTATATACACACACACTACATTCCCCATATATGTTATGCATGGATAAGTTGTTCTTGTTTTATACTGTGTATGCTCTATTTTTCATTATTTTTTATTTTTGTGTACAAATGGATAATTTTTTGCAATTAAATGTAAACTATGGTGGGAGGTTCATCAATGCTCCTTTTTGTGACTATGAGGGAGGTAATGTTCATCACTTTTCACGCTTGGATCCTGACTATATGTATGGGTGCAATAGATGACTTAGTTATTCAACTTAGTTATCATCCTAAGTCATCTGTTTACTTTAAAACTGATAGAGTAGAACTTAAAAATGGTGTTAAACTTGTTTATGATGATGCTAGTATAAGAGACATGGTTAGTGTTTGGTTGTCAATTGGTGTCATTGATCTCTATGTAGACCATGTATTGCCATATAATATTGACCAAATCTCCATAGTGGATGAACATAATAGTATTAATGTGGTTGATAATGTGGTTGATAATGTTGTTGATAATGTGGTTGAAATTGTGGATGAAACTTTGACTGGCAATGTTATTGCTAATGTACTTGAAATTGTGGCTGATAATATCGTTGAAAATGTTGGTGAAAATGAAGCTGGGGAGAGTGAGGGTGATGCTGATAATGAAGGGACTAATGTGAGTGAAAGGAAAAGGACTAAAAAATAAAGAATATAAAAAAGAGTCAGAACAGGAAGTCCAAAAGGGTTAAACAAAGGGCAGTGGAGGAATGTGCTGAGACAGATGATAACCTTGATAGTGATGATGACGCAGTCTGTAGTGATGAAGAATTAGTAGAAGCTAGGAGGAGATGTAGGGAGTATTGGAGGGAGATGAGAAAGAACACAGAGGTGGAGGATGTAGGAGATAATGAGGGAGAGGAGGCAAAAAATGAGGAAGAAAATGTCTCAGGACATGAGGATGAAATAGATGGAAAACAGGCGAGAAATGAAGAAGGTGAGGATGAGCCTGTAAATGAGGAAGAAGATGTCTCAGGACATGAGCCAAATATGAATCAAATAGATGGAAAACAGGGGGGAAAGATGGTGAGGGCAGTGAACATTATGTAGAGGACAGTGAATATGAGAACAGTGATTCAGATGATACATCATGGTGCAGTGAATATGAGGACAGTAATCAGCTCAGGTCTCTTTCTGAAACTAGTGAAGAAGATGAGGATGCTCGCTATGTAGAACCCCCTAGTAAACCAAAAAGGTTAGCATGTGCTATATACAGTAGTAAGACAAAAAAAAAGTTGATAAAGTTTAAGGAGTACATGGTATTTGACAGCATAAAGAAGTTTAAAGATGCCATTAGAGACTACTCTATTGCAAATGGGAGAAAATTATGGTATTCAGTCAATGATTCCAAGAGATGCCAAATTAAGTGTGAGCAAGGATGTCCATGGAGATTATGGGCTAGTTACATACAAGGGACTGAAACATGGCAGGTGAAATGTCTGATTCCTTTGATGTCTGATTCCTTATTTAACATGGATTAATTTCGTTGGGTCGGTTCGGGCGAGTATGTATATTTGAGTTTGATGGGTGGGTTATACCAAATGTTTAAAATTTTGTTAACTGTATTTTCCAGCTAGGCTCCCGTCAATACGTGGCAATTCCACGTAGTTATTCTGTTAAAAAACTTAACCCCGCTAACGGAAATTTAACTTTTTGTTAGTAAAATCGAGTACAGTGAGTTGATTGTAAGAAAAAAAAGTTCAGTTATCCATATATATATATATATATATATATATATATATATATATATATATATATATATATATATTACGTTTTGACATATCATTTTGTAAACTATTTTTTTAACGGTTTTTGTAAATGTAGTAATACTCGTAATATTAGATGTAAGAATTAATTTGTAATAATTAATTCAATTCTTTAACATATAACCGTTCTCGATAAAGTCGGTTGATTAAGGTAAAATTGTATTCCTTAAAAATCGTACATGCGTCTTTTGGCGCATACGATTCAACAAAAAATACGAAAAGAAGATTCAATGTGTAAATTTCAATCCTTTTTCTGACTTCTAACAAAAGGATTTTTATTCGATTTTTCAAAAAAAAAGAGAAGAGTTTTTACTTCTTTCCTTATTATAAAAAAACATAGGAGAAGAACACCCAAAACACTTGAAAAATAATAATATTGTGTACCTGTTTGGAATACATGATAAACACAACGGAATTGATCTCTTCTGGATGAACAAGGTACTACTCCCTTAATGACCTCTAGATGCTCATCTCAAGAGTTGGGTGCTCAATAATTAAAAGACCGTATATAGTGACACATATTTTCATGATGTTGATAATTACTTCTTCCCCTACCCGAAAGATAACTAAATTACAATTTATACGTATTAATAAAAGTAAAAGTAAAAAAATGAGAGTAATTTTTTTAAAATTTATTTTTACTGACTATAAATTATATAAAATGATTACTATTTTTATTTTTTTTATATAAAAAAATTTTATTAAATAATATAATGACTCTTCTCTTTATGTATTTTATCTCATTTCGATAGATCATTAGTAAAACGCATGCATGTGTTAACTTAATTATGCACATAAGTCCAAATCTAAAAGCAGTCCCACCCACCAAATTCCTAGATTTAAATATGGTGGGAGATCAACCATTTTTATCATTAGTCATTAATCAAGTCTAATCCAATTTGTACTATCATATATCCCCTTTCAAGTTTCAACCTCCAAATTAATTATCTCTGTCAAAGTTTGGTTTAGGTCATTTTGGGTGCCACAAAGTAAAACCCTAAATTTAATTTTGCTATAGGCTATAGTACTATCCAAGTAGACTGAACTTAATTATCTGTCGAATTAATCAGTTTGGCAACTTTCGCTTTATGTCATACTCAAAACCAAGCAAACCCTAGCCAAACTCATCAAATGTCTATCAATTTCAGAACAAGTACCAACCTCTATAAACTACCTACATCCATTAGTGTGTAAAATATAAGAAACTGATATTTTTACATATTAAAATAATATTTTTATCTGAGTCTCTTTTATATGGAGGTGAGATTCATTTACTATTCATATGAAAGGAATTATGTAAACATTTCAATTTTTATGTGAAAATATCAGTTCCCAAAATATATAACCATTAACATTTTTGCTTAAATTATCGATTAACATTTATTTCATAATTTTTAATGAATTATCTCAATTTTAAATTTAAAAATATTTCAAATTAATTTTTAAAAGTTAATAATAATCATAATTTAGAAGAGAGAATATTTTTTAATATATAATGTCGATCTTACATAACTTATTTAAGGACGTCACCTCAAATACAATTATATCCAACCGTATGAATGCTGAATAATAAAAATAAAAATAAAAATATATACATGTAAATTTCATACAATTTAAGACTGTAAAGCAACATTATTAATTATAAGGGCTAATATCATATATATTTGCCCCAAAAGCATACACTAATTTACAACAGGGACCACCAAAAATTTGACGAAGAAATGGTCAGAATGGTCACGAACTCTGGTCATATGAGTGTAAATACAATTGGATTATATATTATTCAGTTTTACTGTATAAAAACATTCAACATGTCAATATTTTCGATGTCTAAATTGACCGAATTATTTCATCCGTCCGTTTTAGAAAATGATTATATAATATTAAATATAATATCAATTGTCTATAATACCCTTAAATTCATATAATTATCATATTTATCTCAGACTCTCTCTCATATGTAACATTTTTTCATGAGAGACAATTTTGGAAAAATTATAGTTAATTCTCCTAAATTATATAAAACGACAAACAATTAGAGAAAAATAAAATTATCTAAAATTACATATTTTAAGGAACGGAGGGAGTACTATTCAAGATTCATCTTATTTACTTAGAGTTTGACATGCTTACTTGACTTAACTGAAAAGAATCAAGTAATTTTTACGTACATAATTGTAATGACCCTAAAATTCATACAATTCAACTCTCGACATCGGTCGTTAACAACACATCTAATAATTACCAATTTTACATCATCATTCGATACTTAAATTAATAAAATATGGAATAAATTAAACTATTTTGTCTTCTTTATCTACATTTCTCCAATCATAACATTTACTATATACATATCTTTGAATCAAATCTAATTTATGATTCGCTTCAACAGAGTAATTTTATAAAATCTTACAATTCATTCCAATAATATTTACATATCAAATAACTCAAACTTTACATCTTAGCATTACACTGTCATCGTGATATATCAAGTACATCATCTGGAACTTTAAACATGGTTCAAAATAATAATAACTCAAGTAAAATATTTCAATCTTCATGCATTACTTCTGATTCATGTCATTCAAGTAGCACATAACGTTACCTTGAATCCTCAACCTGCAAAAATGGCTATTTGCAAGATTAAACTCGACAACCCAACAAATCTAATAGCTTTCATGCATCACGTAACACATAAAAAACATACTCAGATTATACAGCATAATCATTAGACTAACATACCATACATGCTCCAGTTCACATAACAAGTATAAAGATTAAGTTCCTTACCCAATCAACATTCTTTACTCAATTAATGTGGTCATAAATTGACTTTAACATTTCATGCTCACAACATATGTAATATCTCCGCAATACAGATTAAAACAACTTATTATCAAGTTCACATAGCATATAGCAACTGAAAGACTTGAATGGTTCGTTGATTACCAACTACAGCTTAATTGCCTTGCGATTATCCTACAACAATTTAAAAGTTCATATACACATGCATCAGTTACACATTTTATGAAATCAATTAGATTACATCGACTCTTAGTCTTGATCTTTCATTTCAACATATTTCCTTCTACTCGCCATTCGATACTCAATCAAGTGTTTTAAGATTTGTCATGACCTCACATTATGAATCTAATATTTAATAAACTTAATTAAAGTTAAATAAGTAAACCTTCATCCAGTATACCTTCACACTTCTCTTTTTAATCGACACGTATCGCTTGACTAGGTCATCATAGTTAACCATACCTCATATTAGATGTATTACATTTGTTAACATTAGTTAAGTTAACACTTGATTTAAGTTCTTTCACGTTCCTCTATAACTGTCACTAAACATCCGGTTACATCTTTTAAGATCTTCCATTTTATCACAGTATGTGAATAAGGTTTGTTATTATTAATTAAATAAACCTTCTCGCTACCCTTTAATTACATCTTTTAATTTGTTATTTAACACTTTGTTAAGTGTTCAAAACTTCCAATTACATCTCATTAAGTATTTAATATTCATTAGTATGAATTATATTCATGTTCCTTTAATCATATTCATGAACCTTCCTGTCTGTGTCAGGTCAGGGACCAGTGTAGCTGCGCTCGATTTAGCCTGGCTACCGGCACAGCTGCGCTATTATTGAAACTCAGTTGGTCAACGCAGACCGACACTGCTGTGCCTGGAATGACTTAGGGCCCGTCGCAGTTGCACCAGTTAGCAGACCTAGAACCTGCAGCTTCGTGAACAACATAGAACAAAGCCAAAACATCCATATCTTTCACCCAAACTCCAAATTACTCATACCCAGATGGTATAAACTTTGTATAAACGAATCCTAACACAAAAAAATTGATTCTAATAACACAAATAACAATAACAATCAAACTAAGGACTCAAAATCTTAATATTTCATGCTAGTTCTTCATATTTAACATCTTTAGCGAATTCTTACACCACGAATATGTTTTACATCCGTTTTAATTCCTTCAAGTTGCGTTGTTTTTATCTTTCAAAGTAATACAACATATATCCATCAATTTCAAATTCCAAACATGGATTCATAGGTAATTTTTAACTCTAAACAAACCATTTTGTACATATTAATGAGCCCCAAAATCAATTCTTTATCTTTTAACATATTTACACCAATCTGATTATTACAAAACCAATTACAGAGGCTATATATCAGATTATACACACCAATTAACAAGTATATCATCAATTCTTAACAAATCCTCTACAAAATTTCATTTTAGATGAAAAACTCAAGAACATCTAAACTAGAGTTTATAGTTTAATTAAATTCCTTTTGATTCCTTCTTTATTTAGCTAGATGATCAACTACTTGATCAACCTTCATCTTTTTTCCCTTGATTCCTCCAAGTTTCTTCTCAAAATTCTCAGAGACTCCCCCTCTCTCTCTGTGTGTGTGTTTTAGCAAATAAACTGATCACCACTTTAACGTGATTAATATTTAGCCAGTTATCAAAACAATTAGACTCGACAGTTACAAATACAAAGGGTCTTTAGGCCATGTTTGGCTAGAACCCAAATAACCTCTTACTAATTAATTTTAATTTTATTTCATTTTCATACTATATAATATATCCCCTTCTCCTCTAAGTGTCACACTTTTACTATACTATTAAATTATGTAGCACCAAATAATTACACAATTATATTATGTATAATTATTACACTATACATTATGAATTTATATCCATGAGCATCTTTATAAACATTTCAATTAGAATAATTAATATTTATTCCAATAATCATTTTAATAAATTATACAATTATCATGTATAATTAATTATTTAACTTCTTTCTTTTTATAAATTGTTCCAAGACAATTTATTTAATCTGTACATCTAGTCACAACTTAAATATTAATTTAATTCATGACCGCTAACACCAATATTTATTTATATAGATACATTGGTTCTTTCTCATCCCCATAGCTCAGTCCATTTTTCCTTGGCATAATATAATATATTAAGTCATTACGCTATATGCAAATATTAATTCTCATATTATTAAAAAAAATATTCACATTAATTCACTATTTTAATTAAATGAATTATCCACATTATTTACGAAACTTAATTCATAACAATTATATTTCCAATCAAGGAATAATAATCATTATTATTTAGTTAATTTCCTTTTTGTAACTATTTTTTTTATTTTCTTTAATAGTTTAATTAACTATTAAATCTCATAGTCATTTAATTTCCTAACACCAAATCATATATTTCAAAATATATAATACATCTTATAATAAAAATTTTATTTATTAAATTCTTATTCTAATAATTTCTGAAAATTCGGATCGTTACAATAATTAAGCATGTTTGACAACTAAATATTAACCCTTATTATAACGATGTATGAGTATATTTTTATCTCTCGAAGTTTATTTTGTTTATTATTATAATACTTACTATTTTTAAAGATAAACATAAAATAAATTTACTTCTTTAATATTTACGTTGACAGGAAGGAGTACTTAAAATAGTTTTGTAATGATAAAAATAAATAAATAATAATATAATAAAATAAAAGGACTGATATCAGATATTATTAAAATTTAAAAAAATTATATTGTCAAAATAATAACTATCACTATAAAATGTTACATATCACTAAATATACACGTACGTTAGCAGTATATTCTTGCTACGGTAATATTAACTTTTTAATTATATTTTATTTTTGTTTAAATAATCAAATCGATTAAAATATATTGAAATTATAAATTATAATAATAAAAAAATTACAATATAAAGAATATAAGGAATTAATATTTTCTCTGATGTGGGGCCCATATATTAAAGTTAATTTGATGACCGAAAGAGTCAGTCCACTGTTAACCGAACTTTTAATCCTTCTTTGCACTTTTTTTATTGGACCTCCCCTGAAGGAAAAGTTTAGAGCACGTGTCCAAATTTGTTGCTCCTAAAAATAATTATTCTATTTGTATATCCATATAACTCCACGGGTTGCATATAATAAATTTGATAGTGCATGTCAAAGAAGCATGCCAACACGTGTCCCCGTGAGCATTGACCGAGTCTTAGACCTTTTGTCACGTGTTACTGCACGTGACAGTGACGTTAAAAATGGAGACCAGCTTTTAAGATATGGATAGAGACGGGGAGGAATAGACCTTCCGGAAAGGGTAGGGGCAAGCAAATATCGTTTTGAAATGTAAATTTCAACATCAAATAATAACTCAATCTACTTCTAAAATATAATTTAATATTTCTACTTTTCTAAATTTTACAAAAAATATTAATATATGCATGTTAACGTCAAGATCTTTTGCCATGTCCCAATCACGTAAGACGTCCTGATTCTGCACAGTAAACACGATCAACACCAAAAGCTTGACGGTTTCGATCGTCGGGGGATAGCTCAGGCGTGAGAGTCAGTACAGACCGTTACAAGAGTTAACAATGGAGGATAAAATATCTAGTGTTCTTAGAGAGATAAAAATTCTTAGTTGTGTGTATGCGTACCTTTGCTTGGAGACTTCCTTGCTAGGTTATACTCTCTTACCTGGTTTACCGTGCCACCAACTCTTATCTGACACAACTCATACTTCTCCATGATCTCAGCCGGATGCATGCAGGTTGTCACATTTTTTTCACTGTACATGTCGCCGGCCGGATATAATCCCATCCACATTAATGATCTGCAGACTTTTGGTCAACAACCTTCCTTTTTTCATCATTACAAGTCAAAGACATGGATATTAAAAGATACAATGGATCAACCCATGGACCCGGTCCAATATTATGGAGATATAATGAAGATAATGTAAGGATTAGGCCCAATAACTTTAGGACTCAATAGTGGAGATCCAATGGATTAATTAAATAAATAGGCCCACTCCATTCGGCCCAATAGGAGAAATATCATGACCCAAGTGTGTCGAAGAATGGTAAGCATATCTCTGCGGATTTGGACATGAACCTCCTCAAAGCTGCAATCCGACCAGTCAGACGTTGAACTTCTTTGAACGACTGAGGAGTCTTCATGTCTAGAATGGCCTGAATCTTTTTCGGATTGGCCTCAATGCCTGTTTGACTGACCAGATAGCCCAGAAACTTCCCTGCACCGAGCCCGAAGGTACTTTTTGTAGGATTGAGCCTCAATTTGTGATGGCGAACTGTTTGAAAGCATTCCTCCAGATCATCCAAATGCTTCTGAACCATCGTGCTCTTTACGATCATATCATCCACGTACACCTCCATGTTCTTTCCCAGCTATTTTTGGAAGACAAAGTTCATCATTCTCTAGTAAGTAGCTCCAGCATTTATCAGGCCAAAGGTCATCTTCTTATAGGTGTACACCGAACGGTGTGTGATTAATTTTGTCTTTGGAATGTCCTCTTTGCACATAGAAATTTGATGATAACCTGAAAAAGCATCCATAAAGCTTAGTAGTGCATATCCTGAAGTCGCATCAATAAGTTGGTCAATATGGGGTAGAGGATAGAAGTCCTTTGGGCATGCTTTGTTCAGATCGGTGTAGTCGATGCAGACTCTCCATTTCCCATTCTGCTTCTGTACCAGCACTACATTTGCCATCCACTCCGGATAGTCGATCTCGAAGAAGAAGTCAGCAGCTATCAGCTTTGCGATCTGCTCATCAATGATTCTTTGACGTTCAGGTGAAAAGATCCGCTTTTTCTGCCGAACTGGCTTCTTTGATGGATCCACATCCAGCCGATGCTCGGCAATCTTTTGACTAATCCCAGGCATGTTCTGTGGCTCCCATGTAAAGATATCCGCATAGCAGCGAAGAAGTTCCATAAGGTTTGTCCGGAGAGGTTCCGGCAAACCCAAACCAATCTTCACAGTCTTGTTTTTCTTTCTCAGGACCAGTTCGATCTCTTCAGTCTCTCCTGTAGGAATAACCAATGGCTCTGAACTGCTTTTAGTGAAGGGCTTGATCTCGATTGCCATGGTTTGCTTCTGCTTGCTGACCCCTACTCCAGAGAAAATAACAGCATTCCGATAACATCGTCGGGCCAGATCCAAATCCATTGCCACCTCTCCAATTTCGTGTGCCGTAGGAAACTTGATCTAAAAATGAGGGATGGAAGTCACTGCTTGGAGAGCAGTCAAGGTTGGTCTTCCCAGTATGGCGTTGTAGGCAGAATCTACATGCACAACATAAATTTACATGTTATTTCTACCTGTTGGGGAGCAGTACCGAAGATGACCGGTAGCTCAATAGTCCCTGCCACTCTGATCGGATCGTTACTGAAGCCATATAACGTAGCCTCCTGCCCAACCTCCATTTTTTTCCCATCAAGATGCATCCTCTGATAAGCATGGGCATACAGAATATCCACAGAGGACCCGTTGTCTATCATCATACGCTTCACATCTGCTGAGCCCACTTGTGCAGTGATCACCAGTGCTCCTTTATGGGGCTCAATGGGTTCTGAAGGATAATCTGCATCGATGAAGGATATAACAGTCCCCGAAAATGGTCTGTCGATCTTCAAGGGAAAACCTGTCACGGACATGACTGAATCCAGATATCCCCTCCTCTTCTTTCCTACCAACTTCCTTGCTGTCCTCCCGGTTATTACATCAATGACGTGCCTTGGTGGCTGGTTTGGAGGAGGTTGTACGGGGGGAGCCATTTGAACAGTTTGAACGGTACGGTTAACATTCTGCTGGTCTCTCCCGGCCACATATTGAACCAACAAACCACTTTGAACCTTCCTCTCTACAAAATCTTTCAAGTTGCAACATTCATTAGTGTCGTGACCTGTAGCTTGATGATAGCCACAATATTTCCGAGTATTGCCTTGTCCTGGCTTGAAGTTATCACGAGGTGGTTCGAAGAATGGCTGGCCCCTGATCTGATCCAAAATTATTGACCTTTCCGTATTCAGTTTGGTGTAGACCTTATTCACCTTCGGGGCAGAAGCAGGTGGGCAATTATTTCTTTGTTGCCACGTGTTATTGTACTTCTTTGAACTGCTCTCTGACCGATCATTATACCCCCCCCCCACCTTCTTCTGATTGCCTTCGATCTTGGGAGTATCAGCCCCCTTTGTTCGATCTGAAGAAGGTCATTTCAGGCTATTCATGGCCTCCTCCACCACGATATAACCTTCTGCCTTGTCAAAGGCCTCTGTCAAACTCTTCGAATGGTGAAACATCAGCTTCTTCACCAACTTTTTAGACTTTACCAGATCCAATCCATTCTGAAATAAACTTATAGCCTGCAGATCGTTGAGGTCCGCCACCTGACCAACTGCTTCCCTGAATCTCTTCACGTACTGACCCAAGGACTCATCGGTGAATTGTCTGACCTGTGCTAAAGAACCTATGAGCTTCCCTCTTCTTTGGTTGCTCCCAAACCGGGCATGGAATTTGTCACACAGCTGGGACCATGAGGATACTGAATCTGCCGGTAAAGTTCCCATCCACTGCCTCACGTCCTTCCTTAGCGTTGTGACGAACGTATGGCACTTGGCAGCATCGGTAAAATCATAGTAATCCATCAGTTGGTCAAATGCTTGGCTATGGTCATAAGGGTCTCCAGACCCATCGTAACTTTCCATGTCAGGCAACTTCTTGGTGGTGTCTACTTTCTCTTTAAGAATATCCGAGGAAAATGGGGACGCCTTCTTTCCCGGAGTATCCTTCACCTGTTGAACCTCAACTAATTGTTTCTAGAGCTCCCTTAATTACTTCACCAAATACTCTACCCCCTCCGGTTGAGATGACGCTTCTTTCTCCGGTGACTCTTTCCTTTTTTGAGTAGATCAGTCTTTTACCGTAGAACCCCCAATTCTCGAGGGACTTTTACGATGATGATGGTCCACAGAGCGACGTGCCCCCGGTGGACTTTCTAGTGTACGGTCCCTAGATCCGCTTCCTCTTTAGGTTCTGTGGCTGTGATGAGAATGCGCAATAACGAGCGCCTTCTTTGTATTCTCTGGAGTGCATTCCCGGGATCGGCCTCTTCGTTCACTTCGACTGTGCTCCTTAGAATCGATAGGGTGATGTGCCCTATTCGATCTTTGAGGAGTAATAATTCTTGATCTTCTTCTTTCTCGACGTTGTCCCCAAGACTCACGTCCCGAATGAGCAGGTTCCTTTCCACTCCGATGCCCACGCTCTTCGGACTGAACATAACTGGACGCTTCATCCCTCAACTCTGCCATTCAGTTCATCTGCTCGGCTATATCCTGTCGCTGCTTCATAAGTGCCTCAATGACCCTATCTGTTTCGTCTGCCATCTTAGCCAGTCGGGAGGCCTTTTTGTCTTGGTCATCTTGGTATCGAGTTCTAGACGAGGTGCCTTCTACTCGTTTTCGGCCATGACCAGACCCTTTCTCTGCCGTGAAAACTAGCTTTCTCCTAGCTTTGTTTACGACCTTTTGTCGAGAATCTTCGTGTGATCGTTTGGACGTTGTGCTGGCATGAACACTTAGTGTAGGTCTCAACCGATCCTTGACAGACACTCGTGGTGCTGATTCACTGACAGTCATCGGCTGCCCTTTAGGTGTAGGCGGTCTACTCTTCCCCATGAATACTGACGTAGAACGACCACGATTTGTGATTGAAAAGTACTCAAGACACTAGAACTCAGCCCTCCTTCTAGCGCCAATGTTAACGCCAAGATCTTTTGCCACGTCCCAATCACATAAGACGTCCTGATCCTGCACAGTAAACACGATTAACACCAAAAGCTTGACGGCTTCGACCGTCGGGGGATAGCTCAGGCGTGAGAGTCAGTACAGGTCGTTACAAGGGTTAACAATGGAGGATAAAATATCTAGTGTTCTTAGAGAGATAAAATTTCTTAGTTGTGTGTATGCGTACCTTTGCTTGGAGACTTCCTTGCTAGGTTATACTCTCTTACCTGGTTTACCATGCCACCAACTTTTATCTGACACAGCCCCTACTTCTCCCTGATCTCAGTCGGATGCATGCATGTTGTCACCTTTTTCCCACTGTACATGTCGCCGGCCGGATATAATCCCATCCACATTAATGATCTGCAGACTTTTTGTCAACAGCCTTCCTTTTTCATCATTACAAGTCAAAGACTTGGATATTAAAAGATACAATGGATCAACCCATGGACCCGGTCCAATATTATGGAGATATAATGAAAATAATGTAAGGATTAGGCCCAATAACTTTAGGACTCAATAGTAGAGATCCAATGGATTAATTAAATAAATAGGCTCACTCCATTCGGCCCAATAGGAGAAATATCATGACTCAACAATGCATAAAAGTAATATTTATGTACGAGTCTTGTTTTGTATGCGATAAATTTATGTCAAATTATAATTACGAAATTTATCAATATATGAAATTGATATAAATTATAGAGGAGTCTCACTTATTACACATCTTTATAAAAAAATTATCACTAATATTTATTTACGTAATTGACAATCAATTATTCTACTCATACATTCGCAATATATATCATTTTTCTTCATATATTACATATCAATAAAAATATATAAAATATTTAATAATATGTTCAGTTTCTTATTTCATTCATTTTCTATATTATTTGTGTATAATTCTTTTGTGTACAAATTATGTCTGTAGCAATAAAAGTAGATATAAATATCATACAGTCTTATATTGCATATTTTAAGTTGTTTTTTTAATACCCACTTTTTGGAGAGTACAATATAATTTATAATTAAGTACATCATCCACTATTACAATATGAAGAATTAATCAAGTCACTAGAAAAGAAAAAAATAAACTCACAAACCAAATAAGTTTCACATAAAGGAGAAAACACACTTAACATAAAAAATATATAAACCTACTTAAATGAGAATCGAATTTAAGATTAAAGGTCACAGTACTTCAGTCTTAACTATCAAGGTAAAACCTCATTGACCTTTTTTAAACGGTTTAATTCCACTATCTCTCATGTGTTACCTCTTGTTAATTTAATTTTTAATTTAATTTCCATAACATATATATTTTAGTTACTGTTTATGTAAGACCCCGACTTTTATAAATAAAGATTAATTTTTTTGAAATATATTTTTGAATATTATGGTGTGAATTTGATATAATATTATAGTTGTGGGTAATATTTATAAAATTTGCAAAGTATGCAAGTTGTTATAAATATTCAATTGGTGAAACACTACAAAAAAACATGTCATTGGAGAAGGCTTCATTAGCGACGACAGTATTCCCGTCAAGAATAATGTCATTATCGACGGCCTAGCTGTCGCCAATATGTCCCGACGAGAATGACCCTTCCCGAGTCCAATTTTGGTGGGAATTTTTCATGGGCGTGGAAAAAGTTATGGGCAACGGACATGACATCGTTATTGCCGTCGAGAATGAGTCATAAGCGACGAGATTAATTGCGACGGCTGTGCCGTCGAGAATGAGTCATGTTTTAAAGCCCTAAGCTCGACGGGAACGATTACTTTTCTTTTCCCTCCTCTACTGTATTAGCTGATACTGTCGATTTTCCCTCAATCTGATTCACCCCAATCACTCCCGGGCGAGTTATTACGGTCAAATTTGAGCATCAATTAAGGTGAACTTCCCCTCGACGACTCTCTCCGCCCTCCTGCCACCTCCGACGACTCTCCCCCCCTCTGCCATACCTTCCGGCGACTACCCCTCTCCTGCCATACCTCCAGCGACCATCCCCTCTTCTTCTGGTCAGCTCCACCTTTCCTTCTTCTTTACTCCTGTTTTCCCACAACTTGCAATAGGTATGACGTCGGGGAATATTCGTTTTAACATGAAATATTCATACCACGGCACAATCATTGGTGGACCCCACAATGAAATTATTGTCGGAGTTAGAAAACGACAAAAATATCTTTTTATAAAAGTAAATGAGAAATTTTTACTGTTAACTGTTAAAATACCCGGTGATAAAAGTACAATAATACGCGTAGTTGTATAGTAGCACACGATATTGATTATTGATGCTTACGTGAGAAGTTACTTAGTTATATTCAATTTTTGCTACAGTAATTGATGCATAGTATCTCACGCTATTTGATTCAATTATTGTTAATATTTTATATTATTAAATCAATAATTGAGATGACAAATTATTCATATTATTATTTGTATAATTAATAATGTCTAGAAAGTTCTGTCGATGAAAGGGGTTTGGTCACCTAATTGCGCGCCAATAAGGAGAAATCCTTATCGGAAAGCCCCCTCTTTCATGGGAACGATCTAGTTGTTAATATTGCGAGTTATAATAGTGATGAATAAATGTTGTTAAAAATATTGAGGGGATTTTTTATAAAATATTTGTTGTAAATTTTGGAGTATTATTTGGACCCCCACTTACCCATTTTTTAAAATTATTGATAGAAAATTATTCAGTATATATATAAATATTATATATATATATATATATTATATATATAAGGTGAGACCACATGTTGGATGAAATATAAGGTAGGGCCCACATGTTTATGACTTTGGGGTAGGGTAGGGTGTATGATTTAGTTCACGGGAGGAAAACATATTATTATTATATATATTTTATAAGTTTTGTTTTGTATGAAAAATATAATATATTATATTTTATTATGCATAGTGTTTGCATAGTGTCTGTACAATGAATTTAGAAAAAAAAAATCTTCAGATTGCAGCGCCCGTGAATTCATTACTGTTGGTCTGTGATTTCTAAATTCAAATAGTATCATTTCTATTCTCCTATAAAGTGGATGCTTAGTTTAGAATTCAAAATCACATCAGAATCGGTGAAATTTAACTAGGCACACTTAGAAGAGGGGGTTGAATAAGTATGAGAGCAATCTATGACCAATATTTAAACTCTAGATCAAGCTATTAAATTCAAGCTACTATTTTGATTAATTCAGTTTGCTGAATTAATATAGTCTACTGAAATAACTAAATATCCTATTGAATTTATAAAATACTTAGTGTTGAAGAATTATCTTAATATAATGCAAATATTCAAATTTTAATTATTAAGATAATTAAATGACTTACGTGAGTAATTAAAGTAAAACAAGCAGTAATATCAACACCAAGATTTTTTACGTGCTTCAGCTATTACCCTCTATAATAATAGCCTAGTCCACGTCCAATACCAACTAGTATTGGAGTCTCACTTTATTTACATCTTTATAAATAAACACCAATTACAAAACAAATTCTTACAAAAATTAATTAACAATTAATTTCTCTTGAGCACTCTTGCTCCTTGTACACCTATACACTCTTCAAGCACCTTTGCTTCCTTGAACCTGTTTGTAAACTTTTTCTCTAATCCACTAGGATTTAAACCTTTAGACTACACTTAGTCTAAAATAGAAATTCAATACAAATATAGAGGTCTATGATCAATGCAAGAATAATCAATTTAACAATTAAAGGCTCAACTATATGCAATGATCAATTAGCACAAAATAAATAAACAATTAATTTCTTACCAAATACCAGCTCAAATAATATCAGAAAATTAATTGCTTAGCTTCTCAAAGTTTGCACTGATAAAATCAATTTGCTCGATAATAACCGTGATAAGTGCAAGAAATATTTTCGTGAGTTCTCATTTTCCATCAATGAAAATACTAATTTATAGCCCACAATATATTATCGTTAATTAAGAGATATGTTCTGTTTAAGTTCAAATAATCAACCGACATGATAATATCTTCGAAATAACTCACAACAGTAAAGAAATGAAAATCAATATTTATCTAGTTTAGCACATCAATCTCTTTGTTAGTTATTCAGTTTGGAAAATCAAAAGACCTATTAAACAAATAAACCACTAAACAACTTTGGCTTTATCTCTCCAAACATTAAGTAACATGCAACAACTAAAGTGACGTTTTGCATAAAAGATGGCGCATGCCATTTAAACAACTTTTCCAATAATCAATGTTTTCAAAGTTCCAAGATAATTATTATCATTACTCCTTGAAAACCGTGCACACATTTCATAGCATACAAAGCTACCGTCCTTTTAGCTTTTCTAGTAAATCATATCCACGTGTAGCAACAAAAGTAGAGTGTCCTTTATCTTTCCAATAACATATTAGTGTCCCAAGACTTAGAATCATTATCCTTGAAAACCGAACTTGCATAATGCTACCATCCCTAGAGCTATGTATAATACATGGATATCTACTTGTAGCAAAAAGAATCTCAAGAATATCAAGTACACACTTGTACACGTAACATATGTCAAATAAGATATTAATTCTTTTTGTAACAGTGACATATTTAATATTTAGAAAAACCTTTTCCATTTAGATTTATTAAAACATTTTTCATTTAAGACATATAACAAGATGCAAATAATATGTTCTAGAGCCTTTAAATAAAAAATCAATTATTATGCAATTGACCTTACATTTGGTTTTCCTAGTAAAGAGAAATTCTTCACCCACTTGAATATTCCTTATCATCAGATACCTGAAATGCTATAAAACAATTTAGCATATGAATAATTCATCATCAAAACTTAAGGATAAAATATGACTAGGTCAACATTCTCCCCCTTTTTGATGATGACAACTAAAAACCTTTTAATTCCCATTTACTCCCCCTATGTTCATTCATACAATATAATTAACTCCCCCTAAATTCATGCATCACTATCATTTCAGGAATCTTATAATAACTAACTGAAATTCAGAATTAAAATTCGATTTTAGTAAACAGAAATTTTAAACAACCCCTATTATCTGGGCATGTACCTGCCATCATGTTAGTTCAATACATATTATTAAGAATATCAACCTGCTAACCTATCAATTTAAAATTTAAACAAAAGTCTGTGTGAATCACAAATTAAAGTCTAAATTCTTTTCAGTCTTAAAAAAATAACCCCAAATTCTCCCCCTTTGTCATCAACCAAAAAGTGAAAGAGCCATCACTCGAGTTCTACCACTGCTGCACGTTGTTCATCCCTCTTGGTGAAGTAAGGACGATGATGGGCACGGTGAATCCGTTCAGCAAGAGTAAAGTCATTAGCAAATTGAGGAGGTTTTGTAATGAAAGTACTATGGGGTAAGGGCACGTCAAGGATTTCACCAATGTACTCAGCCAGCCAGTTATAATGAACCTATTCCGTGACTGTAGAATGTTTACGCTGTATATGGAGCTTCGAGCCCACATCATTGAAATGTGTAGACATAAACTCATCCAATTCTCCAACCTGATTGCTAACATACTTAATCTCCCGATTTAACTAACATGAGTTTCGATTAAGCCTTCGCTGCATAACCTCTGCCAAAGCAGTGGTTTGCAGTTCAAAACCTGCCTGTAAGTCAATAAACTCATCTTCAAGATTATTATACATTTTGTTAATCTCGGGAGCATCCAAAGGCAATTTGCCTTTCTCCAACATAGACATACGGGTGTTAAGGCCAGACATTTCAGCTTGCATTTTTTCTTGATTACTAAGCACCAGTTTCAACATATCAATAATTTTAGAAGAAGATTGAGTGGAGGGCTGAACAGGAGAAGATGGAATTGAGATTGGAGGAGTAGGATTCTCAGAATTAACACGAACAAACATAACATCAAGTAAAAGAATACGCGACATTTTCAGGGACCTAACACTGATGGAATCAGTAATATAAACATAATTTTCATTTTCAAAAGAAACTTAAAAATGTTTGAATAATGTAGTGAGAGTATCATTGTAAGGCAAACAAGTCTTGGTTTTTTGCAAACATGTGGTCATGTGATGAATCATCATTTGAGACAAATTAAAAGAAACACCTCTTAAAATCATGGCAACAACTATCAAATCTTGATAGGTAAAATCTGTTCCTCCACCTAAACGAGGCAACAGATTATATCTAACAAGATGATGGAGGACACAAGAAATAGGAGAGACATCCACTATTTTAGGAGTAAAAACATCATTCAAGAAATTGTTGTTCATCACAATTTGTAGCTGTTCCAGAGGAGTAAATGGAAAATGAACAGCTCCTTTTTTGTGTAAAAGGACACACACCAAAAGCTGGAATATTCAAAATACTACCAAAATCTACGACTGTAAAATATAATGATTTTCCTTTGATAAAAGTAGTATAAAAATCACCATGACATTTTAGATTTGTATACAATTGTTGGACAAGTCTAGGGTATGCCACAGACGAAGGAAAAAGCGTTGAAGAAATACCATAAGACTCAAACAGCGGTCTCAAAGAAGATTGTTGAAAATAGATCTGATCAACAGACTTTTTATAGACAAATTGTTTGGGAAAAATGACTATTTTAAAATGCACCTCATATGCATTACTTCGAAAAAAATTGTCAGGAAGATCAGATGAGAGATTAGGGTTTACCAAAATTGGTGGGGGTATAACCTCTGGCTTAAAAAATGGAGTCGTTATCTGACATCGCCGAGAGGGTCCAGTAGATTTTGGCAAAGAGGGACTGAAAAGAGATTTAACTAGGCACACTTAGAAGGGGGGATTGAATAAGTGTGGAAGCAATCTATGACAATTTTTTAAACTTTAGATCAAACTATTAAATTCAAGCTATTATTTTGATTAATTCAGTTTGCTGAATTAATATACTATACTGAAATAACTAAATATCCTGCTGAATATATAAAATACTTAGTGTTGAAGAATTATCTTAATATAATGCAAATATTCAAATTTTAATTATTAAGATAATTAAATGACTTACGTGAGTAATTAAAGTAAAACAAGCAGTAATATCAACACCAAGATTTTTTACGTGGTTCAGCTATTACCCTCTATAATAATAGCCTAGTCCACGTCCAATACCAACTAGTATTGGAGACTCACTTTATTTATATCTTTATAAATAAACACCGATAACAAAACAAATTTTTATAAAAATTAATTAACAATTAATTTCTCTTGAGCACTCTTGCTCCTTGTGCACCTATGCACTTTTCAAGCACATTTGCTTCCTTTAACCTGTTTGTAAACATTTTCTCTAATCCACTAGGATTAAAACCTTTTGTAAGACCCCGAATTTTATAAAATGAAAGTATTCAATTTTCTTATAATTACTATTCATGAGTTACTATTCACGAGTTACTATTTATGAGTTACTATTCACGAAACATGATATTTTTTTTCTTACGTAAGAAGGCACTACTCAATAATTGTTACAATAATTACTGTTCAATATTTTATTTTATTAATTCAATAAGTGCTACGTTGATATTTTATATTATTGTTGTTTCAATAATTGTCACTGTACAGTATTTTCCATTATCAGATCAATGATTCATATTATTTTAATAATATTACTAGATAACATTATTGGCAATGTCTAGAAAGTTCTGTCTAAGGAGAGATTTGGTCACCTAATTACGCGCTAGTAAGGAGAAATTCTTATTGGAAAGCGCCGTCTTTCCTATGAACGACCTGGTTGTCATTATTGTGATTCTGTAATATTATTTATGAATAATTAATTATTGATTTATATGATAAGAAAAATATTGATTTTATGTGGATATAGATGGAGAGAAATTTTAAAGTGATAATTGTTGAAGATTGATATTTTATCTTTTCTGATAAAATAATATTTTATTATATTATTATAATATAATAATGGTGATATTTTTATAATGAATGTGTGATATATGAGAATATAAGGAGGAAGAGTATTTTTGTTAATAAAAATATTTAAAACATGTTAAACATGTTTGTGGGTCCGTTTCTTGACTGAAATTTGATTATAGTTTGTAAAATCACCCGTTTGTGGATTTCGGTCAATTTTTGTTTGGAATTTGAAAAAACTTTAACTTTCTAAGATGTAGAGAATTGAATTTCCTATAGAATGACATAAGATTCAAATTTTTCTGACAAAAGGGCTATTTACTATGAATTATTGAAGTTCCAGTATATCGGGTCTGAATTGATTTTTGGAGTTTTAAACATTTTTGTTTAGAAATTTTTTTTTGGTGATTATGCCACTTGTATGGCTGATGTCTAGACCAAAAGAGTGGGCTAAGGAAAATTTATAAAAATATATTAATTATTTTATTAAATTTTGTGATTTGGTGTTCTAAGCAATTTCCTATAAATAGGGTGCTTAGGTTAGAATTGAAAATCACACCAGAAACTGAAGTTTTCTCTCTCTATATTATCGAACGTATTTTGTGAGTATTTAGATATCTTGAGTGTTGCTATACGGTGCAAGTTCGTTCAACGTTATATCCGACATTCTAGTAGTGCTCTTTTGAGATAAGGGATAGTAAATGATTTTAAGGGTTATTATGTTTTTCAGTTTCGAAATTTCTGCGAACCTTCAAAAATCTGGAAAAATTTGAAATGATAATTTGATGAGTTTTGTTGATTGTGTCCAAAAATGGCTATTTTTGGATATATAGATTAAGAGTTATGGATTTTATGAGAAAAAACTATTTTAAAAGTAAACGCTTATAACTCATTGTGGTTAATTCCAAAATTGGTAAAATTTTTATTGGGAGTACATCTATATAACATCAGTATACTCTGTGAATTTCAGAATTTTTGGAGAAAAGTATAATTTATTATAAATGTCTAAATATTCGGTAGTTTTGGCCATATGAAAAATAATAAATGATTTTAAAAATTCTGAGAAAAATATATGTTCAATATGGAACTATATTATGCTAAATCCCAGAAAAGAAATATTTTTGGAACTGATTTGGTATTTTTCTTGAAAATGGTCTAGTTATGAGTAAATGAATTAAATATGTTATGAGAAGTAAGAAATTTGGAAAATAGGATTTTATGGTTTAAGAATCCTATATAAGGTATATGCAGATTTTTGATGAGGGTTTTGGTTATTGGTGATGAAATCTTATGAGTTTGGTATTTTAGAATGATTAAATGCATTAATTAGTAAAGTATAAACAACTAAAATAAATTGTTTATAAGTTTAAGAAATGATTAAGATATTGTGGTAATAATAATAATATTAGATTATGAGATTATTAAGTGATTTATAACATTTGGATTAAGGTGTTATGAAATCATTGATTTATAAATCTTGCTCTTGAAATTAAATGTAGTTGTTGATCCTATTATTTTTATTATAATATATAACATTTTTATAACCCTGGTGATGAAATTTCTCTTTGACTTGAGTGTACAGATGGGTAAAGTATTGGTATGATCATCACTATGGGTTCTTTTTGGCTAGTAGTGTAAAGTTAAATTATTGACTAGTATAATCATGACCATTAAATTTACAATAGAATACTTTTAGCTTAAGTGCAAGGTGAATTGATCAACATGGTTATAATTATGGTTTATATAAATTCTGAAATGATTATGTATTTCTTTGAAATATTAATATATTTGGCCTATAGTGCAAATATGAACTGTTGATTAATATATTTGGCATGTAGTGCAAATATGAACTGTTGAGGAATATCTTGGCATGTAGTGCAAAGATGAATTGTTGATGAATATCTTTGGCCCGTAGTGCAAAGATGACCTGTTGTTGAATATCTTTGGCCAGTACTGCAAAGATGACCTGTTGTTAAATATCTTTGGCCTGTAGTGCAAAGATGAACTGTTGATGGATATCTTTGGTCTTAGTGCAAAGATGAATTTATTAGTATGATTATGAACAGGAACTGTGATTTGGTATAACCATAATCTTTGATGTTTCAGGTAAAGACATGTGATGAAAATTATCTTCGTCCTGAATGCAAAAAGGAATTTAGAACTACAATTATGATTATGAGTTATTCACATGATTGTGGACAGGAACTGTTGATTGATGTTACAGGGTTAAAACATTGTTGGTGAACTTTTAACATGGAGAAGATAATAGACTTTATGGTCTATTTGACTCTTTTAATGGATTGTTCATTCCGCTGCAACTATGGTTGAAAATTTTTATTATCTACCATATGTTCTAAATCTCTGATTTATTTCTGACGAAGACTATTGATAATTTAATTATCTTTAGTTATGATATTTTTTAGTGAGCTAGTTGTGCTCACCCTTTTGCTTCACAATTCCTTTCAGGTAATAAGAGTGTAGCTGGGTCGAGCGGGGGTAATAGGAGAATAGAACGGTGGTCTCTAGCTGTGGAGGTTCTCCCTAAATAGTATAGAAAAGTGTGTTGTATTCTATACATCATTTAGTAGTTATATTTGGTGAATCAAATAGGGTGAGGCGAACCCAATGCTCATATAAGATGTCTAATGACATACAACCTCGTGTTATCATAAGACATGGTTGTGCACATCTACTTGCTGAGTATATCTACAAGCACTATCTATATGATCTTGAAGTTTGGTTGAAGTATAATTCTCGATTAGAGACGGTGGAGATAATGATATGTCAAGAGAAGACTCACCATTGGAAAGATTATGATAGTAATCTTCTCATTTTTCTTTGGGATTTATTGGGTCAACCAAGGATAATTCTGTGGGCATATGATATCTATTATAACCTAGACGCATGGCCTCCCATGTACGTAGGTTTCCTTGAGCACTTCCCAAATATTTTAATTTCTAAAACAGTTATTGACTGTATCTTTATGTAAGGTGCCATTGTGACGTGTTATCCAAGTTGGTGTCCAGAGTCATAGTTGGTATATATTTGTATCAAAATGCACAATATATGTGTTGTTGCATTTTGCACGACAATTGTAGTAATAAAGTTGTAGTTGTTTTTTGTACCATATTTTTGGCGACTCGAAATAAGTTGGTTGGATTGGAACTATTTTGGGGGCGTTACACCTTTAGACTACACTTAGTCTAAAATAGAAATTCAATATAAATATAGAGGTCTATGATCAATGCAAAAATAATCAATTTAACAATTAAAGGCTCAACTATATGCAATGATCAATTAGCACAAAATAAATAAACAACTAATTTCTTACCAAATACCAGCTCAAATAATATCAGAAAATTAATTGCTTAGCTTCTCAAAGTTTGCACTGATAAAATCAATTTGCTCGATAATAACCGTGATAAGTGCAATAAATATTTTCGTGAGTTCTCATTTTCCATCAATGAAAATACTAATTTATAGCCCACAATATATTACCGTTAATTAAGAGATATGTTCTGTTTAAGTTCAAATAATCAACCGACATGATAATATCTTCGAAATAACTCACAACAGTAAAGAAATGAAAATCAATATTTATCCAGTTTAGCACATCAATCTCTTTGTTAGTTATTCAGTTTGGAAATTAAAAGACCTATCAAACAAATAAACCACTAAACAACTTTGGCTTTATCTCTCCAAACATTAAGTAGCATTCAACAACTAAAGTGAGTTTTGTATAAAAGATGGCGTATGCCATTTAAACAACTTTTCCAATAATCAATGTTTTCAAAGTTCCAAGATAATCATTATCATTACTCCTTGAAAACCGTGCACGCATTTCATAGCATACAAAGCTACCGTCCTTTTAGCTTTTCTAGTAAATCATATCCACGTGTATCAACAAAAATAGATTGTCATTTATCTTTCCAATAACATATTAGAGTCCTAAGAATTATAATCATTATCCTTGAAAACCGAACTTTCATATTGCTACCATCCTTAGAGCTATGTATAATACATGGATATATACTTGTAGCAAAAAGAAGCTCAAGAATATCAAGTACACACTTGTACACGTAACATATGTCAAATAAGATATTAATTCTTTTTGTAACAGTGACATATTTAATATTTAGAAAAACCTTTTCCATTTAGATTTATTAAAATATTTTTTATTTAAGACATATAACAAGATGCAAATAATATGTCCTAGAGCCTTTAAATAAAAAATCAATTATTATGCAATTGACCTTACATTTGGTTTTCCTAGTAAAGAGAAATTCTTCACCCACTTGAATATTCCTTATCATCAGATACCTGAAATGCTATAAAACAATTTAGCATATGAATAATTCATCATCAAAACTTAAGGATAAAATGTGACTAGGTCAACAAACAGAGAATTCTTCTTCTATAATATTGAGCGTATTTCTTTAGAGTTTTAACAAGCTTTGAGCGTATAAAACAGTGAAAGTTTTCTTCAAGAATATCCCTACTATACCAGTTGGAATACTCTTCTTTTTAAGGTAAGAGATATTATTTTTGTTCAATATTTGTATGAAATAATATTTTCTTCAATACTCTGTAGTATGTAAGTAAAATTATTTCGTTTCGTATTCCTAATTCTACACTCAATTTGTTAAGTTTTGACTTCTATACTCCATGAAATTAGTAGAATATCCTTGAAATTTGCGCTTCATCCAGTATATTTTTCATGGAAATATTATTCTGAGCATTCTTGATAAGTTTTAACTTTTTCATGCTGGAGTACTATTCACGAGGTACTATTCATAGGATACTATTCACTTGGGTACTATTCACCCAGTGTACTATTCATGACAAAAATTAATTTCTCTTCGGTCCAAATTATTTTTGATACAATATTATTCTTGAATTTTACTCCACAAAGCAGTATCATGTTGACAATTTGGACATTATTAAATTCTGGATAAATTAAATTCTAAATCTTTAAAAAATTATCCTTTGCTTTCATTTAATTAAATTCTTATAGCATTGTTATCATCATGCTTATATTGTTATGAAAGTCATCTTTGGCCCGTAGTGCATAGATGGACTGTTGATTGGTATGATTATGACCAGAGATTATTCGGTATAATTATGACCGTAATGTTACAAATGATGTGGTAAAAGTCCTCATTGGCCCGTAGTGCATTGATGGACAGTTGTTGGCATGATCATGACCATTGATGATTACACGAATATCTTTGGCCCGTAGTGTATGGATAATTCATGGACGTGATACTAATGAATATCACTGGCTCGTAGTGCATGGATGATTTGATGATGTGTATTATTTAGTAAGCTAAGTTTCAGCAATAAAATTTATGATAAACTTTTTAAATCATAGAAGATAGTAGATATCATGCTACTTGACTCTTCTAATGGATTGCTTATTCCGCTGCAATTAAACTTGATGTTTATTGTATTTTATCAGTTTAACACTGTTGAAGACTAATGATAATTTATTCGGGTAAAATGCAAATGTGGCCACTGAACTTTAGGGGTTTTTGGGTATTGAGCCCTTTTCTTTTGGTCAACGTATTTTGAGCCCTTATCTTTTAAAAAATTTGGAATTCGAGCCCCTGTTGCCAGATATCCGTTGACTTACTCACGTGGCGCCTACGTGGCACACGTGGCATATCTGACGTGTGTAATTTTATTTTTATTTTAAATGTATCATATATGACTTGGCGAATATTGGACTTGAACCAAAAATTTTGTTGCTGCTGAGATTCGATCTCCAGACCTCCAACTCAAAATTTCAACCCAATGACCACCCGAGCACCACGAGTTAGCTGTTTTATTTTGGCAAGGATTATCATTTATAAGTGAACAAAGAATTTCCCCCAAATTAAAACAAAACCTAGATCTACTAAGTCTCAGTCTCTATTTCATTCTATCTCGCTCGCTCGCTTTCATCTGTCGCTTTCTCTGAACCTCTCACATGCACAAAGGAAAACCTAGGGTTTCTTACTTTCGTCAAATTGGGGGTTTGTACCGGTCATTCTTTAGCTACTTAAAGGGTCTGAAAGTACTCTGTGGTGGGGAAATGGTGTAAGTGTCTCGAAATCTGACTTCATTATATACAAATGCATATTTTTCTTCAAATAGAATATTATAGAAACTATATTTTTTAATTCATGTGTATGGTTTTTTTATTGTAGAAACTTGGAAGTGGAACTCCACCATGGGGGTTTATTTGGGTTACATCCTGTTTTCCATTATGATTATGGGAGAATTGATAACTTTCAAATCCCTTATTTTGAATTGAATTTTGAGAAACTGAAGATAATGTGTGATGGTTTTGGGTACAATGATGTAATTGGTTTATATTACAGAATGCTTGGAACTTTCAAATGTGGGCAATTTAAAAATCTTGCAAATGATGATGACCTAAATATGATGTTAGATGAAGTTGTAGACTATAAATATGTTGAGATTTATCTTGAGCATGATTGTGAAGGGGGTAAACAGACTAAACAGGCTACACATGCTAAACATGCTACTACTGCTAGGAATAGGGATAAACAGGCTAAACAAGTGGTTTTGTTAACTGATATTAGTCATGAGGAATCAAGTTCTTCTAGTGATAGTGATATGCTTGATGAGGAGGAAGAAGAAATTTTTCTAACTGATGATGGAGATCTAATTGAGGCAAGAAAAAAAACTAGAGAATATAAAGAACAGAAAAAGAAAGTAAAACAATCAACTGTTGATGGTGAGAATACTGTTAAGGGTGAAAAATCTGTAGAGGGAGAAGGAAGTGAGAGTGATGCTGACTATTCTAATGAAAGTGAAACAGATAGTGGGGGTACTGAAGATTTTGACTCTGATCAAGTAGAAAATAACAGCCCTGAGGAAGTTGACTCTGAGGATGATACACTTGTGTGGAGGCAAAACCCTTTCCCAGTGTATAACCCCAACACCAAAATCATGGGGACAAACTTAGAGTTGGGTATGTTATTTGCAAACAAGAAAGAATTCAAGAGTGCAGTTGTTAATTGGTCATTAATAAAAGATTTTGATTTAAAATTTATGAAAAGTGAAAAACATAGGGTTAAAGGGAGGTGTATGAATAACCAAAATTGTCCTGTGAAAGTATGGGGAAGTAAAGTTCAGTTTCAACAAACTTTTCAACTTAGATCAATAAGGAAAAGACACAAATGTTCAAAAACTTTAGTGAATAAGTAGGTCAATGCTAAGTGGCTTGCAAAGAATTTGAATACAGAACTTAAAGAATTCAGGAATTGGAGACTGATTGATATCCAGTCTTATGTGAAAAAGACCTTTCTAGTTTGTGTGTCAATTGACAAATGTTATAGGGCTAGACAGTTTGTTTTGCAAGAGTTGATGGTGAACATGAAAGAACATTATGCCAAGTTGCATGGATATATCGATGAGTTAAGAAGATCAAATCCTGGGATTACAACTGACTTGTACCAAGTATTTCATTCTGGTGCACCTGAATTTAGAAGACTTTATATTGGATTTAAGGCTTTTAGAGTTGGCATGCTAGCTGGTTGTAGGAAAGTAATTGGACTGGATGGTTGCTTTCTAAAAGGCTGTTGCGGTGGGCAGCTCTTAAGTGCAGTAGCTAGAGATGGAAACAACCAAATATTTCCAATCTCTTGGGCAGTTGTAGAGGGAGAAAATAGAGACTCATGGGATTGGTTTCTGGGCTTGCTCAAAGGTGACATGAACTTAGAAGATGGTGAAGGGTGGACATTCATTAGTGATCAACAAAAGGTAAATATCAACTACTTATTTGTTATACATGTTGTACTTCAATTTCAGATTGTTATACATGTGATGTGCTAACATATTGTTCTGTGTTTGTATTGCAGGGATTAGAGGGTGCATTAGCTACACTGTTTCCTTACTCAGAAACCAGAAATTGTGCAAGGCATATTTATGCCAATCTGAGAAAGAGGTATAGGGGTATAGCTTTGAAAAAATATTTTTGGAGGGCTGCAAAATCTACAACTATTGTTGATTTTGAGGATGAGATGGATAAAATGAAGGAGTTAGATGAAGGAGCTTATGATTTCTTGATGGCTAGGACTCCTAGGAAATGGTGTAAGGCATTTTTCAAGATTGATACAAAGTGTGACATAGTGGACAACAACCTATGTGAGTGTTTCAATGGATATATAATTCAATCAAGAGACAAGCCATTAATTTAATTATTATAAGATATCAGACAACTCTTAATGACCAGACTACAACAGAAAAGAGATATAGCCATGAAAAAGAAATGGGACATTTGTCCAAGACCTCAAAATTTCTGTACAAGAACATTGAGGACTGATGCCAATATGTTGTGCTCTACAATGGAGATCTGCAGTTTGAGGTAAAATCTAGGATTGCAGCTGATGGGTACACAATGGATTTGCAACTTAATTCACACATGTGCTTGTAAGGCTTGGGAGCTCAGTGGAATTCCTTGTACACATGCATGTGCAACTATGTTCTACATGAGATACAATCCTGCAGATTATGTGTCACACTGGTTTAAAGCACAAACATATGTGAGAGCATATTCAGAAATGTTGAGGGTGGTTAGAGGGGAGAGATTTTGGCCAAGAGTTAATGTAACCGCACCATTACCTCCTCCATTAAAGACACCAAGAGGAAGGCCACAAAAAATGAAGAGGAGGGAGATGCACGAGGAGTCAACTGCTGCAAGTCAAAATAACCACAAAAAAAGCAAGTCATACAAATTGTCTAGGAAAGGTACAATCATGGTATGTAGTACCTGCAAGACAACTGGCCACAATCGTCTTACTTGAAAGTTACCTACACAAACAACTCTTTCAAATGTAAGTATAATTGATTTCAATTTACTGAAATGTACAATGATGTTTTGAAATGACTTTTTTGTATAATTTTGCAGGAACAAGTTGAACAAGATAAGGGAAAAAGTGGCAAGAAGAGAAAACAAAGAATGAAAGGGGGAAAAGACAAGGTAATTAATTTCAACTGTCAACTGTCTATGTAATAAATATTATGTCATGATCAAAGCCGCTATTTCATCACGATTTTTTTAATTTTGCAGGAACAAGTTGCACAAAATAAGGGAAAAATTGGGAAGAAGAGAAAAAAGACTACCAATAAGGAACAAGACAAGGTTATTTTATTTCTTTGTAATAGATTTTCAGTTGTGCCTTGTGTTATGCAGTTAATTCAATCAATAGTTATTATTGTTATAATTGTCCTGTGATTGCTTGATTTTATAGTTAAATGTGGCAGACAAAAATATCAAAGGTGCAGTTGTTAAAGAAAAACTACCAATTAGGAGAAATCCTGCACGAAGAGAATGGGTACCTCCTGGTTTTGACTGTTTCATTTCCCCAAACACTGGCAACACTTACATTTCAGTAAGTTGATGTTCTATACTGTATTTTTTCAGTACAAAGAATAAGTAGTATTGAAAGTATGGTTTTAACGGTGTAAAATAACTAAGTTGTTTTATATAGAGCACACCTGGGAAATGTTACTTAGCTGAAGCTGGCCCAAAGACTGTACCAGTTCAATCTAGTAGAAATGAGAAAGGAAAAGAAAGGGAAAAGACAACTACACATAATCCACCAAGGGAAAGACAAGTACTTCACATAAGGGGACAAAATTGACGTCTGGAGCTATGAAGGTGGCAACTGCACTTGATGGAGAAACAGAAATAGAGGATCGTTTGATGCCGAAAGCCTTGTATAATAGTTTCAAGGAGACTAGAGGGGTAAGAAGACCAGAGGGCGAGGGCCAGTCAAGTGGAGTGACAAATAAGTTGAACAAGACCGGTGGAACTCAAGAAAGTGTGAACAAGGATTAGAAAATGAAGATCTACTCATTTATATCATCATTTTGTATTTGACTTTTTATGGTATTTTGGTGTTTGTATTATCGCAAACACAAAACTGATATTTTGGGTGTTTGTAAACCTGACTAAGAAGGTTTTTTGTTGTTTGGTTTCAATGTAAATAGTTGTTCTGGAGATGCTTGTAATTATGTTAATTTAAATGTTTAGATGCATCTACTCATTCTGTGGAAGGGAATATAATCATAAATATGATTGTGTAGTCTGACTTTGTGTGTTGTATCCTAGGTGTTTAGAAATTATGTCCTGTTGTTGCTTGCTATATAACTGTAATTATATCCTAAGTGTTTGGTATCGTAGGTGTAATTGTTCTATGGTGTTTTGTGTGTCGTGTGTAGTATTATTGATAGCAGTGTGTGGTGGCAAACACTTTACACCCTTTTTATGGTAAATCTCAGAATAGTGGGAGGAAATGGAATGGATTAGGAGCTGCAAATTTCTATTCATAACAAATACCACAAGTTGACCTTGAAAAGGTTTCCTAAAGCAACGGGTGTTTGGTTTGTTTTTTTCAAGCTTTTAATTAACTTCACTCCGATACATGAATCTACCCTTGTGTTTACCACACTTCAATTCACCACCATGCTCGGACAGAACACACAACAAACAAAACAAAACAGGACAAACAAGTTGAACAGATATTCCGACTCCAATACAGCAAACAAAACAGAACATAACTTTCTGCAAACGGAGAAAATCATTAGTGTATATTACACAAATAGAGCTTTCTCCATACATCATTAGTCTATATATATCTATCAATTTTTCCAGACATCAAAACAATTTGAACAGAGATTCCTCCAATTACACAAATTACTAAAACAGAGTTTTTAACATGCTCAAACACAAAACAAAAAGAACAGAGATTACAAGTATCAACCACTTCTCCCTAGTTTGTAAATTTCTTATTTCTTCTTTTGAACACTTCAAATCATTCTTCAATTTGATTTTTTTTTCCATTTTCGATACTTTCACTTCCAAGTCATGAGCTTTCTCCTTCATTATCTGTAGGTCAATTTCAACGCTCCTCAAATTTAATAGACCCGAAGAATTCTCAGAATCTTCTAACATGTGGATGGAGTCAATCCATTGAAAAAAGCCACAAAATGTTTGCATCTGTAGAAAATTAAATTAATAAGTACCACGACTGTATGTAAAAATTCTTCAATTTTATATCAGAGTAAATACAAGTACTTACACCATAATTTGAACAACCATAAAACTTCCTCCCTACATTGTTGCCCTTTGACGATATACAAATTCTTGCTCGTATCCCACAGCCACAATACATTGGTGATGAAATCCCACTGACTTCAGTGGATATTGAACTGTTCCCAACCTTTTGGTAGCTACTTTCTTTAAGTTGATTTCCCCTTTTCATTACTCACAAATTTTTGAGATTAAAGGTTGCAAAATATGAGATCGAGCGAGCGAGATAGAGAGAGACAAGGTAATGAAGATCGAAAGAGATGAAATAGAGAATGAGACTTAGTCGATCTAGGTTTTGTTTTAATTTGGGGGAAATTCTTTGTTCACTTATAAATGATAATCCTTGGTGCTCGGGTGGTCATTGGGTTGAAATTTGGAGTTGGAGGTCTGGTGATCGAATCTCAGCAACAACAAATTTTTTGTTTCAAGTCCAATATTCTCCGAGTCATATATGCCACATGTAAAATAAAAATAAAATTACACACGTCAGATATGCCACGTGTGCCACGTAGGCGCCACGTGAGCAAGTCAACACATATCTGACAACAGGGGCTCAAAGTTCAAATTTTTTAAAAGAAAAGGGCTCAAAATGTGTTGACCAAAAGAAAATGACTCAATACCCAAAAACCCCTAAAGTTCAGTGGCCACATTTGCATTTTACCCTAATTTATTCTGCATTATCTTAGTCATAATATTTTTTACTAGGCTAGTTGAGCTCACCCTTTTGCTTTCATTGTTCTCTTCAGGAAATGAGAACGTAGCCGGGACTAGTCGGGAAATGGAGTGACGGTCCGAGATTGTTGTTTTAGTAGTCCTCACTATTTAGTGTGCTAATAAATGTAATGAGGATTGAATTTGAGTTTGGATATTGTCTATGAGATAATATTCGTGTAAAAACTTTTAGCTCATGTTGTATAATTAAGTTTGTATTTGTATTCAGTACCATGTATTTGGTGACTTAAGATGGATGATGTATACCTATTTTGGGGGCTTCACAATTTAATATTTAAAATTTATACTTTTATTATACAAAATATCATTAAATTCATGCTCCAGACCCTAAAATATTTGGCTAATTAATCACTACATCAAGTTCTATCATTTTTACAATGTTGAATCCAATCGTATTTTCGTCTGAATTGACTAGCTAGAAGTTATTCTTTTTAGTGATATTGTGAAGAAAAATTCTAGGGCGACCGACCCTTCTTTTTTTTTTTGACTTCCTCAAAATTTATAATATTTATTTTAATTCAAATTTTTATTAGATTCAGTGATTTATGTATAATTTGAAAATATGTATGTTTAAGATTTAGTGTAGTGTTTAGTGTTTACTATTTAGAGTTTAATGTTTAGTATTTGGGGTTTAGGATTTAATGTTTAGTGTTTAGGGTTTAGAGAGTCAAAAAAAAAAAGAGCCTGGTCACTAGACCAATCGTCCAAAACTGGTCGCCCTAGCCAAGTTCTATTGTGAAACTATCAAGAGATATTCTTTTAAACAGTCTAAAAAGAGGTTAACAATTTCTGATAAAAATATCAATATATTTTGCACTTAATGCATATAAAGTTTATACAAAATATAAGAAAATACATCATTCGTTTTAAATTATAAAATTATTATTTATTTTTAAAAATCAATTTAAGATATTTTTAAAATCAAAATTGAGAACACTAATTAAAAATTATGAAATAATAAAACTTATAATAAATCATACGTTTTAGAGAGTTTGTAATATTTATCAGATATATGTTTTAACTTTTAACTGATTATTTTAATTGTCCATCAACTTCGTATACTTTTTGTTAGTCTTCTTTTGACTCATTTGGTAGGTTTAGTTTACTATCAAACAGATAAACAGCACTTCAATGAGGGTGACTAGCTAATTGAATGGGAAAGAGGTCAAATACGAAATGTATATCTGGCAATTATATATAGGGATAGGGATTGACTTCGTTAATTTGGAACATGTTAAATCATTAAAAGTCTATCATGAAAGCTTCCTAAACCTAACCCTAGTTCAATTTATACTCCTTCGTTCGATCCTCAAAAGAATAATGTAATTATAATTTTTACTCAAATTAACAAAGTTAATTTTGATCGAATAACTAGTTAGATATCTTTACAATCTGCATTTTAGTTAGTTTGGTAGGGCTGAATGGCAATTCTGTCAATTAAAGTTGCCACCCACATTCAAAGTTGTCTTTAAAGTTTAATTTTCGTCAGTTAGGCCCTTAAAGTGATATTTTGTTGGCGTTTCGGTTTCTTAAGTCCAATTTGACCTCTACCTGACCCAGATTGACCCAACCCAAAATTTTAATATTTTAAAATATAAAATTATGTTTAAAATAAGTTTAAAACAATAATTATATTTAATTTAATATTTAATAAAATAATATTTAATATTTTAAAATAAATTATTATTTAAAAAATATTTATTTTTAATATTTTAAAAGAAAATATTATTTTTAAAATAATAAATATATTTAATATTTTAAAATTATATTTACTTTTTTATATTTAAAATAAAATATGATTTTTAAAAAGTTATAAAGATAATTATTATTCTAAGGAAAAAATATTAGAAACTTTTTATTTTTTTCAAAAATGAGTAAAGTTTCATAAAATATAGATTTAATCTTAATTTTTAGAAATTTTTTTTAGGAATAATTAAGATTGAATCCCTAAAGTTTATAATTATTTCTAAAAAAATTCAATTTTTTTCATGAAAATAATAATTATTTTTAAAAAAAGAATTATTTATTTATTTAAAAAAATATTGAATTAGTTTTTTTTTTTATCTTTTACTATTTTTTGTATTTTAATTTGTGTTTTAAGTTTTTATTTTTAAAAATTCTAATATTAAGAATACGTATAATAATGGTAAAGATATTAACTTTTTTTTGCAAATAATTTTTTATATAAAATCTACTTTATTTTTAAAAAAATTAAGCTTTATTTTCTTATGTAATCTTTTTGAATCTATATTTTATTAAACTGTACTCATTTTTGAAAAAATAAAAGTTTCTAATATTTTTTCTTTATAATAATAATTATATTTATAAATTTTTTAAAATAATATTTTATTTTAAATATTAAAATTAAATATTATTTTAAAATATTAAATATAATAATTATTTTCAAATTATTTAAAAAAAATATTTTATTTTAATATATTAAATATAATTTTTATTTTAAAATTAATATTTTCTTTTCAAATATTAACAATAATAATTTTTTAAAAATATTTTATTTTAAAATATTAAATATAATTATTATTTAATTTTTTATAAACTAATATTCTATTTTTAAATATTAAAAATAACTATTTTTGAATAATTATTTTATTTTAAAATTAATTATTTTTAAAAATATATTAATTTGTTTTAAAATATTACATATATATATTAAATGTTAAATATAATTATTATTTTAAAATTATTTTTTAAAAAAATATATTTTAAAATATTAAAATTTTGGGATGGGTCAAACTGGGTCGGGTTGGTTCAAAATTGATCAAAATGGATCGGGTTAAGGTTAAATTTGGGTGAAGTAACGAAAACGCCAACATAATGTCACTTTAAAGACCTAGCTGACAAAATTAAAATTTAGGGACGACTTTGAAAGTGAGTGACAATTTGGAGAGAGAAGTGTCATTCAGCCGTTTGGTAGACATCACCAAATTTAAACAGCGAATGAACGCCCACTTCGTGAATGGTCAAAAAAATCTCTATTGAGGAAATAATCATCGTTGGTATAATTAAACTGCAAATCAAAAGAATATTTGATTTTTCGTCTACTGTTTAATTTAGAGTTTAACTAGATACAAACCCGCGCGTTGCGGCGGGATTATTAAATTTTTTTAATAATAAATGTATATGCACAATTAATAAATTAAAATATAATAAAAAGATGATAAATTATTGTGCGATGATCAAATTTTACACACAAAAATAAATGAATATACATTGTAGAGGATAGTAGTCAGAGTTTAGCGGTTTGTGCAAACCAATAATTATACTGCGAAAAGAACTAATGAAATTAAATCATAGGAACTGTGAGACATAAAATTACTGAACCATGAATGTTCTCACACTTTTTAAGGAAATCGAATCAATAACCAACCATAACCTGCTACTATTTCATGACCATACAACAATATCTTAAGCACAATGCAATCTTGAAGCATCCTCTAAGAAGTAAGACCTGATGTCATTTCTACAAATTTATCAGTCTTCAAGGAAGAAACTCAACAATGATGTCATATCCAAATGAGGATAAAATTGTCTCTTGTAGCACCAAATATATTGACTGAACCATAAGAAAGCCATAACTATGACTACAGAAGTAGGTGCTCAGAACAGCCCATGTTGTTTTTCATACGTAGTAGTTTTCTCCCATTTTTGTCCATTTTGGATAAGTTATAGTTTTCTCCCTTTCAACCAACAGAATTAATAGATGAGAAGGAAGGCTCACCATTCCTACATCTGACAATTAGTAAAAGAACAAAATGTATAGTGCAAAGCATAAGTATCTTCAACCCATGTCTTTTGAATATAGGTTATTCTTGAAGCAAATAGTATTGTTTTGGCTATGTTTCTATCGTTTACATAAACTAATGCAAAAATATTGCATAATTGATGGGATAACAATTCCAGATTTCTAAAAACTATCAGACTTCAGAATCAATTTTCATCAGAGTACTAATATTACTCAAGCCCAACAGACCTTACCCCTTTGGTTTAAAATATTCATGAATAGGTTCCAATGAACGCCAATGAATGTTAAGAAAATGTATATTATACAAATATCCAATTTTAGTCCCAAAACAAAACTGAAATGCAAGAGGTGGACCTCAAATATTAATTGATTCTACATATTCAAAATAGCAGATATAAAAATTTAGACGGAAGTAAATATAAATAAATTTTCCTGGAGATAAGCAACTTCATAAAACTATTTTTCTTCCAACTTAAAACTACTTACAGAAGGAGAGCTGAAAAAATGAACATATTACTATCAACAACCACCTACTTCAAATGATCCTAACAAACCAATAAAAAATTATTTATTTTGATGTAACACCATATACACACCCGTAAAGCAGCTTATCGAAGAGTAGATGAACGCATATAAGCCTTCATGAGTTTGAATATCAGTATGTCCAGTGGCACTTTAATGTCATTACTATTTCTGATCCATGAATGACCTGTAGAATAAGACATCTTATATGATCATTAACAGCAGAATTCTAAGGACTTGACTACTGAAACATGAGCCACTCACTCAATGAACAACAATCATTCTTTTTCTTGGATCTTTATTCAATAGACGCTTGACAAAGTTTTTTGTCTCAGAAGATAGAGAAGGCCAATGTGGTTCCTCAAAACTGAGATACGCTTTTAAAACAGCTCTAAATATCCCAGATTCAGTTCGAGCCCAAAATGGACGACTGCCACATAATAAGATATATGATATAACCCCAATACTCCAGACATCAGCCATTGTACTGTAAGATCTATGTAAAACTTCAGGAGCAACATAGTATGCGCTGCCGACAATATCATTTAGCCTTTCATCTGAAACCCACTTAAATTATTGAAAAATGAACGGACTCCCAGAGCTAGCACAGAGAGAAGGGGCGAGGGGATATACCTGACTTCACAAAATTTGAGAGTCCAAAATCGATGGCCTTTAATGCAGCTCCAATAATTTTTTAGATTAAATTTCCTTTAATCCTTCATTTCCATTCCCTCACATTTTCAAAGTTACAATACAAACCTACAATATAATGAACCAGAATGTCAGTGTTCGCGTGTGCGCGCGAGTGTGTGTGTGTGTCAAATATAGCCAATATGTAGAACCCACTATAAAAATCTTTGTACCAACAAATTATCATCCTGTTTTAGACCATTTGTCAGGATTTTTAAGAAATCGGTACTTCAACATAAAATCGTTTTGATTTACAAAAATGATCAAACTTAAAATAAAAATGGAAATTAGTCTAGTTTCTCTAATGCTTTCTGTAGTCTCAAATTTACCATAGGCATGCATCACCTTGTCAATGAAGAAAGTATACAAAACTTGGCTATTGCCCAACTGAATAAAGAAACGGTCCTCCTTCGCCCAATAAACAAAAAAGTTACCGTCATTATAATGACACAATCCAGCAGACTTAAATTCAATGCATGTATTGGTGGTTTGAGTTACAAGTTATATCTCACCTCTGGCTTAAGATCACGGTGCACCACGCCCTGTAGATGACAAAATGAAACAACATTCAATATTTGTATCATCATGGCCTTAGCATCCTCTTCTGTGTATTTTCCAGCCCTGCATGACAAAGATACAACTGTTTCATATGTCAGGAATTGCAGAGGAATTTAATCTCTTAAAAAAAATCATTTTTGGTACACCAAAAAAATCCTAAGCTCTTTAGTATATCTAATAACAACAGAAATACCTTTCAAGAATTCTATCCAAAAGCTCCTCTCCTTCACATAGCCCGAAAATTGTGCCATCAATCATCAGTTATGCCTAAAAAAAATAAGCAGAACATGCTTCTCAAACATTTTTAGCTTATGACAATATACTATAATATAATATAAAATAACCTTGTTCTATGCATAAATAGTAGCATTTTATTTTATTTTCATTTCCTTTTCTTCTACTTCATATTTTTTTAGGGAGAGGGATGAGCTTCTTTAGATATCTTATAGCAACATTTAGTTCAATAAAGAAAAGATCAAGACGGTCTCGCTGACAAAAAGAGAATATTCAAACACATCACTGGCAAAGAAATCAGATCTTAGAAACCTACAGTCACCATGGGGATGGACGGTGGTGGGTTCGGGTGGGCGGCCCAGGACAGGGCTTGGGATAATTTAGATGGGTTCCGGCCAGCTAAAGCTAGGGTTTTGAATGGGGATGATGGGGGTGTTGAGGAATTTTAGGGCTTCTCTGATTACATTTGGGGCTAATTATTCTTCCTCCTTTCAACGCCAAAATTGAAGATAAGATTCCAGTTGTTATTTCAACGAATTTGAACGTCAAAATTGAAGATAAGATTTCAATTGTTATTTGAACGAATTTGAACGCTAAAATTGAATATAGGATAGGTTTCAGTTGTTATTTGAACGCCAAAGTGAAGATAGGATTCCGGTTGTTATTTTAGAGCGGTACTGTTGTAAAGAGTATTTTGGTAAAGATATTTAGGAACATTAATTAGAATGGACAGGTGTTGAATTTTTAAAAAGACAGATGTCAAAATATTGTGTTAAAAACTGTGATTTAGTATATATAATAGATTTAGAGATGTCTCCAAAACTAAATTACGGATGGTAAAAATATATAGTTATTCAATCAAATTTTGAACAGTGAGAAATGTGTTGTAATGAAAGATGTAAACGAGTCGAACTGAAGCGAACAAAGAGTTGCTCGAATTCGACTCAAAATATTAAATTCATACTCGAATTCGACTCGAAACATTAAATTAATACTCGAATTCGACTCAAATTCGACTCAAATTCGAATTGTATTTGAAAATTTCTACTCAGATTCGACTTGACTCGAATTTTATTACTCGAATTCGATCCGACTCGGATCAAATTATATTCAAACTACTCGCGAGCTTCGAATTCAAGTTTGAATTCGACACATAATAACTAGATTTATAATTAATATAATTATAAATCGAATTTGTTATTTTACCTAGAAATGAAAAAATATATTTACTATTACACTTTACAAATATAAAATCACAATTAAAATTAAAAACAAAATTATAATAATTAATTATCCTAATTTAATTTAACTTCTTCATGATATTTCTCCAAGAGTCCCATGTTATCTTTAAAAGCTGGATAGTAGTCTTTTTTTGCTCCCCAAGATAAATAAGATAAATCCTACAAAATTAAATAAAATGTATTAATTAAATAAATAAACATAAAAAATAATAAATATGAGAATATTAAAATGTATAATTAATGTGTATATCAAATACCTCATACCTATCTTTTGCTCGTCCTAGAGAAAAACAAAATAAAATAAAAACTATACTATCCCATTTTCGTAGGAAACACGATTGCACTTAGCATATACAACAAGCCTTTAAACCCCAATTGGACGAGTTGTGTCTTGTGAAGGTTTGTAGTGAATATACCCGCAAAATTCAAAAATATTTTTGGGTTCAACAAGTTATGAAATTGAAATAAAACTTCTAAATATCCATGGGCATTATATAAAAGCAAGATTAAATTCAAAATCACACTTTCACCTTATCAAAAATACTCAATCTTTATTTTAGACACCATCCTTCATTAAATTAATTCCATGTGATGCATGCATGTGTATATGATGTAACTCTTACTAGTGAATTTTACCATAAAAATCGAGTAAACTCATTTTTCTTTTTTTTCTTTCATTTTTTGATTTTTTTTCTTGACTTGTGCAATGTCTCGTTTTCTTAGGTTTTTCAGAGTTATTCATGTAGCGAGCGTTCGACCAATGACTCCCAAACCAGTTGGCTTTAGTGAAACAACCCGGGTCAAATCCCGAGTTCAGAACAAATCTTGGGTCAAATCCCAAGTCCGAATCGAATCAAATCCATCCAGATAAGTCCTCAAACCACTGGCCCAATAGTATCTTCTTGGGTCATCTTAGCCCACCACAGGCTCCCAAAAGGTCATGACTTGAAGGTACTATTGGTAGTAACTTTATTTCCTTATATGCAGACAAATTTTTCCCCCTATCTTTCGATGTGGGACTGAGGTGTTACATTTAGGGCACTAGGTGCAGAGACACCCCTAAGGGCTTACTAACTCGAGTAACAAAGGCCACAAAACTAGGTTAGTCAAGCTGTTTTTATCCATCACACTTTTCAGTGTGAATATCGATACTTCTTGAGGCTTGGATACCCAATTATTTCGTTCAATGGACATTGAAACAATTATTTATTTATTTTTTCAACTTTTTTTTAACAAAAATTAATTTTTTTTCCTTGAAATTGCTCGAATCATAGTTTATATCCACAACTAAGAATTTGTGTAAATGTGTAGTGCAAAAAATGCTTTTGAAATAAATTTTATTCAAGATAGTATTTTAAACTAAGATTTTGTACCTTATCAAATATTCAAGAGTTTCAAATCTTTCAATCTTACTCATGAGTTTTAACTCCACGGGCACTTGTTAGAATAAATTCAATCTATATGAAGTTAAACAAAATTTTTAATTTTTTTTTTACAAAAAAAATTAATTTACTACAAAAATATCTAATAATAAAAATGTAAAACTCCCCCCATACCTAAATCATGCATTGTCCTCAATGTATGCAAATGAAGAAAGGGAACAAAGAAATGAAAGAATTGTACCTCGTGGGATAGAGCAGGAATCAGATGACAATATTGTACAAAAGAAAAATATATGTACAAACTTACAAATACAAGTGCAGTCCTAATCATTCTGAATCAGGTAGGTCAACAAGGTACACCACCTCTTCTGGTGTGTTTGGCATTTCTAAAAAATGTTTGAGTCGTTGGCCATTCACTTTGAAAATTTCCCCACTCTTTGAAAATTTCCTAAATCTTGCATTGTACTCAATGTATGCAAATGAAGTAAGGGAACAAAGAAATAAAGAATTGCACCTGGTAGGATGGGGAAAGAACCGGATGACAATATTGTACAAAAGAAAAATATGTGTTCAAACTTACAAATACAAGTGCAGTGCTAATCATTCTTAATCAGGTGGGTCAACAAGGTACAGTACCACCTCCTCTAGTTTGTTTGGCATTTCTAAAAAATGTTTGAGTAGTTGGCCATTCACTTTGAAAATTACCCCCACTTTTTGGATTTTCAATATCGACTGCCCCATGAGAGTAAACTACCTTTACTACAAAAGATCCATCCCATCTAGAACGTAATTTGCCAAGAAATAGATGTAGCCTAGAGTTATACATGAGAACTTTTTGACCAGGTGAAAATGATTTTCTCAAAAGTGATTTATCATGAAACTCTTTTATTCTTTCCTTGTAAATTTTAGCATTTTCATAATCATCATTCATAATCTCATCTAACTTAGCTAATTGCAATTGTCTATGACTCCCACCAGTGGACATATCAAAATTCAATTGTTTATGGCTCACAAATCACGATGTTAAAGTTCAACAGGAAAGTGACAAGCTTTTCGAAACATAAGCCTATACGGTGACATTCCTAAATTAGTCTTAAAGGCAGTACGGTAAGCCCATAATTCATCTAACAATTTTAGAGACCAGTCTTTTCTGTTTGAACTCACCATTTTTTTCAAAATGTATTTCATTTGCCTATTCGAGACTTTTACCTGACCACTTGTTTGAGGGTGATATTGTGTTGCAAGTTATGGGTGATGAAATACTTTTTCAGCAAGGATGTAAATGTTCTCTTTCAAAAATTTGACAACAACCTAGTTGTCATTGGTCTTGGTTGGTATATCTTCTATCTAATTAGACACGTAATCCACCGCAAGTAAAATGTATAGATTTCCAAAAGAATTTGGAAATGGGCCCATGAAATCTATTCCCCACACGTCGAATAATTCAATGACTAGAATTATAAGGCCCCAACTTTTTATAAGTGAAGATTTAATTTTCTCTATTTATTATTTTGAAATAGTAAGGGGTTGATTGATTAATGTGGTTAGTTATGGGTAAAATGCGCAAATATTTTTAAATAAGCAAGTGGTCATACGTACCAAATTCGGTCCCAACAACGTTGCTTCACCCACCTCATTCTAGCATACTGGAGAATGACACTTTCTTCCATACAACGCCTCAAATGGAGTCATGCCAATACTTGCTTGATAACTGTTGTTGTAAGAAAACTCCACCAATGGTAAAAATTTGTCACAACTTTCCTTGAAGTCAAGGACATAGAGTCTTAATAGATCTTCAAGAGTTTGAATAGTCCTCTCTGACTGCCCGTCTGTTTGAGGATGATAAGCCAAACTAAATCGTAAATACGTGCCCATAGCTTTTTTCAAACTAACCCAAAATCTTGAAGTGAATCTTGGGTCTCGATCAAAAACTATGGATACTACCATACCATGCAATCTTACAATCTCGTTTATGTACATACAAGTAAGACGTTCAAGTGTATAAGTTTCATGTATAGGTAAGAAATGAGCCGACTTGGTCAATCTATCAACAATGACCCAAATCGCATCTATGCCTTGAGAAACCTTGGGAAGACCGATAACGAAATCCATGGTAATGTGCTCCCACTTCCATTATGGAATTTCAAGTGGTTGCAATGAACCTTTTGGTACTTGATGCTCCACATTGACTCGTTGACAAGTTAAACACCTTGAGATAAACTCCGCTATCTCTCTCTTCATATTGCTCCACCAAATTGTATGTCGAATATTATGATACATTTTGGTATTCCCAGGATGGATTGTAAACAGTGTGTTGTGCGCCTCCATCATGATTTTATACTTTAAATCAAGGTCGTTAAGAACACAAAGTCTGGAGTTGACTCGAAGTATTCTTTCTTCATCGATTCTTGCTTCCGGCATAGTACCTTCTTTCACTTTCTTCCTCATACGCATCAGCTCCAGGTCTGTAGCTTGAGCAGCTTTAACTTTATCGATTAAAGTTGGTTCTACTCGTATATTCGCCATCATCAAATGGGTCCACGGAGTCTTAAATTAAACTAGCATAAATTCATATATTAAAATAGATTAATTATTATAATAATTCTATTAATCATTTCATATATTATTTAAATAATATATAATTATATTTTCATGGAAAATAAATAATAAAAACATTTCTACTATAAAATTAATTATTAAAAGAATAAACTTTATAATAATCAATAAATTTAAAATAACATTATTTGTAAACATTCATGTAATAAATATATTTTTATTTATTACATAATTACATACAAATATTATCTTGTACAAATCCTCATCCTTAAAATAAAAAAAAATTATACGCAAAAATTTCCTGATTTAATTATATAGAAAATATCGGGTTATTACATTCACCATCCCTTATAAAGATTCCGTCCCCGGAATCACCGTTTTAAAACCTATACATATCATGGTACATAGCATAGACAATTATTACAAGTAGATCTCGATCATAATTTGATCGAACTGATCTTTAACTATTCACATAAAGCTTATCTTTCTGATTAAACGGAAATTTGATTCCTAAAAGAACTCAAATTCCTCCTTTAAAATATCTTTATAAAATAAATTACTATATATAAAAAAATAAATTTTGTTCAAGTAATACCTGAAGTTGCATCCCCGGCTGCTACAGTTTCTTGAATGGTCATGTTGAAGACTCCTTCGGTTGGTTTTGTTGGTTCATTTGTTGAAGTCGGTCCTGTTATCGCCAATGTCCTGCTGTCTTTCCTCGTATTTGTATTCTTTGCCTCCCTTCCCCTTCTTGGACAGTCTTTCACCTTATGCTCCTTTGATTCGTAAATAAAACACCCACTATAAATTCTTGGATTGGGGCTGTTAGGAGAGATATGTCCCTCCTGCGCAAACTTGTAGCACACCTTCTCTCCTTTTAAACACTCTCCCGAATGATTCTTTCCACAATTTCTACAATGCACAACTTGTTTCTTTCTACCTTCTGGCCTATTTTCTGTATTTCCAACATTATCACCTTTCCTCTTTCCAGTTCTACTACCACTACTCCCTTCTCTGGCTTTAACTTGAGTTGTCTCCCACCAAAGATTCACCCCTCCTTTCATTGTATAGGTGGCAAAAGCTGTCTTTTGCCCCTCCATTACCCTAGATATCACAACCACTTCTACAGGGTCAGTTGATCCTCTAAATCCTAACAGTTCGTTTGTCTTGAAGTCTTCAAAGTTTGCCGACCGATTGTCTGGCTAATTTCCTGCGGTTGGTAATCCATTCTGCATAGCTTGAGTGTCTATATTCGTCAAATTCTGCGTTGGGTCTGGTTGTCCTCCAACTTTGTTGACAGGTTCTTCTGTCATTTGATTTCGTTTTTATCTTGGCGGCATTATCTAAATAAATAAATTAATTAAAATATTTATTTAATTCAATAAATATATAAAATTAATTACAAAATTCATTTAATTTCTTCAATAGTTAACTTAACTATTAAACTTCTGTGACGCCCCCAAAATTAGGTATACGTCACCCATCTTGGGTCGCCACTTCCATGGTACATAAATTCAAATACAACTTAATAATACAACTGTCGTGTACAATACGACAAAACATAAACTTTGAGTTTGAATACAAATATTGTCTACTAGAGATTATACAAACTCAAAAATAGTCCTTATTACAATTATTATTACACTATTTCACAAAATAGTAAGGACTACTAATGCTATCATCTGGTCTGTCACTCCGTTCCCCGACTAGTCCCTGCTACGTTCTTATTTTCTGAAGAGAACAATAAAAGTAAAAGGGTGAGCTCAACTAGCCCAGTAAGAAATATTATGACTAAGATAATGCAGAATATATTATCGTTAGCCTTCAACGGTGTTAAACTGGTACAATATAACAACCATCAAGTTTAACTGCAGCGGAACAAGCAATCCATTAAAAGAGTTAAGTAGAGAATAAAATCTACTATCTTTTATGATTTAGAAGGTTTTTCATCACTTTTATCGCTGGGACTCAGCTTAATAAATAATCCACATCATCGAATCACCCCTGCACTACGGCCAAGGATATTCTTTAGTATCACGACCACAATTATCCATGCACTACGGGCCAAGAATATTTGTGTATTCAATAATGGTCATGATCATGCCAACAACTGTTCATCAATACACTATGGGCCAATGAGGACTTTTACCACATCATTTGTAACATTACGGTCATGATTACACCGAATAATCCCTGGTCATAATCATACCAAGTCCATCTATGCACTATAGGCCACAGATGACTTTCAACAAAATATAAACATGAGGATGATGACAATGATATAAGAATTCAATAAAACAAGTTCAAGAATTATTTTATCCAGAACTAATAACGTCCAAATTGTCAACATGATACTGCTTTGTAGAGTAAAATTCAAGAATGCTCAGAAGAATATTTTTATGAAAAGATACTGGATGAAGCGCAAATATCAAGGTTATTCCACTAATTTCATGGAGTATAGAAGTTAAAACTTTAACCAACTGAGTATAATAAGGAATGGAATAACAAAAGAAATCACCAGGCATGCGATAGACCGTACAGGCAGGTTATTTCAACAAAATAATAAATAACGGAATCAGGTCTGGCGTAAAACGCACAGACAGGATATTCCAACAGAATAATAAAGACGAAATCAGGTCTAGCGTAAAACGCACAGTCAGGATATTCCAACAGAATAATAAAGACAGAATCAGGTCCGGTGTAGAACGCATAGACAGGATATTCCAACAGAATAATAAAGACGGAATCAGGTCCGACGTAAAACGCACAGACATGATATTCCAACAGAATAATAAAGACGGAACAAGGACCAGCGTAGAAAGCACAGACAGGATATTCCAACAGAATAATAAAGACGGAACCAGGTCCGGCGTAGAACGCACAGACAGGATGTTCCAACAGAATGATAAAGAATGGAACAACAGAAGAATTTCACCAAGTATAGGGTAACCCGCGTATACAGGTTATTCCAACAGAATAATAAGAATGGAATAACAGAAGTTCTCTTCATAGATTAGAAAGAAATAATACTCCCTACGAGTACAATAAATAATATTCCCTACCTTGGAAAAACTGGATACTGGAATAGTGAGTAGCAGATTTCTCTTCTTCTTTCTCTCTATAATTTCTCTCTATAATAATCGCTTTAAAGCTTTTATGAATTGGTGAGAAATAAAGGAAGAATAAGCTTCTATTTATAGGAAAATATAGTTTCGATAATTGCACATTTTTGGGCTCAAAAATTACAGTACAATACCTCCAACTTTTATTTCATTTTTAATTTAGTCCTACAATTATTATCAATCTTGTACCAACTTCCCTAATAGTAAATAATGTAAATCAATAGTAAATCATGCGACTCAATAGTTCTAATCATGTGATAAAAACAATTACAGTATAGTACATCCATCTATACCTCTGTTTTTAACTTAGTCATGCAAGTATTATCAATCTTTCACCAACTCCCCTAATAGTACATGAATGTGATTCAATAATACCCACATGTGAACAAATAGTTATATAAGCATGTGAATTAGTAGTAATTAAGTGCTCATTTATCCGATAAATTACCCGATTTATCAATATAACCCCCAGACATCAACTATCATCGAAATAAATATCGATTTTCACTAACACAAATAATTCCAACACAATGAAACCATTTTTATCAAAAAAATAAATTTTGAAATTTCAAAGTTTGACTTTTCCCGAAAAAGTCAACTGTTGACTTTTTGACCAAATAGTAAATTTTGGAAAATTTTGTGTTTATAGACTATTTTTACTAATTTCATCGTTTCGGACTCAAATATCACGTTCACGTCTCCAAATTCAACTCTGAACACAACTTTAATTTTAATAACATTCATCATTAATATTATAACTCACAATATTTAACAATCAGGTCGTTCCCAGGAAAGAGGGGGCTTTTCGATAAGGATTTTCCCTTAATGGCACCCAATTAGGTGACCAAACATCTCCTTGACAGAACTTCTAGTCATTGTAAATATTGTAATTTATAATATGAATAACTTTGTCGTCTCAAGTATTGATTTAATAAAAAAAAAATTATGCAGATGATACTGTGACAATAATTGAATTAATAATATGATAGATATGATGCAGCAATTACTGTAGCAATAATTGAGTATAACTGAGTGACTTCGCACGTAAGCATCAATAATCAATACCATGTGCTACTATACAACCACGTGTATTACTATACTTTTACTACTGGGTAGTTCAATAGTTAACGGTAAAACTTCCGCCGTTATTTTCATAAAGTATTTTTGTCGTTTTCTCAATCCGACAATAATTCCGTTGTGGGGGTCCACCAATGATTGTGCCGTTGTATAAATATTCCTCGACAAAAAGAATATTCTCCGACCAATCGAATATTTTATAACAACTTGCATACTTTGAAAAATTTATAAATATTACCCACAACTATAACATTATATCAAATCCACACCATAATATTAAAAAAATATTTCGATAAATTTAAATCTTTATTCATAAAATTTGGGGTTTCACATCTCATAATAAGAATTTTAATTATTAAATTCCTATTTTAATAACCTATAAAAATTCGGTTTGTCAAAGTTTGGACTGATGTGTCCCTCCCCTCCGCATTTGAAGCATATGATAGGTGGTCGTTCTCCTTCCTTAACAACGAGTGTTGGTGCTAACGTCTTTCCATCATTATTGAATCTCCTCTTCTTGAAATGTCCAATCTTATTGTCTTGGTCATGATTACCACCGAAGTGATTACCATTTCTGGCATGTTGATTTCTTCCACGTTTGTTGTCACCGCTTCGTTGACTGCTACCACTGGTATTATCATTTTGACGGCTACTTTCTCTTGGTTGGGTTGACTCGTTATCGCGCTCCAATAACTGAGCCCTATTTACAACATCTGAATACAAACACAGTTTATGAGAAATTAGATATTGACGTGTCTCGAGTTTCAAACCTCTTAAAAACATCCACATCATTCTCTTCTCATTATCAACCAAGTGAGACGAAAACTGGGACAACTCGAAAAACTTAGCTTTGTACTGCGACACGGTCATATTGTTCTGCTCCAACTTGATGAACTCTACCTCTTTCATGTGACGAATAATTTTGGAAAAGTACTTGTCGTTGAATAGTTCATGGAATTCTCCAAAGACATCTTTAGTGTGGCAGGTTGAGTACGCTTTACCAATTCTCACCAGTAATATGCCTCTCCTCGCAACATAAAGGTGGCAAAGCGAACCTTTTGTTCCTCAGAGCATCCCAAGATATCAAATATCTTGGTGATCTGCTTTATCCACGCTTCCGCCTTAAGTGGTTTTGGCTCTCCAATAAACTCCGTTGGTCCCAGCTCCTTGAACTGTTTAGCGGTGACTGTTCGAGAGTTTCCAGTGTTTTCACCTGCATTTTGGACAGGAACCGCTTTTGCCTAATGGTGCATGAATTTCATAAAGCCTCTGAACATTCCATCGTTCATCATTTGGTCAGTGTTGTTATTTGCATGAGGATTGTCGCCTTCCTGATGCACATTATATTGATTATTGATCTGTGGAGACTCAACGGTCTCCTGTGCTCCATTGCTATTCTCAACATTCTCGGATTTCATTTTTAAATACTTCCACAAAACAAGGGTTAATTGACATGTCACATATTATTCATATACTCTGACCGACCAATTAAATACCAAATAAACTTAGGTACGTCATACTAGCGAAGGAATTTCCCATCTCTCCCCTCCTAGTTCTTGTCTCACATCTCAGCCAGTGATCATATCACTAAGCTTTGATACCAACTGTGATGCCCCAAAATAGGTATACATCACCCATCTTGAGTCGCCAAATACATGGTACAAAATTCGAATAAAACTTAATAATATAACTGTCGTGTAAAATACGACAAAACATAGCTGAAAGTTTAAACAAGAATATTGCCTTCTAGACAATATCCACTCTCAAATGGAGTCCTCATTATATTTATTATCACACTATTTCATAGAATAGTGAGGACTATTAATTCTAACATCTGGACCTTCACTCCGTTCCCCGACTAGTCCCGGCTACGTTCTCATTTCCTGAAGAGAACAATGAAAGAAAATGGGTGAGCTCAACTAGCCCAGTAAGAAATATTATGACTAAGATAATGTAGAATAATTTATCGTTAGCCTTCAACAGTGTTAAACTGATATAATATAACAAACATCAAGTTTAACTGCAGTGGAACAAATAATCCATTAAAAGAGTTAAGCAGAGAATAAAATTTACTATCTGATATGATTTAAAAGGTTTTTCATCACTTTTATCACTGAGACTCAGTTTAATAAATAATCTCCATCATCCCTGCACTACGGCCAAGGATATTCATTAGTATCACGACCACAAATTATCCATGCACTACGGGCCAGGGATATTCATGTTTTCATCAATGGTCATGATCATGCCAACAACTGTCCATCAATGTATTACGGGCCAATGAGGACTTTTACTACATCATTTGTATCATTACGGTCATGATTATACCAAATAATCCCTGGTCATAATCATACCAAGTCCATCTATGCACTACAGGCCACAGATGACTTTCAATATAATATAAACATGAGGATGATGACAATGATATAAGAATTCAATAAAACAAGTTCAAGGATAAATTTTAAAGATTTATAAATTAATTTATCCAGAATTCAATAACGTCCAAATTGTCAACATGATACTGCTTTGTGGAGTAAAATTTAAAATAATATTGTACCAAAAATAATTTAGACCGATAACGAATAAATTTTTATCATGAATAGTACCCTGAGTGAATAGTACTCGAGTGTATAGTACTTCGTGAATAGTACTCCGGCATGAAAAAGTTAAAACTTATCAAGAATGCTCAGAATAATATTTCCATGAAAAGATACTGGATGAAACGCAAATATGAAGGCTATTCTACTAATTTCATAGAGTATAGAAGCCGAAACTTTAACCAAATGAGTATAGAATTCGAAATCTAAAACGAAATAATATTACTTGCATACTACAGAGTATGTAAGAAAATATTATTTCAAGCGAATATTGAATAAAAATAACATCTCTTACCTTGAAAAGAAGAGTATTCCAACTGGTATAGCGGGGATATTCTTGAAAAAAACTTGAACTATTTTCTATGCTAAAAACTTTCTTAAACTCTAAAGAAATACGCTCAATATTATAGAAGAAGAATTCTCTGATTCTGATGTGATTTTCAATTCTAATTAAGCATCCTATTTATAGGAGAATAAAAAGGATACTATTTGAATTTAATTTTTCACATATCGACAAAAGAATTCACGGGCGAACGAATTCGGCAAATTCGTTAATTTTTTGATTTTTACTATTCATTATTGTGCAATAAACTATTCTAATAAAACAAAAACATTAAATAAAATATAATATATTCTATTTAAAATCTAATAAAACAAAACTTATAATATATATATATATATATAATAACACATATACTCCTTCCGTGACTCCCTGAACCAAAATTTCTCCCCCCCCCACCCCCACCCCCACCCCCACCCCCAATCCCACCCCCAATCATCATTTTTGGCACAAATATATATATATATATAAGCCTTCGTGACCTTCAGTTTCTTCCACCAAAAATCCTCCACACGTGGGCCCCACCATGTGTCATCATCAAATGTGGGTCCCACCTTCTATTAAATAATTTTCGACCAATTATTTTGAAAATTGGGTAAATGGGGGTCTATAAATACTTCATTAAAATTCTCTCAAAATTTTTAACAACATTTATCATCATTATTATAATTCGCAATATTTAACAACCATGTCGTTCCCAGGAAATAGGGGGCTTTCCAATAAGGATTTCTCCCTATTGGCGCGCAATTAGGTGACCAAACCTCTCCTTGACAGAACTTCTAGACATCGTCAATGTTGTAAATAATAATATTAATAACTTTGTCGTCTCAATTATTGATTTAATAATATATAAAATATTGACAATAATTGAATCAAATAACGTGAGATACTATGCAGCAATTACTGTATCAATAATTGAACAAAACTGAGTGACTTCTCACGTAAGCATCAATACCGTGTGCTACTATGCAACCACGCGTATTACTGTACTTTTAACACCGGGTGTTTCAACAGTTAACGGTAAAACTGTCGCCGTTATTTTTATAAAAAGATATTTTTGTCATTTTCTCAATTCGACAATAATTTCGTTGCGGGGTCCACCAATGATTGTGCCGTCATACGAATATTCCCTGTTAAAACGAATATTCCCCGACCAATGGAATATAATATAACAACTTGCGTACTTTGCAAAATTTATAAATATAACACACAACTATAACATTATATCAAATTTACTCCATAATATTCAAAAATGATATTTATAAAAAATTCATCTTTATTCATAAAAGTTGGGGTCTTACAACCTCCCCTTCTTATGAAATTTCGCACTCGAAATTAGGGTACATACCTGATATGACGAAGAGCTGAGGATACCTTGATTTCAATTCAGATTCTAACTCTCAGGTCATTTCCTCAACATCGTGGTTTCTCCACAAAACATTGACTTGAGGTATAACCTTGGATCATAGAATATGATCCTTTTTATCCAAGATTTTAACAAAAACCTCTTCATACGTTAAATCTTCCGCTATCTCGTCCGGTTCTAATTCAATAATGTGGTTCGGGTCTTTCACGTATTTACGTAACATAAATATATGAAAAACGTTATGAACATGAGACATACTTAGCGGTAAGGCAAGTCTATAGGCCACAGTTCCTCCTCGATCAAGAATTATAAATGGGCCAATGAATTGAGGATTGAGCTTTCCTCTGTTTCCAAATCTCATAAATCCTTTCCATAGAGCAACACGTAACAACACATGATCTCCAATATTTAATTCCATATTCTTTCGATGAAGATCAGCTTAACTCTTTTGTCGATCTTGTGAGGTTTTTATACGTTGTCGGGTCGTTTGAATCTTTTCCGTAGTCATATGTACCAAATTCGGTCCCAACAACGTTGCTTCACCCACCTCATCCCAGCATACTGGAAAATGACACTTTATTCCATACAACGCCTCAAATGGAGCCATGTCAATACTTGCTTGATAACTGTTGTTGTAGGAAAATTCCACCAATGGTAAGAACTAGTCCCAACTTCCCTTAAAGTTAAGGACACATAGTCTTTATAGATCTTCAAGAGTTTGAGTACTCCTCTCTGACTGCCCGTTCGTTTGAGGATGATAAGTCGAACTAAATCGTAAATCCATGCCCATAGCTTTTTGCAAACTAACCCAAAATCTTGAAGTGAATCTTGGGTCTCGATCAGAAACTATGGATACTGGCATACCATGCAATCTTACAATCTCATTTATGTACATATGAGCAAGACATTCAAGTGTATAAGTTTCTCGTATATGTAAGAAATGAGCCGACTTGGTCAATTTATCAATAATAACCCAAATCGCATATATGCCTTGAGAAACCTTGGGAAGACTGGTAATGAAATCCATGGTAATGTGCTCCCACTTCCATTCTGGAATTTCAAGTGGTTGCAATGGATATTTTGGAACTTGATGCTCCGCCTTGACTCGTTGACAAGTTAAACACCTTGAGATAAACTCTGATATCTCTCTCTTCATATTGCTCCACCAAAATGTATATCGAAGATCCTGATACATTTTGGTACGCCCAGGATGGATTACAAACGGTGTGTTGTGCGCCTCCATCATGATTTTATACTTTAAATCAGGGTCGTTAGGAACACAAAGTCTGGAGTTGACTCGAAGTATTCCTTCTTCATCGATTCTTACTTCTGGCATAGTACCTTCTTGCACTTTCTTCCTCATACGCATCAGCTCCAGGTCTGTAGCTTGAGCAGCTTTAACTTTATCGATTAAAGTTGGTTCTACTCGTATATTCACCATCATCAAGTGGGTCCATGGAGTCTTTAACTCTATCTCCATCCTTTGTAAATTATATAAAATGGGTCTTTGCGTTGACAATATCGCACTCGTACCCGCATATGATCTTCTACTCAATGTGTCAGCTACTACGTCACTTTACCAAGATGGTATTGAATGGTATGATCATAATTTTTCAACAGTTCAAGCCAACGTCGTTGCCTCATGTTGAGTTCCTTTTGGGTGAAGAAATATTTGAGGCTTTTATGATCCGTAAAATCTCCACTTTTTCCCCATACAAGTAATGCCTTCAAATTTTAACTGTGAAGACAACAGCTGCCAACTCTAGATCATGAGAAGGATAATTCCTCTCATATTCTTTGAGTTGCCGAGAGGCATAGGCTATGAATTTCCCATGTTGCATGAGAACATATCCTAACCCTTTGCCCGAAGCATCACTGTAGATGACAAATCCCTTCGAGCCAGATGGTATTGTCAGAACAGGTGCTGAAATGAGTCTCCTCTTGAGTTCTTGAAAACTCTTCTCACATTCCACGCTCCAACTGAATTTTGAATCTTTTCGAGTCAGCTAAGTTAATGGAGTAACGATTCGAGAAAACCCTTCTACGAATCTCCGATAATAACCAGCTAAGCCGAGAAAGCTATGTACCTCGGTTACTGATTTAGGTTGCTCCCATCTTTGTATTGCTTCAATCTTTGTCGGGTCAACATATATTCCATGACTTGATACTACGTGCCTAAGGAATGCTACTTCCTCAAGCCAGAACTCTCATTTTTTTAACTTGGCATAAAGATTGTTTTCACAAAGCTTTTGGAGTATCATCCTAAAGTGTTGCTCATGATCTTCATGCCTTTTGGAATATATGAGGATGTCATCAATAAAGACGACCATAAATTGATCCAAATATTCCTTGAACACTCGGTTCATCATATCCATGAAGGCAGCAGGAGCATTAGTCAATCCAAAAGACATGACTAGGAATTCATAATGCCCGTACCGAGTTCTGAAAGCCGTCTTTGGAATGTCATTAGTTCTAATCTTCAATTGATGTTATCCGGAACGAAGATCGATCTTTGAAAAGAATTTGGCGCCTTGTAACTGGTCAAATAGGTCATCAATACGTGGCAATAGGTACCTTCTTGATGGTGACATGATTCAACTCCCAATAATCAATACAAAGTCGCATACTCCCATATTTCTTCTTCATGAATAGAATAAGAGCACCCCAAGGAGGAGTACTAGGACGAATGAAACTGATGTCTAACAATTCCTGTAATTGGGTCTTTAACTCCTGAAGTTCAATAGGAGCCATTCAATATGGGGCTTTGAAAATGGGTATTGTACTAAGTTCAAGGTCGATACAAAATTCAATTTCTCGCTCTGGGGGTAGGCCAGGAAGTTCTTCAGGGAATACATCAGAAAATTTATTAACAATAGAAATATCATTAAAAACTGACGTATTTATTTTTAAATCCGTGACATGAGCTAAGAAAGCTTGACATTCATTTTTTAATAAACGAATAGCTTTATGGCTTGAGATGACAGTGATTGATTTTAATGGTTTGGTTGCTTGAATTCAAATAATAGATTGGTTAGGAATATGAAAGCTAACAACCTTACGAAAGCAATCAATTTTTGCATGATGAGTAGTTAACCAATCAATCCCTAGAATCACGTCAAATACAAGTATTTTCAATGAAATAAGATCGACAGGTAGTGTGACGGTACCGATTTGAACCAAACAAGACTTATAAACAGTGGATGTAATGAAGGTTTCTCCCAACGGAGTTTCCACAGACAAGTCAAAGTCTAATTTCTCCGAAGTCAAATTTAAACGTTGAGCGCAAGTAAGAGAAATAAAAGAATGGGTAGAACTGGTATCAAATAGGGTATATACGTCGCTAGAGTTTATAATAAGCTTACTCGTGATGACCTCGTTTGGGTTCCTCTCTTTCTGGGAGGTCACAACAAACGCTCTCCCTTGAACTACTGGTTTTGACTTGTCTGGGACGGCATTTGGTGTCACCGTTCCAACTGGACTTGGCTTCTCTGTACGACAAAATCTAGCTAGGTGACCTTCTCATCCATAATTATAACATGTTTTGGACTGCTGCGCACAGTTTGGACTGATGTGTCCCTCCCCTCTGCATTTGAAGCATATGATAGGTGGTCGTTCTCCTTCCTTAACAACAAGTGTTGGTATTGACGTCTTTCCATCATTATTGAATCTCCTCTTCTTGAAATGTCTATTCTTATTGTCTTGTCCATGATTACCACCGATGTGGTTACCATTTCTGGCATGTTGATTCCCTCCACGTTTGTTGTCACCGCTTCGATAACTGCTACCACTGGTATTATCATTTTGTCGGCTGCTTTCTCTTGGTTGGGTTGACTCGTTATCGCGCTCCAATAACTGAGCCCTATTTACAATATCTGAATACAAACACAGTTTATGAGAAATTAGATATTGACGTATCTCGGGTTTCAAACCTCTTAGAAACATCTTCGTCATTCTCTCCTCATTATCAACCAAGTGAGACGCAAACTTGGACAACTCGGCAAACTTAGTTTCGTACTACGACGCGGTCATATTGTTATGCTCCAACTTGATGAACTCTACCTCTTTTATGTGATGAATACTTTCGGGAAAGTACTTTTCTTTGAATAGTTCTTGGAACTTCTCCCAAGATATCTTTAGTGCGGCAGGTTGAGTACGCTTTACCGATTCCCACCAGTAATCTGCCTCTCCTCACAACTTAAAGGTGGCAAAGCGAACCTTTTGCTCCTCGGAGCATCCCAAGACATCAAATATCTTGGTGATCAGCGTTATCCATGCTTTCGCCTTAAGTGGTCTTGGCTCTCCAATAAACTCCGGTGGTCCCAGCTCCTTGAACAGTTTAGCGGTGACCGTCTGAGAGTTTCCAGTGTTTCCACCTGCATTTTGGACAGGAGCCACTCTTGCCTGATGTTGCATGAATTACATAAAGCCTCTGAACATTCCATCGTTCATCATTTGGTCAGTGTTGTTGTTTGCATGAGGATTGTCGTCTTCCTGATGCACATTATCCTGATTATTGATCTATGGAGACTCAACGGTCTCTTGTGCTCCATTGTTATTCTCAACATTATCGGATGTCATTTTTAAATACTGCCACAAAACAAGGGTTAATTGAATGTCACATATTATTCTTATACTCTGACTGACCAATTAAATACCAAATAAACTTTGGTAGGTCATACTAACGAAGGAATTCCCCGTCGCTCCCCTCCTAGTTCTTGTCTCACATCTCAGCCAGGGATCATATCCTTAAGCTTTGATACCAACTGTAACGACCCCAAAATAGGTATACATCACCCATCTTGAGTCGCCAAGTACATGGTACAAAATTCAAATACAACTTAATAATACAATTGTCGTGTAAAATACGACAAAACACAGCTGAAAGTTTAAACAAGAATATTGTCTCCTAGACAATATCCACTCTCAAATGGAGTCCTCATTACATTTATTATCAAACTATTTCATAGAATAGTGAGGACTACTAATGCTATCATCTGGACCATCACTCCGTTCCCTGACTAGTCCCCGGCTACATTCTCATTTCCTGAACAGAAAAATGAAAGCAATAGGGTAAGCTCAACTAGCCTAGTAAGATATATTATGACTAAGATAATGCAAAATAATTTATCATTAGCCTTCAACAGTGTTAAACTGATATAATATAACAAACATCAAGTTTAACTGCAACAGAACAAATAATCCATTAGAAGAGTCAAGTAGAGAATAAAATCTACTATCTTCTATGATTTAAAAGGTTTTTCATCACTTTTATCACTGAGACTCAGCTTAATAAATAATCCCCATCGTCCCTGCACTACGGCCAAGGATATTCATTAGTATCATGACCACAAATTATTCATGCACTACGGGCCAGTGATATTCATTTTTTCATCAATGGTCATGATCATGTCAACAACTGTCCATCAATGCACTACGGGCCAATGAGGAATTTTACCATATCATTTGTATCATTACGGTCATGATTATACAGAATAATCCCTGGACATAATCATACCAAGTCCATTTATGCACTACAGACTACAGATGACTTTCAACATAATATAAACATGAGGATAATGACAATGATATAAGAATTCAATAAAACAAGTTCAAAGATAAATTTTAAAGATTTATAATTTAATTTATCCAGAATTCAATAACATCCAAATTGTCAACATGATACTGCTTTGTGGAGTACAAAAATAATCTGGACCGATAACAAATCAAATTTTATCATGAATAGTACCCCTAGTGAATAGTTTCTCGTGAATAGTAATTCAGGAATAGTAACCCCGTGAATAGTATTATAGTATGAAAAAGTTAAAACCTATCAAGAATGCTTAGAATAATATTTCCATAAAAAGATACTGGATGAAACGCAAATATTAAGGATATTCTACTAATTTCATGGAGTATAGAAGCCAAAACTTTAATCAAATGAGTATAGAATTCGAAATCTGAAACGAAATAATATTACTTACATACTACAGAGTATGGAAGAAAATATTATTTCAAACGAATATTGAATAGAAATAACATCCCTTGCCTTAAAAAGAAGAGTATTCCAACTGGTATAGCGAGGATATTCTTGAAGAAAATTTGAACTGTTTTCTATGCTCAAAGCTTTCTTAAACTCTAAAGAAATACGCTCAATATTATAGAAGAAGAATTCTCTGATTCTGGTGTGATTTTCAATTCTAATTAAGTATTCTATTTATAGAAAAATGGAAAGGATACTATTTGAATTTAATTTCTCACGGATCAACAGAAGAACTCACGGGCGAACGAATTCGACGAATTCGTTGATTTTCTGATTTTTACTATTTATTATTATGCAATAAAATATTCTAATAAAACAAAAAATTTAAATAAAATATAATATATTCTATTTAAAATTTAATAAAACAAAACTTATAAAATATATATATATATATATATATATATATATATATATATATATATATATATAATAACAACATGTATACTCCCTCCGTGACTCCCTAAACCAAAATTTCTTGCCCCCCCCCCCCAATCATCATTTTAAGCGCACACACACACACACACACACACACATATATATATATATATTTATATAGGGAACCCTTTCATAGCAGCCGATTGCCATGAGAATTGTGCAACAACCCCTTTTTGGACCGTTGATAAACTTATCGGAAGGCTGAGATTGAAACATAAATATACCAAGCCGGCACAACTTGTACCGACTTTTATTTTAATATGAGGACCCCACATAGTCAACATGTTGTCAGCTTGTTGAAATAAAATGAATTTTTAATATTAAATAATGCCAGACCGGTACAACTTGTACCGGATGTGCCTTTTTTATTTTTAAGCATTTCCCCATTAATAGTCATGACTCAGCACATTGCGTAAGCTTAAAAAAATATAAAATATTCTCGGCCGCTACAAGCTCTTACGGCTGTTAATTAAAAAAAAAAATTCAACCGGCACAAGCTCTTCCGGCTTGGAATAAAAAGAATTATATCCTATTTATTAGCTACTATTATATCCTATTGAATATATATCCTTATTTTAGCTATTATTATTGAATATATATATATATATATATATTAACAGATATTTTTATAAAAATAAATAACAAATATTCTTTATTTTTTATTTTTATAAAATAACAAATAAAGAATATAACAAAAATTATAAAAGAATTATAAAATGGGATATAAAATAACAAATATATGTTACTGTCATATAAAATAGGATTTAATTTTTGGATGAGCAAATATATGCTATTTTAGAATTTTTACAAAAACACCAAATCAGAAATATCTTAACCAAACAAAATACACAACCCAAATTAGAAATATCTCACCTACCTTTTCAATCTAAAGTTTTCATCATATAAACCTTCTTCATTAACTAATTGCTTCAAGTATTTGTTTTCTTGAATCACCTTCTCAACACAAACCTGCAACAAAACCAAAAACACCAAATCAGAAATTTCTCAACTAAATGAAATATACAAAATACAAAAAATGGTAAAAATTATAAACATTACAAATTAAAAAAAATGGTAAAAAAATAGTAAATAAAATATACAAATTACAAAAAATGAAATATCTCAACACGCGATGTACCTAGTAAAAAATTAAAACAGCAACTTGGGCAAAAAAGTTAAAGCTATTGTCGAACAAAAATGATGAAATACGGATGATCTAGCTCCATGCCACTTCTTGAATTGGCGTCAGATTAAGATCAAATATTGGTTCTTGCAAACAAACATTGTGTGTTATATGTGGACTCGAGCAATCCTCCTACAAGTTTGAGAAATAAAAAAGTTGAAACTATCATCCATAACAAAAGCAATCAAGTAAAGTACAAGTATATATATAAAAGTTTAAATTACCATATTAGAATTAGAGATTTTTCTAACTTTTCTTGTATGTATCTCATGTTGTGGTTTCATTCTTCTTTTTCCCTTTTGACCTTCCTTTTTCTTCAATCCCTTGACATTTTTCATTCGATTGTTAACTTTGTTTTCAAGCACTTTGTCAATTTCAACTTCCTTACCCATTGAAAAATTTTCATGTTTCTTGCTACAGTCATTTATCATCTTTTCCATAAAAATACGTGAATCTTTGTTCATTGAAGCTTGATATGTTATTCGTAGGAGTTGTGATTGGACTCTTCTAATCCATTATTTTGCATCTTCTTCTTCATTTGGCTTATCTTCATCTAATACAATCCGACTCTTTACAACCCTTGTAAGTCTATTGCAAATGTATTTCTCTGGAATTTTTGTCACATTTAGCCGACTAAATACTCTCAATATATGACAACACAACATCCCCTCACTTTCAAACTTTTTACAACTACAAGTCACCACTTCATTATTAGTGTTACAAAAAACTTTATATTCTTTCTCTTTTTTCCAATGTGGGGAAACAATATATGCACAAGTGTCTTGTATGTCATCATTCACTATAAACAAATCAACACAACCATACTCCTCTTTAAATAGATGAAAAAATTTAGGAGTGTACCTTTTTGATAATTGTCTTAGTATTGGAGACTTGGAGAAACCTAATGAAGGGACATTTTCTCTCATTTTAAACTCAGCCTCTAACTCCTTATTTCTCTTTTGGTCCACCACCCTATCAAAATGTTTGAAAAAATCACTGATGCTCAAAGTGCTTTTCAAATAATCTTTCAAATCACTGTTTAAACTTTCAGACATTTATCTGCTTCGGATGCCCAATGTGAATGAATTTTTCATATACGCCTTAGCCCATTTCTTTTTTTTTTCGTATATGCGAGCCAACCAACTATTCTCCATTAAATTATAATCATCAAGCATTTTCTTCCATTCACTCTCAAATTCCTCCTCATCTTCATATTCGTACATGCACTTGTTAAAATCTACCATAAATGGAGACTTATTCCTCATATAACAACCAAGATGTTTCAATGCATTTTGTCTAATGTGCCAAGTACATAATCCATGAGATACTTTTGGCCATTCACTCTCTAAAGCACTTGCCATAGCAGCGCCTTGATCTGTAAAAATTGAACGAGGCTCCTTACCGCCATGTGCATTCATAAAAGTGTTAAAAAGCCACTTGAAAGATTCAATAGTCTCATCATACAAAAGTGTAGCCCCAAAAATCACTATCTGTCTATGATGATTATATCCAGTAAACACACCTAAGGGCCTCATTCCATCATTAGTACCAAAAGTGGTATCAAAAGTTAGCACGTCACCAAAAGCAACATAATCATCAACCATTTTTGCATCGGCCCAAAATATATTAGTGACTTGATCAACACTATCAAGTTGTAGAGCATAATAAAACTTAGGATCACTCAAGTTTTGCTTCTCAAAATATGTGAAAATACTGCTAAGCTCCCCGTGACCCATATCTTTTTTTCTCCTAGATCTTAAGTATGATTTTTGATCTTCAATAACAAACCCAAGCTTACCCCTACCACCAGCTTCCCTGCTCAATAACTCTTGGGTTACTTTAGGAGTAAACCCTGAATCAGAATCCAATTCAATTGCTAATGAATGCGCCGTAGTAAGATCTCTATGTGATCTGAGCATGTAAGCAGTGGACAAAGGTTGTAACTCATGATTATGTTCTTCAACAAACTCTTTCACTATATATTTCTTTCTCTCTTTATCTAAAAATACTTTTAACCTTGCTTTGCAATCGGTTCTCGAAGAAGAGCGGTGGCGAATCATGTCATCGTCATCATTTTTCTTTCCTCTCTTTTGACCCTCTTTACAACACACAAACAATTTACTAATCACAACTCCAGTTTTTCGATTCTTATTATCATACTCTTTTCTAAAACCAAACCCCACCTTCTTTGAGTAGTCTTTCCAAAATTGAAATACACCATCTATTGTGTCAAACTCCATACAAATCTTAGGTATCCAATCTTGCTCCCCATATATCATTGGAGGGCTATCATCAAGTGTGGCAATAGAGGTATCCATGTTAAAAATAGTACCTGCAAAAGACAACCGAATATAATACGGAAAGCTGAGCATTTAGCTTGCTTGAATTTAATCATCTATGAATTCACATAGTAAACAAAGAAACTACATACCATTACAGAATTGCAAAGATGCATATTGTATTACATAGATTATTATGTAGATACAAACAGAAAAATCGAAATAAGTGACACACATACAAGCCAAGCCACACAAAAGTAAACAAAAAAGAGTGTGTTTGAAAAAGAGTTGTATGAAAACAGAACAGAGCATGAAAATAGAGTGTGTAAACAAAACAGAGCATGAACTAACTTTGAATTGAATAAGAAAAGTTGTATGAAAACAACATAATTTTTTCTTATTCCATAAACATGAAATTGTGTTTGATTGATCTTCATTTCTTGATGACACTTTGATAAATGAAATACTTTTACTTCATGTAACAAATATACAGATTGAATGAAAGGAATGGAAGGTACTAATCATACGAGCGACGGTGCCGACTGGAAAATGGGGTGGAATTTGCAGCCGTGGACGATGAAAAGGTGCGTGGCAGAGGCGGTGGTGGCGAAGGAGAGAGAACGAGCGACGGTGGTGAGGTGGTGGTGGTGGTGGAAATGAAATGGCGAGATGTTGAGGGAAGTGGAAACTGAAGAGACAAAAGGTTGAGATAGTGAGATAATAAGGATTTAATCTTAACCATCAGATCAGTTTTAAAATATCCAATGGTCCAAAATTGGTACAGTACTAATGACCGGTACATTGAGTACCGGTCCTCCCCCCAATCCGTGTATTTAACGATGGAATTCAATTCTTAATCAGTATTTTCAATTTTCTAAAACTTAGAGTTAATGGTCTGTCATAGAGGTCTATCATCTATGATACTCTCTCTGTCCCTTAATATAAGACTTTTTAAAGTTGTGCACAAGTATTAGGGAAATGATTGTATAGCATTAAATATAATATCAAATGTTTATATTGTCCTTGTATTAGAAAAAGATATTATTATTATTTATTGGGCAAAAAATAGTTAGGGACCCAAAGTTATACTCCCTTCGTCCTTAATTATTTGACGTTTTAGAGTTTTTTATTTGTCCCTAATTATTTGACATTTGTTCAAATTTAGTAGAATTAATGACAATTTTTTCAAAATTACCCCTCATTACTTTGCCTATTTTTTTGATACTTTAAACTCTCTCCCCTTACCCCAACAAAACTCCTTTTATCCCAACAAAAGATTTAATGGCATTATAGACAATTGAGTACTATATTTAATAATTTCTTATCATTATCTTATTTTTTGTGTCCACCTCTAAAACGTCAAATAATTAGGGACGGAGGGAGTATGTAATACTTGGAGTAATATTACATAACTAAATAATTAATATTTATTTGAAATTTTAAAACGTCATATATTAAGGGACAAAAATTTTCTTTAAAACGTGTTATATTAAGGGAGAGTGAGAGTATCATCTTTCTTATCGTAGGTCGGAGAAGGTCTCACAATCCCAAAAGTCCCAAAATTTGTGAGGTGATTAGTTTAATATTAATGACATGGCTATACAATTATGATAGGAGTATTAAACTAGAGAACATTAATTACTTTATTTTATTTCCTATCATAAAAAGAAATGTTAAAAAAAATAAATAAATAAATTAACAAATGAAACCATTTTCAAAATCTAATCTAATTTAATAGGGTCAAAAAATTTCAAATATTAGGTATAAATATGTATGAGAACTCTTACCTCTTTACAACATATAAACTAATTTAACAAGAACAAGAGCCAATATTTTTTTGACAATAACGTTACATCTCAAGTATGTATCAAGTGTATGGTAAAGAGAAAACCATAAAATAATAAACATTTAAAAGAAAAATATAGAAATTTGAAAGTAAAAGACAGAGATTTAATTACATGATGATTAAGATGTGAATAACATTGCAATTTAAAGCCAGAAAGCATACTTCTTGTACAAGCTCATGGTTTTTGCCTTTTTACTGTTCGTATGTTTGGCAAAAGAAAATCAGATAAGCATCAAACAATTGATGCTGAAATAAACCTAAATGCTTTGTTATATTCCCCAGTCTTTGTAATTATTAATTCCTTTCCAATACAACATTGATAATTACAATAATCAAGCCAAAACTCCACGCTGGTACAGAGTACATAAAATTTATAAACCAAGAACAAGAAAAATTATTATTATTATTATTATTATTATTATTAAATATTTCCTAAAATAAAGATATCTGATGCATACAAAAAATTAACTAGAAGATGGAGGGAAGTGGCCGGAAACGGTCCATGGCGGCCCCGGAAAATCAAAGTCACCGCCCTGATTTTGATTTTCCGGCCGGAAAAAACCAGTTTGTTGATTGGAAAATGGCAGAGGATATGGAGAATTCAAAGAAGAGGAAGAAGAACCCAATGATTGTGTATGTAATGAAGCTAATGTTGAGGCATTACACATTTGTTGTAACAAATTTGGATGCTGCTCAAATTGAATATCGCCTGTATTTTGAAGCAACTGTGAATATTGCCAATAGTCCCTAGCAAAACTGTCATAATTCTGAAATTGTGGGGTTTGATAGAATGCCGCCGCCAGTGCGTTTTCCGGCAAAAGGGTTGCCGGAGAATTGGAAATGGTCAACTGGGTTGGTGGAGGAGTTTGGGGAGATTGGACTAATGTGACATTTTCAGGGAAATTGAGTTTTGCTTTGCTACCTCTGAACCTCAGGGCAGCTTCATCATATGCCCTAGCTGCTGCTTCAGCTGTCTCAAATGTACCTAACCATACTCGGGCAGCTTTGTGTGGGTCCCTTATTTCTGCTGCCCATTTTCCCCATGGCCTTTGTCTCACTCCTCTGTATCTTCTTCTTCTTTCTCCTGTTTCTTCATATGATGGTGATGTTTCTGTTGGTGGAGACTGCGATGCTCCGGCGGTGATGGTGGTGGTAGTTGCTGCAATGCTAGTAGCTTCCTCTAGCATTGTGAGAAAGATATAACGAATGTTACTTAATTTATTTAAAATCACATGCAATATTACATGTAATGCTTTAAAATATGTTACATGTCAAAAATTCAATTTTTAATGTAATACTAATGCACATTCTGTGTAATTCCTTTCTAAACAAAAAGAGAGGGAAAAAAATTTCAAAAAAAAAAAAGTTTCAAACATTTTCAGTGTATACCCAAAGGCATGTTAAAATTATAACATATCATTAACAAAAATATTTATGTTGCATAAAATTAGCCTTATTTTAATAAGGTGTAATACGGCTTAGTGTATTCAATGAATATGTATAAAATTTAAATTGTTGGTTTAAACTTTTTCATATGATGTAAAGTTCTGAATTTGGAAATAAATTTTTAGCTCCTTCCCATTATGGTATAGACTATGCCCAAATAAATGTTCAATAGGACATGAAATACCACTTTGAAAGGTCACCATAAATGATCAAAAACAGAGAAGATAAAGAACAAAAATTGAAGAAATTCTTGCAAATTATGAAAAATAATAACTAAAAAATTAAGGAGTGACAAAATTGAAGAAATGAAATGCTTTGAGAATGATAAGAACTAACCAACTGAAACAGAAGATGACTCAATTCCTCGATGAACCCTTGGAAATTGTTGTCCGGAAAATTGAGTCACGCTACTTTCTTCATTTCGTGTCCTCTTCTGTCCAGCCCACAAGCCCTGGCCGGAAGAAGAGTAACCAGAAGACGGCGAATTCGGAGTATAAATCCCAGAACCACCGCCACTTCCACCACCAAACGACACCATGGCTCCGCCACTCAATTCAGGACAATAATAAGTTAAATCGCCGGACCTCTGGCTGGAGACAACATGAGTCAGCGCCGTCACCATAGCAGACATCTCACCCGAATGACTGTACCCCGTATACATGGGTGCCGCCTCAGGTGGTGGCTGTGTTCTTCCTATTCCGTCTTCCTCAGTGGTATCTTTTGCCGGAAATCTGATGAACTCGCCGGAGTCTCTTGAGTTCGCCACCTTTATCATGCACATACACCCAATTCAATCCCGCCGGAATTATGAGAAACCAAGACTTACCCAGATGATATTTCGCCGAATTATCAACACCCTTCTGAGATTACTGCAAAAATCAACGGCTATATAAGGGAATTGGAAAAATATGAAAACTGGGCAGAGCCGTCAATGAAACAGTAATCTATGTATATTAATTAACCACCTGTTTTTGATGATTTAAAATTGTAATTAAGAGGCTAATGATATACACTAAGATATAAAAAGAAAAACCTTTTTGGGTTTGAGTTTTGGTATTTTTACTTTCAAGATGAGATACCAAAATTGTGCCACTAATTAACCGACCTGTTCTTATGTTCAATGTTCACACCGTTTTAATTTTATTTTTTGGGTCGTTGACTGATTTTGGAGAGGTTACATGTATCACCTCTTCAATCCATCTAAGGACTGTCGGCTGTCCGTAGGTGTGTGCTGTGTGAGAGAGACAGGCACATTACACATAAGATGGGAGAGATAGATAGTAAAAGAGTTTATCTTTGAATTGAATTGTTTATTTTATGCAACACATGGCAAAAAGTTGTTCTATATACCGACATATGGGTAATTAATATTTGGGCGTGAGATTTTTAGTTAAGGAATAAGATGGTGTTTGATTGCATCTTAACGGTTCACCTCTTAATGTATTTTAATGTTTGAAATTGAGAAAAAAAATTCTCTCTAAATGTGTCTAAATCATTAAGATACAAATATGAATTTAAACTGTTTAGAGGACCTCTTAATACAAATATGTAGACTGTTAAAATGCATTAAAAATAGTTTATTAAGATACATTAAGATACAATCAAACAAGACCAGAAAAATGGGATCAGGGGTAGTTTGGGCTCTAAATGGACAACCTGTTGGGATAGTTTGGTGAATTTGGGGTTGTGTGAGAGATTAGGGATGATAACTTGATTCGAAATCTACAGAAAATCAACTAAATAATACAAATTGATCAGTTTTTTCTAGAATAAATAGCTTGGTGGTATGTAAAAATTAAATAAAGGTCAGTGTGCATAAAATTAAAATAAAGGTCAATGTGATGTTTATATTTTGCGTTAACTGATAACGTATTTCACCGCAAAGTCGATTGCCACATCTTTGTAAGTTGCAACGTTTTACGTGCTTCTCTCTCTATTTCTATATATATGTGTATGCGCACGAACGCGTGCGTGATTTTGTGTGTACCAAAAGTCTAAAAGTTTTATAGAGGATAGTGTGATTTAAACCCCAAATCTCTAACACTTAATTAAGTAATGTTGTAACTATCTTTGAGTGTTGAATTTTAGGTTACATTTCAAAATTTATAGTCAAAAATTAAATTGTTTTGCAATTATTCTTTTATTTTTGGACTGTAATTTATTAAAGAGTAGTGCTACAGACACAAACTATTTTATAAATATTTTACAAACTGCTGATGTGGCATACTCCACCTCAGCGTATTGATCAACAAATTGTTTCAATGTAGTCTTCGGTCCCACACAATATGCTGAGGTGGAGTATGTCACATCAACCGTTTGTGAAATATTTATAAAATAGTTTGTGTCTGTAGTATTATTCTTTATTAATTAACCAGTACAATGTTGTTACCGTAATTTATTAAATTGTGTCGATAAAATAAAATATATTAAATTAATTTAAAACTCAACAATATTCCATCCCGTTATCATCCTCCCTATAACGATTGTTGAAGTAGGTTGTAGGTACAATGAATATGAAAATCAATAACACTAGTTATGGTGGAGATATTTTTTTGAGACTTAGATATTGATTCCACATTAGTATGTTCTACGTTAAGAAAATCAAGTGGCATTGATAATTAAGACAATTATAAAAGTTAATAAGTTATACACCTACTGTGGTTTGTCCATTTGAGATATAAAAATAAAATATAATAAAATCAAACAACTAAAAAGCTATATAATGTTGTTCAAGAAGCTCACAAACTATACTAGCTAATTCAAATTTCAAACAAGATTAGCATATTTAATTAAATTGTTAAATATACATGTGTAGTATTTCATAAATGTATAAAAAAATTGTATATTGACATCTTTATATAGTTATTATATGTCATTTAGTTTGTTCAACTCGTGCAGTTAGACCAACGTGCATGCCTTGCATATATAAATAATAAAAATAAAAAGAAATTACATAAAAATATAAAATAATTATTATAAAAAATTAAAATAATAATATAATTAAATTTATAGAGATAAAAAAATAAATTATAGCACAGTTTCATCAAGCTATCCTCTTTTATAATCTATCTAATAAAATACAAATGATTTTGAATTTTCCGCTCACTTAATAAATCATCTGGGCCGTCCAAAGTTTGGGATAAATCTCACCGTTCATACATCTATCTAATAAAATACATCTATTTATCTAATAATCTAATAATAATTTAATAAAATACAAATGACTTTAAATTTTCCGCTCACTCAATAAATTATTTTGATCGTTTAAAATTTGAGATAAATCATATTGTTCATACAGTGCCGAGGGCACGGGACACAGCTAGTATATTAATATAGAGGAGATGTTTTGTGGCGCATGGTACGTTATTACTTGTACTAAATCTATTTCGGGCCACCTGGTTTAGTCAACCATTGACCGAATTAAATGAAATAAAGCCAGACGTGCACTACATAAGTGTTGCGTCCACAAGTAGGCCATAATTAAATTAAAAGTGGAACTAATCTCAGTTCATCACAACAAATAAAAAATTAAATTAAAATTCTTATGTATTTAGCTCCATAGGAATTTAACTTGGCATGCCTGCGAGTGAAATGAGACAGTATTATATATATTTTATTTAGTTGTATGTGTCTTCGTGAGGTTCGGTGAAATTATTGTATTATTTATATTTTTGGTATTATATTATATTCATTATAATAATAATTTGTTAATGTTATACGATAATTCTTATATAAAAAATTATTTCTTTCAAAAATATATTATTTAACTAATAGGAATTTAATAATAATAATTCATTTATTCATATAATATAAATAATAGTACTATTTGATGATTCATTTGTTTATACTCATATATTCATCTACTTATGTAATAATAAATTAAATTTAAATTTAAATAATTTAATAAAAAAATATATATTAATATAATTGATAATAATATGAAATTTACTGCACACTAATAAATTAAAAATTATATGAAAATAAGAGAAAATGATAAATACATAAGAAGAATATAAATAGAAAAAAAAATTAAATTGAATAAATGATTAACAAATACTTGAATGAATTTTTTCCCTAGAAAATCATAAATTTTTTTCTTTATTAAAACTACGTCGTTTTGGAGTGGTCGCGAGTGGTATTTTTGTAAATAAAATAAAAACAAGTGGGACCACTCTCTTTTAAGCCACTCCAAAAATGACATAGTTTTAATAAAGGATTGTTATTTAAGGAAGAATGTTATTTAAGAGGAATGCTCTTGATCCTTGCTCTCTCTATATATAGAGCAAAGATCAAGTGCATACCCCTTATCTTACTCACCCGTGCTCACCTCCCCCCCCACCTTTAGGCGACGGTTTCGGTCATACAACCGTCGTCTATACTTTTAGCGATGGACAACATATAGCGTCGCTAAAAGTATAGACGACGGTTGTATGAACGAAACCGTCGCCTAAAGGGGGTTGAGCACGGGTGAGTAAGATAATAGGTATGCACTTGATTCGGACCGTGTATATATATATATATATATATATATATATATATATATATATATATATATATATATATATATATGAAACTGATCAGGTCCGGACTCCCGGACCTGATCAAAATCCGGACCCTATTTTTTCTTTGTAGAACAACTAAAAAAAATTTATGGAACTAAAATTTTTCCATAATACAGTGTTTTTGGTGTGTTTTTAATACCTACACCAACCAATATATGTACAGTCTGCCCAGATTGTACAGAAATATTTTGGTGTAGGCATCCAAATCACGCCAAAAATACTGTATTATGTAAAAATTTCAATTCCATAATTTTTTTTAGTTGTTTAAAAAAAAAAGCAAAAAAAAAATAAAAAGGCCCAGATTTTAATAGAGTCCGGGATCCCGGACTGGATCCGAACTATATATATATATATATATATATATATATATATATATATTTAACTGTGTAGTACACATTCGTGCTATGACGACGATTTTTTTTGGGCTATAGCGAAAGTTGGCGGTTCAACCGTCGTCATAGACCATAATATCTATGGTTGAACCGTCACCATAGCCAAAAAAACTGTAGTCATAGGCGACTGTGTACTACACAGTTGTGTATATAAATTTTTTCATATATATATATATATATATATATATATATATATATATATATATATATATATATATATATAGATGTGGTGAAATTAATGAAATATAATTTTTTATTATTTTTAAATAAGTTTTATTTATAGTTAAGATTTATTGTTAAATTAAAGAGGGGGCACTTTTAAAAAGTAGGATTGAACAACTATTCCTAAAAAGTATGGGTTGAACTATGATTTTGACTTACTAGCTGGGTCCCGTGCCTCCGGCACTGTATGGGCAGTGAGATTTATCTCAAACTTAGAACGACCCAGATGATTTATTAAGTGAGCGGGAAATTCAAAATCATTATTAGATAGATAGATGTATTTTATTAGATAGATGTATGGAATGTGAGATTTATCTCAAACTTTGGACGACCCAGATGATTTATTGAGTGAGCGAGAAATTCAAAATCATTTGTATTTTATTAGATAGATTTATCAACCCCTGTACGATGCACAGACGATAAGGATAATGATTTATTATATTATTAAATAGATAAATATTAATTATGATTTTGATAAGATAATCATAGTTATGGGATTATTAAATATTTAAATAATAATTATTGAGTTATATATTATACTTTGATTAATTTTTAAGCTAAACATTTGAATAAAGTACATATTTATTTAGTTATGATTATGAGAAAATAATTATTTAAATTTTATTTAAGTTTATAATGAAAATATTTTGTATTAGTGTTTATACTGACAAATGTTACTTGAAAATCTAATATGAATAGAAGTATGAAAGTCAAGCTCTAAAAAGTTTTAATTTAGTTATGATAATTAATTAATAATGAATTCACTTTAAATTTTCAATTAATTTTATAGTTATATTTTAAAAAGTTTATGATGGGGTCTAGTATGAGGATACGGTCCATCCCACAGGTCTCGTGCTCCAGCCCATCTCATAGATCCGTATGATAGGCCCAAACTCAAGGAGCCTGACGAGCCCAATAAATGTGATTCCTCACAGTCGGGTTAATTGGGCACGCCCACATCGTGAAGTGGTCAAGCTTCGTCCCCTCGTCTCCGGACCTCACGGAAAGCACGTACATCACATTGCACGCTACAAGGAAGTTGGGAGCTCCACTAAGGTAGTGGTTGCGTGCTCACCCCAAAACCGTCACTGCTTGCTATAAATAGAATGTCTTACCATCACTAGAGGACAACTCACTTTTGTATCTCAAAAGCTTACGCTCTTTGTATTCTCTCTAACGCATATAATATAAAGTGTCAGGCTGCCATAGCCATTCAACAGTGGACTAGGTCAACTTGACCGAACCACTTTAATACTTGTCTTATTTCTTACTTTAACTACTGTTTTATAATTATTTGATTGGTGATTGCACTAAATCCATTTTGTGCATCATCAGTTTGGCGCCGTCTGTGGGAATCGAAAAGATTTTCACGTTCAAACATTCAAATCAATGGCAATTACGACCAGGTCAATGAACCAACCAGAAGACAATCCACGGCTGGAAGAGGATATTCCTCAGCACACCAACCCTGCTCCAAATAATTCAGCTCCAAACCCACAACAGATGTTGGAGACCATGCAACAATTGGCCATGCAAAACCAGCAGATATTGCAACTCCTGCTCGCCGGACAAGGAGGAGGAATGCAACAAGGAGGTCCACCCCCTGGGCATCAAGGAGCTCCGCATCGGGGAGCACACCATAATCCACCTCCTCCTCCTCCTTCCCAAGGAGGAGGTCCTCATCTCCAAGAGGATGAAGGCGAGAACCAAAGCATGGAGCATGGGAGTCACCCCCATGATCATTCCAGGGGAGCCCTTAATCACTGGGACGAGAAAATCAAGGAAGTGCAGAATCAACTAGGCGATGTCTTCAACGCCATGAAGGCTCGAGGACCAGAGACCGTAGACTATCTTGTGGGGCGAACAGACACGCCCTTCAAACCTGACGTGGCGAACTATCCACTCCCTCAGAAGTTCAAAATGCCATCCGTGGAGACCTTTGACGGAACGAAAGATCCGCTTGACCATCTCGAAACCTACAAAACCCTGATGCAGCTCCATAACATTCCTGATGAAATCATGTGCAGGGCGTTCCCAACCACCTTAAGGGGCTCCGCTCGACAGTGGTTTGCCAAGCTCTCTCCAGCCTCCATCTCCACATTTGCTGAGCTGAGCAGGTCTTTTGTATCCCACTTTATTGGGGGACGACGTCATCAAAAACCCGTCACGCACCTTCTCAGCATAAGACAAGACAGAGACGAGAGCCTAAGGGACTACCTCACTCGCTTCAACAAGGAGGTTCTTCAAGTAGAAGAACCAGATGATAAGGTAACCATGACCGCCTTTTTGGGGGGTCTCCGCTCGTCAAGTTTTCTTTTCTCAGTAATGAAGCGTCCACCAAAGAACATGACTGAGCTTCTAGCAAAGGCCCAAAAATACATGAATGCTGAAGACGTCACTAAGGCCAGACGTGGTGAATCATCAAAAGCAGGAGAGAAGAGAAAAGGAAGAGATAGAGACGATAAGAGAGAGGCTGACAGCAAATCAAGCAAGACAGAGAGGGTATCCGCCAAGGACAGACTTGGCCCCGCTCCTCAAAGAGATCAACGACCATTCACTCCCCTCAATGCCACCATAGGGAACATTCTTTTACAAATACAAGATGACCCCACCATAAAGTGGCCGGCGAGGATGAAGTCTCCCCCAAACCGCAGGAACCCGAACAAGTATTGTCGTTTTCATCGCGACCACGGTCATGACACTGACGATTGCTACGAACTCAAGAAACAAATTGAGGATCTCATTCAACGTGGTCAGCTACGCCAGTATGTTTCTGGTAGAAGGCAGGCGCCATCACCAACTCGCAATCAGGAAGATCAAAATCCAGTGGGGGAGATCCAAACCATCTCGGGAGGATTTGCAGGAGGGGGAGAGTCGTTGTCTGCCATGAAGGCACATGTCAGAAAAGCAAGGCATCCAGAAGGGGGGCGCCCATCCAAGATGCCCAAACAAGATGCTAATGAAGTCATATCCTTCTCAGATGAGGATTTGAAGGGGATTCAGCACCCGCACGATGACCCCCTGGTGCTCACCATGACCGTAGCCAATTTTCAAGTACGCAGAATCCTAGTAGACAGTGGTAGCTCCGCCGATATCTTGTTTGCAGAAGCTTATGACAAGCTCAACCTCGGCAGGGAAAGATTGCAGCCTATCAGGTCCCCCCTCACGGGGTTCTCAGGAGAGAAGGTATATCCCCTAGGGTCCATCACCCTACCAATCACAGCCGGAGCAACACCAAAAAGATCTACAGTTATGGTCAACTTCTTAGTTATAGACTGTCCATCAGCTTATAACATTATTCTAGGGCGACCAGCTCTTAACACATTGAGGGCCGTCCCCTCTACCTATCATCTCGTCCTCCGCTTTCCAACCCCGTATGGAGTCGGAGAAATCAGAGGCGACCAAGTAGCAGCAAGGGAGTGTTATGTCTCCTCCATGAAGACCAGAAAGCAAGAGGAAGCATTACAAGTGGAAGTCCTTGACCCAAGGGATGATTCTACCATAGAAAGAGGAGAGCCCGTTGAAGAGCTCACCCCCGTAGTCTTGGACAAGGAACACCCAGACAAAAGGGTGTACATTGGTTCTTCCCTCAGTAAGGACCTGGTTCATCAACTAATAGATTTCCTAAAGAATAACATGGATGTCTTCGCATGGTCACATGCAGATTTGGAGGGCATCGATCCGGAAGTAGCCACGCACCGTCTCAATGTTGATCCACGTTACAAGCCAGTTCGCCAAAAGCTAAGGAGTGTCCTCCACTAAAAGAGCCCAAGCCATGGACGAGGAAGTTAAAAAGTTAATAGATAACGGAGCGGTTAGAGAGGTAGCGTATCCAGAATGGCTCTCCAACGTGGTAATGGTCACAAAAGCTAACGGGAAGTGGCGCCTCTGTGTTGACTTCACAGAGCTCAATAAGGCGTGCCCGAAAGACAGCTATCCCCTACCACGGATTGACCTCCTCATCGATGCCACTGCAGGGCATGAATTACTCACTTTCCTGGACGCGTACTCCGGGTATAACCAAATTAGCATGTACCCCCCAGACCAGGAGAAGACATCGTTCATCACTCCCAAAGGAACTTATTGTTACAGGGCCATGCCCTTCGGGTTGAGGAACTCAGGAGCAACCTACCAACGACTGGTGAACAAAATGTTCCAGTCTCAAATTGGGCGAACGATGGAAGTCTATGTTGACGATATGTTGGTAAAGAGCCTCAGTGCAGCAGATCACATTAATCACCTCTAAGTGACCTTCAATGTTCTTAGATCTCACCGAATGAAGCTGAACCCTGAAAAGTGCGCCTTCGGCGTAGGATCGGGAAAGTTCCTGGGTTTCATGGTCAACCAGAGGGGAATTGAAGCAAACCCCGACAAGATCAAAGCCATCCTCGACATGAAATCACCCACTTCAACCAAAGAGCTCCAGCGCCTCAACGGGAGAATTGCAGCACTCAATAGGTTCGTCTCCAAGTCTGCAGATAAGTGTCTGCCCTTTTTTAAAATTCTCCGAAAAACTTTTGAGTGGGGACATGAAGCAGAGGAGGCATTCCAAAAACTCAAAGCCTACTTGGCCGCACCTCCTCTCCTTTCGTATGCCACACCAGGCGAGGTGTTATATCTATATCTTTCTGCCTCCCCATCGGCAGTAAGCTCAGTACTCATCAAAAACAATGACGGAGCCCAAAAGCCAATCTACTATGTAAGCAGAGCATACCGAGGAGCAGAAGTTAGGTACTCGAGATTAGAAAAACTGGCGCTCGCCTTAATCACAACAGCGAGACGGTTGCGACATTACTTTCAAAGTCACAGCATTGTTACCATCACAGACCAACCCCTGAAAAGAGTCCTGGGAAGGTTCGACGTATCTGGGAGGCTGCTTAAATGGGCAGTGGAGCTTGGTGAATTTGACATACAGTACCAACCAAGGTCAGCCATCAAAGCACAAGCACTAGCGGATTTCGTTGCAGAGCTGACACCAGTAGAGACGGAGAACAACGAAACTCCCAACTCACCCAGTTCAGAGATGGGTGATGAAAGCGCACAACAGCATAACGAAGATCAGGCGCCCGAACCGAGTACACAGGACCTCCCTGGCGACCGGACCATCATGCTGAGCATCCAGACTCCCTCCTCAGACGTCCAAACAGCTCTTTCAGATCACCAGACGCTCCAAAGGACCCATACTGGAGCCCCAGTTCCCAATCTTGGAGCCCAAACTCCCTCTGTAATCTTCAAGCCCTGCTCTCTTCCATCCTGTAAGCTCTATGTAGACGGTTCCTCGACCAGTGATGGAGGTGGAGCAGGCCTGATTCTAATCAGTCCAGATGGTACTGCTCTCAAGTATGCGGTGAAGCTCCACTTCACCACTTCAAACAATGAGGCGGAATATGAGGCCCTTCTTTCTGGTCTAAGGTTGGCAATTGAGATGGAAACTCAGCACCTCATTACCTACAGCGACTCTCAGTTGATAGTAAATCAAGTGAAGGGCGAATTTGAAGCAAAAGGAACCAGAATGCAAGAATATCTCAGTATGGTAAGAAGCATGCTAACAAAGTTCAAACACTTCCAGATTAACCACATTCCCAGGGAGGACAACATGGCCGCCGATGCACTCGCAAGGCTCGCCTCGTCCTTGGAAACCCCACCAGGAGGACCAACATTTATTGGTCACCAATTCGAACCAAGCACGATGGACTTCGGGAACCCCAAACGTCAACTGTACATCGGCGGAACCGAACTGGATGACCCCAATAATATCATATCTCCAAGAAGGTGTGCTGCCAAACGACCCTTCGGAAGCAAGGAAGCTAAGAATGCGAGCTTCTAAGTTCACCATCCTGCAGGACACTCTGTACAAGAAGGGTTATTCCTTGCCATTGCTCCGATGCCTTTCACCCGAAGAAGCTCGCTATGCCCTGCGAGAAATCCACGAGGGAATATGTGGAAATCACTCCGGAGGACGATCCCTTGCCCACAAGGCCCTCAGGCAAGGTTATTTCTGGCCCTCTATGGCAAAGGACTCCCAGGAATTCTCCAGAAAGTGTGACAAGTGTCAACGCTTCGCAACTGTACCGAGGCAACCACCAGAAGAATTAACGATCATTTCAAGTCCATGGCCTTTCTCCAAGTGGGGCATCGACATCTTAGGCCCGTTGCCTCTAAGCAAAGGACAATGCAAGTTTGTAGTGGTAGCAGTTGATTATTTCACCAAGTGGGCTGAAGCCGAACCCTTAGCAAAAATCACAGATGCGAAGATTAAAGATTTTATTTGGAAAAATCTAATATGTCGCTTCGGCATACCCCACACCATTGTCAGTGACAACGCAAAACAATTCGACAACAAGCTGCTAAACTCCTTCTGCTCCGACCTTCAAATAAAGCAGCCGCACTCTAGCTCAGCTCACCCGCAGGCAAATGGACAAGCAGAAGTTATGGTGAGAACAGTGCTACGCAGTTTAAAGACAAGGCTTGAAAGGGCGAAGGGGCTTTGGGTCGATGAACTCCCAGGTGTACTGTGGGCCTACCGAACCACACCAAGAACTCCAACTGGGGAAACCCCTTTTTCCCTAGCCTTTGGAACTGAAGCGGTCATCCCTGTAGAGATCGGGGTGAACTCTCTAAGGGTCCAACACCACGACCCTACTTCCAATGAAGAAGGACTTCGTATCAACCTCGACTTGGTAGAGGAGGCAAGGGAGATGGCCGTAGTCCGCAACGCAGAGTATAAGCGTCGCATGACAAAGTATTACAATTCAAGGGTGAAGCCTCGTTCCTTCCAACCAGGAGACTGGGTCCTTAAGAAGGTGATCCTCGCCACGAAGGATTCACGCGAAGGAAAATTGGGACCAAACTGGGAAGGACCGTACCTTGTAACAGAAGTGGTGAGACCAGGCACTTACAAAATCCAAAATTCTGAAGGGAAAGTCTTACCTCACCCATGGAACGCTGAGCACTTGAAGAGGTATTATCAGTGACACCTCGAAGAAGTAACAGTAATATAGTTAGGGACTTGGTTTTACTTATCCTTTTTAAGATTATTATCTTGTGTTTAAAATGTTTTTGTTGGTCCAGCAATGAAATTTCCTTTATTTTACTCCAAAAGATTGCATTTTTCATTCAATTCAAAAGGAGTATCAGTACAAAAGTAAGGATACATACTGCCTTCCTTAAAAAAAAAAAAAAAAAAAAATTAAAAGTCCCTGGCACTCTAACCACTATCATGGTCGTCCTCATCATCCTTAGCATCTTCAGAACCCCCATCGTCAGGCGCCTCAGTTGGCACAAAGCCTGAGAAATCAATATCGGGGAAAGAAGCAGAGATCTTCCCTCGAAGCTCTTCATAGCCATCGATGAAAGCACCTGCAACGGCGTACTCCAGATCCGCTTCAGCCTGAGAAGCTCTCTCTTGAGCTGCCTTCAATTCTGCCTCCGCTCTCGAACAGGCAGTCTCCCTGAGCGCGTCCCTCTCACGGGCCGTTCGGAGCTCAGTCTCAAGCTTAGTCGCCCTTTCACAGGCCTCAACGAGCTCCACCTCCCTGAGCGCATCTCTCTCACGGGTTGCCAAAAGCTCAGCCTCAAGCTCAACTGTCCTCCCACGGACAGCCGAAAGATCCGCTTCAACCTTCGAGCAAGCTGCCTCACTAAGTGCTGCCTTCCCACGGGTCGCCAAAATCTCAGCCCGAGAAGCCCTATCAGCAGCTTCGAGCTCAACAATCCTCCCCTGAGCAACAAGAAGCTCCCTCTGCACGGCCTCATGGTTAAGCTTCAATTGACCGTAAAAATGAGCCCTCGAGAATAAGCATACAGATGCTGTAGAAATCTGGAGAAGACAAAAGACAAAGAATGACCAAAAAAAAAAAAAAAAAAGGATTTTTACCTGAGCCAAGCCCTCCAGAAATGTGTTGATGACCCCCTCAGTGCCCAAAGCACTAATCCGCTGAATATCAGATGGAACCACGAATCTCCCAAGCCGTTCCCTAATGACTTGAGGATCCCCCAGTATAGAACCAGACTGAATCGGTGCCCCAACATGGGCTCCTGCAGGAGGCGTGGACGGGCGGGGGGCAGAAGGTATAGGCGAGGAAGTCTCTGGAGTAGCACTCAAAGTCACTAACTGGGAAGGCACAACTGAAGGTATCGCTCGATGAGCGCTCGCCTCGATTTGAACATCATCCGTCCTCGCCACCTTGGGAGGATGAGCACCCCTACCAGCACCCCCAGAAAGGATTGATCCAATCACCGCCCTGTCCACTGCAGCAAATGAGGTAGAACGTTATCTGAGTGAACACCATCTCATAAAAAATAAGTTAAGTCAACATACCTTTTCTCTTTAACAAAGAACCACCTGATTTTGGCGAAGAACCTCCAGCTCTATTGCCGTACTTAGGCAAAAGAACGCTCAGGTCTTTGTCAGGGTGAGCCTTCACAGCCTGCAGCTTCGACTCTTGTTCCTTGGAGAGCACTGGCATACCTGCAAGGAAATGATGAGTGGGCATATATACAAAAAAAAAAGAGATAAGTGTAGTAAACTCAAAAACGCACCGGGTTTCTTGGCAACACTCCAGCGCATTGAAACCAAGGCTCTGTCAGCCTCTGCAGCCCATTCTCCACCGACAAAGAAAAAGCGAGATTTCCAGTCATGGCAATTGGAACGTAGCCCAGTGAACACCATGCCACTCTTTGAAGTAAAATAGTACCAGCCCCTATTTGGTGCAGGAGTCTCACTCAAATTATAAGCCCCATGGAACTCTTTGGGAGAAACATCTTTATGGTGCACCTTCTTCCATAATGTGAGAAAACCCAACAAGACTCTCCAACCATTGGGCGCTAACTGCCCTGGAGTTAAAGAAAAATAGTGCAGAATCTGACAAATGGGAGGGGACATGGGGAACCTAAGTCCGACTTCAAGCATCTCCTCGTAAATGACAATATCACCAGTGGAATCGTCGCAAGCACATTCACCCTTCTTAGCCCGGCGACACAGCACAGTGGGTGGAATATGATAAGTAGAAATAAGCCTCGAAATCTCATCATCAGAATTGAGCGAACTGAAAAGGGTACTTACTTTAAGCCTATTATCATCCGGGCTCAACTTGCTTTTATGCTTCATCTTCCTGGGCCTTAAAGAAGGGGTTGCTTTTGAAACGCTTTGCCCAGTGCCTAGAGAGACATCCGAAACCCTCTGCTCGCCCAAAACTTGCTCCGCTCGGCTCTGCTCGCCCATGACTTGTTCTTGCTCGCCCAAGTTCAGCTTCTGCTCGCCCAAGGATGTTGATCCATGCTCGCCCATACCCAAAGCATGCTCTTGCTCGCCCAAAACATGCTCTGCTCGGGTCTGTTCGCCCAAAACATGTTGTGCTCGCCTCTGCTCGTCCAAAATCAGCTCTTGTTCGCCCACAGTCAACTCCTGCTCGTCCAAAGCTTGAGCAGCTCGCCTCTGCTCGCCCAAAGCTTGAGCAGCTCGCCTCTGCTCGCCCACAACCTGCCCAGCTCGCCCAGGTCGCCCCTGTCCAGCTCCGCGACGAAGTCTAAACAGATCTGCACTTTCGGCAGCGCCGTGCACGGCGTTATCCACCATTGCAGTCAGGTGGGAGCTCACTTCATCGGTCAGTCCACTCCCATGGCTATCTCTTCCCTTGATCGACATTGAAAAGCCCTCGCTAAGAGATTTTTAAGATTGGATCTTCTAAATCGCTATGGAACGAGTAAGATGAGGAGCAGGTCGCAAAACCCCCAAATCTACAACCTAGGTTCTTTAAGAATGAGAGAGAACGAGTCCCACAAAACAGAGAAGCTTATCTGAGAAGGGGAAGGTCATAAATTAAAAGGAATTTTAAGGAAAAAATGGATTTAAAGGCATTTTTACTATTTCAGTCATAACTTTTGGCTCGTAACTCCGATCGGGGCCCGTAATATATCAAAACGACCGTATCGACGAGCTCTACAAAAGTCATTGCCTATGGCCATGACGCATGCTATTAAAAGACCAAAAAAGCCTCCGAAGTTCATGTTCTGGCCCCTTGAAGTTTTTTCTAATTTTGTCGGAAATTCAAATTTTAGCTGAATGCCCTCCTTTCCAAGTTCTGTTGGACACAGGGCATTGGGGGGCAAATGATGGGGTCTAGTATGAGGATACGGTCCATCCCACAGGTCTCGTGCTCCAGCCCATCTCATAGATCCGTATGATAGGCCCAAACTCAAGGAGCCTGACGAGCCCAATAAATGTGATTCCTCACAGTCGGGTTAATTGGGCACGCCCACATCGTGAAGTGGTCAAGCTTCGTCCCCTCGTCTCCGGACCTCACGGAAAGCACGTACATCACATTGCACGCTACAAGGAAGTTGGGAGCTCCACTAAGGTAGTGGTTGCGTGCTCACCCCAAAACCGTCACTGCTTGCTATAAATAGAATGTCTTACCATCACTAGAGGACAACTCACTTTTGTATCTCAAAAGCTTACGCTCTTTGTATTCTCTCTAACGCATATAATATAAAGTGCCAGGCTGCCATAGCCATTCAACAGTGGACTAGGTCAACTTGACCGAACCACTTTAATACTTGTCTTATTTCTTACTTTAACTACTGTTTTATAATTATTTGATTGGTGATTGCACTAAATCCATTTTGTGCATCATCAGTTTACATATATTATTTATACAATTAATTGTGTGATTTGGTATAATTTCAAGTTTTAATAATTTTGGGTAAGATATAGTATAATGTGTTATATTGGCTTAATTAATTACATAAAATTATGATTAAAAAAATTTGTAATTAAATCGGTAATACCAAAAATAAAAATTCGTTTAGAAATTAATTTTTCTATTAGAGATTGGTTGGGTTTCTTTTGAATACTTTACGAATTTTTATAGCATATATTTTAATTATTATAAATTTATATAGTAATTGTACTAATTTGAATAAGAAAGAAAATGAACTTACTTTTTTCTATTCCTATTAATTAGAGAGAAGTATTTTTAAATTTGGATAGTATTTAATTGATACAAATTTGGATAGTACTTATAATAATATGAATAGGAAAGTTAATCCAAAAAATGGTGAAACCAATTTTGTGCTTTTAATTATGTAGTTGATATAGATAAAAAAAGATTTTGAAATGAAATAAAGATGAAAAAATATTTTTTTTTCTTAGATTTTATGTTTCTATTTCGAAATTCTAGTGTTGAATGACCATTCCTAAATTTTAGTGTTGAGAGACTATTTTGTGCTATTTACTATTACTATTATTATTATTATTATTATTATTATTATTATTATTATTATTATTATTATTATCCAGAAATACTAGTCTCATATTTTTTATGTGTGACGCCCCCAAAACAGGTATACAACACCCATTCTGAGTCGCCAAATATATGGTACATAAAGCAAACTACAACTTCAATAATACAAATATCGTGTGAAATACGATAATACATAATGTGAATTTAAATACAAATATTGTCTCCTATACAATATCCACACGTAAATAAGTCCTCATTACAATTATTCAAATACTATTTTATAAAAATAGTGAGGACTGCTAAAACATCATCCTAGAAACATCACTCCATACCCCGACTCGATCCTGCTATGTTTTCACCTCCTGAGAAGAAAAATGGAACAAAAAGGAAAGGGTGAGCTCAACTAGCCCAGTAAAGAATATTATGACTAAGATAATATACAATAAATTATTGTTAGTCTTTAACAGGGAAAAATCTGATAAAATATAATAGACAATAAGTTTTAGATCAACAAATGCAGCGGAAACAGCAATCCATTAGAAGAGTCACGTAGAGAATGAATTCTACTGTCTTCTAAGATTTAAAAGTCCATCATCAATATTTCATCCCTGTAACAACAATCAATATACATCTTTAATCATCTTTGCACTACAAGCCAAAGATATTCATTTGTATCACCAGTTGGTCATGTTCATCTTTGCACTACGGGCCAAAGAGATTCATCAGTTTAATCATTCATCTTTGCACTACAGGCCAAAGATATTCATCAAGTATCACCATTAAGGACTGAGGATGATGAAAAATATTTTTAAGAACGAATCCAGTGAGATAGAAGGACAAATATTAGGGATTCGTACAACAATTTGTCCAAGATCAATAATATTTCATAACAACTGATTTTGAAACAGAACTCAAAAATAACGATCAAAACATGGATACAATCAAAGATAATAGCCAAAATAAATATTTTGGACAAAAAGAAGAAATTTTATTTTTCGATGAATAGTGCCGTATTCGTGAATAGTGTCGTATACGTGAATAGTACCGTACACGTGAATAGTAAGTCTGACACCAAAAGATAGAAATTTCACAAAAATATCATCACGCTTCGTGAATAGTACTCGTGAATAGTAACTCATGAATAGTAACTCATGAATAGTAACTCGTGAATAGTAACTCATGAATAATAACTCCGACATGAAAAATTTTCAAATTGATAAAAAGTTCAGAACAATATTTCGGCATAATGATATTGAAGAAGATAATATCATTTAAAAAGAAACAACATCTCTTACCTCAAAATAACCGTACTTCTGACTGAAGTTTGGTATAGTGCTGACAGAAACTCGCACCGTATAGCAACACTCAAAGTATACTCACAAGAATACGCTCGATAATATAGAGAGAGAAAGAGAGAAAACTTTGTTTCTGGTGTGATTTTCAATTCTAACTTAGCCCTCTATTTATAGAAAAATGCTAGAACGCCAAAGGAGACTAAATAATAAAATATTATTATTCTTTTTTATTCTTCCACACCAACTTTCACCAACCAATTTTGAAATTCATCAGTCATCTTTGAACAAAAATAGCAGCCCACATGTGTATTCCACACCAACAAAAAAGTGGGTGCCACCCATAAATTAATAAAAATCATTTTATTCTCCGAAACTTCAACAATTTATAGAAAATAGCTCGGTTATCAGAAAATTCGAAACTAGCGACTTTCCATAGGAATTTCAATTCTCTAAAACTTTGCAGAAGAAAATTTTTCCAAATTCCAAACAAAAATTATCCGAAATTCACAAACGGACGATTTTACAGTCTATAATCAATTTTCGGTCAAAAATTGTGTCCACCGACACACAAAACATGTGTTAAATATTTAATGCCACAAAAATACTCTTCCTCCTCATATACTCATATATCCCACATTCATTGTAAAAATATCACCGTTAATATATTATTAAAATAATATATTTAAATGAATTATTTTATCAGAAAAAGATAAAATATTAATTTTCAACAATTGTCACATTAAAAATTTTCTCCATCTATATCCACATAAAATGAATATTTTTTTTATCATAATAATCAATAATTAATTATTCAAAAATAATATTACAGAATCACATTACTGACAACCAGGTCGTTCCAAGGATAGAGAGGGCTTTCCAATAAGAATTTCTCCTTACTGGCGCGCAATTAGATGACCAAACCTCTCCTTAGACAAAACTTTCTAGACATTGCCAATAATGTTATCTGATAATATTATTCAAATAATATGAATTATTGATCTGATAATGGAAAATACTATGCAATGACAATTATTGAAACAATAATAATATAAATATCAACGCAGCAATTATTGAATCAATAAAATAAAATAATGAACAGTAATTACTGTAACAATTATTGAGTAGTGCATTCTTACGTAAGAATCAATAATTTAACAATACTGTGCAATACCGTGTGCTACTGTACAATCACGCGTATTACTGTATTTTAACCACCAGGTAACCCAACATTGTTAATGGTAACAATTTACGCCGTTATTTATAAAACTCAATCTTTGTCGTTTTCTTTCATCCAACCGTTTTTCGTTATGGGGCCCACAAATGACTGCGCCGTCGTACGGAGATTCCCGATAATAAGAATATTCCACGACCAAACGAATATTCCCCGACAAAAAGAATATTTTGTAACCACTTGCTTATTTTGTAAAATTTTCACATTTCACCCATAATCAAAGTATTATATCAAATTAACCCTTATTAATTTAGAATAATGAGTAAAGAAAAATTTAATTTTATTTATAATAAGTTGGGGTCTTACATTATGAATATTAAGGTTTGAATTAAACAGGCTTGTGTATATTTTGTTAAATAAAATTTATAAAAATATCAAACTTCTAAAAGTAAAATTTATATTTAAAACAAATTATTAATAAAAACTTTAAATGTGTTAAAAAAAGCTTAATATTCTATTAAAAAAAGTTTAACTAAAAATATAATTAATGCCTTTTCTTTTCTCTTTGGTTTGAAATATATGCCTCGTCATTTGATAAAAAGAGTTTCATTTACAAAGTAATAAATTTAGAGATATATGTTAGTTCTATATTTACTTTTAAATTTATTTAGTGTTTAGTTCATTAGTATTTGCAAGATAGTGAAATTACAAGATAATAAATTTGAGAATATTGTGTCATTTTATAATAATCATCAATAGAAAAAACTCTTTTGTATTAAAAAAAATGACAAATAAGATTTTATTTTATTTTAAAACGAAGCAAGTAGAGCAATGCAAGTAGTTCATGGTAATAATTCTCTTAAAATTGATATATATTACGAATATTTACGTTGACTATACTATTAGAAAAATAAGAATGAGTGACAGAATTTTGTGACAGTTTTTAAAAACAATCACAAAAGATAGTAATTTGTGATGGACTTTTTAAGCAATCACAAAATAATAGTATATATGATGGCTCATAGTAATGACTAATTTTGCCATCAATGTATTATAATTGTGATGATTGTGTCAATCACCAAACTTTCTTTTTGTGACGGACTAAGTAATCACTTCTAGATATATCCTTTTCGTGATTGCATTTAAGCTATCACTAATATTTTAATATAAGAAATAATCAAAACAATATTTTATGATGGTCATTACAATCATTAAAAAAGATAGATTTTTGTGACAACTTTTATTTGTAATTACAAAAAGAAGGTATTTTGTGATGAAATTTTTAAGTCGTCATAAAACAATAAAATATATAATGGCTCTCAGTGATGACTAATTTTACCATCATTAGAGAGTATTTGTGACTGTCATTGCAATCACAAAAATCTTATGTGGAAGTAATTTTGTTTAGTGAGTCAACTCACATAAATTTTCTTTTATATTTTGTTTTAAAATTATAATCATGATATGGGCTTTAATGTAGTGGTAATACTCGTTATTTAGTTCCCAAATAGGGGTAGAGTTTGAATCCTACAAGTATCATTTGAAACAATTAATATAGTGAAATAAATTATCCGTAAATAGAGATTCACGTTCTTACCTTTGATCCTTAATTAAAGTCTTATTTTTTTGTGATGACTTTGACAATCACAATAGATTACATGTTAATGTGATTGTATTAATCATCACAAAAGCACTAAGAGTTTGCGTGATTGTCAAAACCATCACGTAAAACCTTTCATGATGGGCGTATACAAGATGGCGTAAATCTTTCGTGATGATTTTTCTGATTTTTGTGATGGATTTTGTCCATCACAAATGACCATTTTTTAATAGTGCTACTTTGATTGCCAGTTAATATAAAATAAAATAAGCCCAAATTTTCAACGTTTTTTATATTTTGAACTTGTTTGGTAGAGTAACAAACTTTTTACTATTAATCCCACGATTATTAATTCTTGTATTAAATAGTCATAGTCACGTGTTTGCTTTTTATGAAATTATTAATGTGATAACTTAAATTAATCTCATGTTATGTTTGTTTTTTTTAGGATTAAAAAATATTATTTGAACTATTATACTTTTACCAATAATAACATATTTTAAATTTATTTATACATAAAAAAAATATTTACGGATTACACCCCCACCCCAACCCCAACCCCAACCCCAACCCCAACCCCAACCCCAAAACTAAAAAAATAATATTTTCTGATTATATATACACTCCAACCCCGTCCACCCTCCACCACCCACTGCCCTCAAGAAAATTAATATTCACTGATTATGTATACACTCCCCACTAGCCAACCCTGTAAGACCCCAACTTATTATAAATAAAATTAAATTTTTCTTTATTCATTATTCTAAATTAATAAGGGTTAATTTGATATAATTCTTTGATTATGGGTGAAATGTGAAAATTTTACAAAATAAGCAAGTAGTTACAAAATATTCTTTTTGTCGTGGAATATTCTTATTGTCGGGAATCTCCGTACGATGGCGCAGTCATTTGTGGGCCCCATAACGGAAAACGGTTGGATGAAAGAAAACGACAAAGATTGAGTTTTATAAATAACGGCGTAAATTATTACCTTTAACACTGTTGGGTTACCTGGTGGTTAAAATACAGTAATACGCGTGGTTGTACAGTAGCACACGGTATTGCACAGTATTGTTAAATTATTAATTCGTACGTAAGAATGCACTACTCAATAATTTTTACAGTAATTACTGTTCATTATTTTATTTTATTGATTCAATAATTGCTGCGTTGATATTTATATTATTATTGTTTCAATAATTGTCATTGCATAGTATTTTCCATTATCAGATAAATAATTCATATTATTTGAATAATATTATCAGATAACATTATTGGCAATGTCTAGAAAGTTTTGTCTAAGGAGAGGTTTGGTCACCTAATTGCGCGTCAGTAAGGAGAAATCCTTATTGGAATGCCCCCTCTATCCTGGGAACGTCCTGGTTGTCAGTACTGTGATTCTGTAATATTATTTTTGAATAATTAATTATTGATTATTATGATAAAGAAAATATTCATTTTATGTGGATATAGATGGAGAAAATTTTTAATGTGACAATTGTTAAAAATTAATATTTTATCTTTTTTTGATAAAATAATTCATTTAAATATATTACTTTAATAATATATTAACGGTGATATTTTTACAATGAATGTGGGATATATGAGTATATGAGGAGGAAGAGTATTTTTGTGGCATTAAATATTTAACACATGTTTTGTGTGTCGATGGACATAATTTTTGACCGAAAATTGATTATAGACTGTAAAATCGTCCGTTTGTGAATTTTGGATAATTTCTGTTTGGAATTTGGAAAAATTATCTTCTGCAAAGTTGTAGAGAATTGAAATTCCTATGGAAAGTCTTGACTTTCGAATTTTCTGACAATCGAGCTATTTTCTATAAATTGTTGAAGTTTCGGAGAATAAAATGATTTTTATTAAAAAAAAAGGGTGGGACCCACTTGTGTTTTAACACATGTGGGCTGCTATTTTTTCCAAGATGGCAGGTTTGATTTTCAAAATGCTTGGCTTGACAATTGAGGTGGCATGGAAGAAGAAAAAAGAATAATAATATTTTATTATTTAGTCTCCTTTGGCGTTCTAGCATTTTCCTATAAATAGAGGGGGCTAAGTTAGAATTGAAAATCACACCAGAAACAAGTTTTCTCTCTTTCTCTCTCTATATTATCGAGCGTATTATTGTGAGTATACTTTGAGTGTTGCTATACGGTGCGAGTTTCTGTCAGCACTATACCCGAAATTAAGTCAGAAATACGGTTATTTTGAGGTAAGGGATGTTATTTTCTTCTTAAATGATATTATTTTCTTCAATATCATTATGCCAAAATATTGGTGAACGTTTTTATCAAATTTGGAACTTGTTGTGTCGGGGTTACTATTCACGTATACGACACTATTCACGTATACGACACTATTCACGAATACGGCACTATTCACCGAAAAATAAAAATTCTCCTTTTGGTTCAAGATGTCTATTTTGGCTACTATCTTTGATTGTATCCATGTTTTAATCGTTATTTTTGAATTCTGCTTCAAAATTGAATATTATGGAGTATTATTGATCTTGGATAAAACTGTTATACGAATCCCTAATATTTGTCCTTCTATCTCACTGGATTCTTTCTCTAAAATGTTTTTCATCATCCTCAGTCCTTAATGGTGATACTTGATGAATATCTTTGGCCTATAGTGCAAAGATAAATGATTACTGATGAATATCTTTGGCCTATAGTGCAAAGATAAATGATTACTGATGAATATCTTTGGCCCGTAGTGCAAAGATGAACAGGTGTTGAGATGAACATGACCAACCAGTAATATAAATGAATATCTTTGGCCTGTAGTGCAAAGATGATTAAAGATGTATATTGAATGTTGTTACAAAGATAAAATATTGATGATGGACTCTTAAATATTAGAAGATAGAAGAATTCATCCTCTACGTGACTCTTCTAATGGATTGTTGTTTCCACTGTATTTGTTGATCTAAAACTTGTTGTCGATTATATTTTATCAGATTTTTTTCCCTGTTGAAGACTAACGATAATTTGTTGTATATTATCTTAGTCATAATATTCTTTACTGGGCTATTTGAGCTCACCCTTTTCCTTTTTGTTCCATTTTTCTTCTCAGGAGGTGAGAACATAGCAGGATCGAGTCGGGGTATGGAGTGAGGTTTCTAGAAAGATGTTTTAGCAGTCCTCACTATTTCTGTAAAATAGTGTTTGAATAATTGTAATGAGGACTTATTTGCGTGTGGATATTGTCTAGAAGACAATATTTGTATTTAAACTCATAGTATGTATTGTCGTATTTCACACGACATTTGTATTATTGAAGTTGTAGTTGCTTTATGTACCATGTATTTGGCGACTCAGAATGGGTGTTGTATACCTGTTTTGGGGGCGTCACAGTTGGTATTAAAGCTTAGAGATATGGTTTCTGGCGGAGATTGGGGAATAGAATTAGGAGGGGAGAGATGCGTAAATCCTTTGCTAGTGTATCCTACTAAGCTTATTTGTTGGTTGGTCATAATATAGGGATATTATGTGATATATTTAATTAACCCTTGTTTTATGGCAATATTTAAAAATGGCTGCTGAGAACGTTAACAATGGAGTGTACAAGACTGTGGAGCAACCTTTAGTCACAAACCAGGAGAAAGTGCAACAGGAAGACAATATTCCTCCTGTAAACAACACTACCGAGCAAACGATGAACGATGGAATGTTTAGGAGCTTTTTTCAGTTCATGCAAAATCAGACGAGGGAGACTCGTGTACAAAATACGAGTGGAAATGATAGCAACGTGCGGTCTGTCACAGCCAAGCAGTTTAAGGAGTTGGGACCACCAGAATTTAAGGGAAAACCGGATCCGATCATGGCAGAAATATGGGTCAAGCAAATTTCCAAGATATTCGATGTCTTGGGATGCACGGAGGAATAGAAGGTTCCATTCACTACTTTTATGTTTCGTGGTGAGGCAGATTACTGGTGGAAATCTGTGAAGCGTACCCAACCAGATGCACTCAACATGTCTTGGGAAAGATTTCAAAAACTTTTCAATGACAAGTACTTTCCTGAAAGTATTCGTCATATGAAAGAGGTATAGTTTATTAGACTCGAACAGAATAACTTGACGGTGTCTCAGTACGAGGCAAAGTTCGTAGAGTTATCCAGGTTTGCACCTCATTTGGTGGAGAATGAGGAACGTATGACGCGGATGTTTCTGAGAGGTCTAAAACCTGAGATTTGTCAATACCTTATATCTCATAAATTTTCCCTGTATTCAGATGTTGTAAATAGGGCTCAATTGTTAGAGCGAGATAGTGAGTATACTCAACCGAGGGACCACAACCAGGGTCATATCGGTGACAACAGTCATCAGAACGATGATAACCAGCGAGGAGGAAAGAATATGGACAAAGGCGGTAACCACTTAGGTGGTAATCGTGGACATGATAATAGGAGAGGTGAGTCAAGTGGAAATTTCAGAAAGAGGAGATTCAACAACGATGGGAAGACATCAGCACCAGCACCAGCACCAACAACAAATTCTAGGGGAGGAGAACGACCGCCAGTTAGATGTTACAAATGCGGGAATGAGGGATATATCAGCCCAAACTGTCCATAACAATCCAAGGTATGTTACAAATGTGGAAAGGAATGCCACATCGCTTGAGATTGTACTATAGCGAAACCAAGTTCAGTGGGAGTGGTGATTCCAAGGGCTGTCCCGGATAAGTCGAAATCAGCAGTTCCTGGAAGAGCGTTTGTCGTGACTGGCCAAAATGTGAGGAACCCAAACGAAGTGATCACGGGTAAGCTAATCTTGAATTCTTGCGAAGTTTATACCTTACTAGATACCGGTTCTACCCATTCTTTTATCTCTCCTGCTTGTGCTCAATGTTTAAACTTGACTCCGGATAAATTAGATTTTGATTTATCTGTTAAAACTCCGTTGGGTGAAACCTTCGTTACATCTACAGTTTATAAATCTTGCATGATCCAAGTTGGCACTATCACATTACCTGTTGATCTTATCTCTTTAAAGATACTTGCTTTTGATGTGATTTAGGAATTGATTGGTTAACCACTCATCATGCCAAAATTGATTATTTTCGTAAGGTTGTTAGTTTTCATATTCCTAACCAACCTGTCATACAAATTCAAACCACTAAACCACTAAAATCAGTCACTGTCATATCAAACCACAAAGCTATTTATTTATTGAAAAACGAATGTCAAGCTTTCTTAGCCATGTTATGGACTTGAACAATAATACGTCAGATTTGAATGATATTTTTGTTGTTAGTGAATTTCCTGACTTATTTCCTGAAGAATTTCTTGGCCTACTCCCAGAGCGTGATATTGAATTTGTATCGACTTTAAATCCGGTACAAAACTCATTTCTAAAATCTCATATCGAATGGCTCTTATTGAACTTGAGGAGTTAAAAACCCAACTATAGAAGTTGATACCCGAGCCTCTATCTTATGACTTCCTTTATGGAATGCACCGAAGCCAAACTCTCCGTAGGGGACGCCATATTCGTGCGGTAGTAAACTGATAGGTGCTATTGTGACTTGATATCCAAGATTGGAATATGAGTCACAGTTGAGAGCAACCTAAGTCAGTAATCGAAATATGTAGCTTTCTAGGCTTAGTTGGTTATTATCGGAGATTCATTGAAGGATATTCTCGAATCACTATTCCATTAACGCAGCTGACTCGTAGAGATACAAAATTCGAATGGAATAAGGAATGTGGGAAGATCTTCGAAGAACTCAAGAGGAGACTCATTCCGGCACATTTTCTGACTATACCATCTTGGAAAAGCGAACGTGGTAGCTGACGTTTTGAGTAAAAGATCGTATACAAGTACGAGTGCGATATTGTCAAAGACCCATTTCATATAACTTACAAATGATAGATATAGAGTTAAAGACTCTAGGGACTCAGGTGATGATATACGAGTAGAACCGAATTTAATCGATAAAGTTAAAGCTGCTCAAGCTATGGACATGGAGCTGATGCGTATGAAGAAGAAAGTGCAAGAAGGAGCTATTCCGGAAGCAAGAATCGATGAAGAAGGAATACTTCGAGTCAACTCTAGACTTTGTGTTCGTAACGATTCTGACTTGAAGTATAAAATCATGATGGAGGCGCACAACACACCGTTTGCAATCCATCCTGGGAGTACCAAAATGTATCATGATCTTCGACATACATTTTAGTGGAACAATATGAAGAGAGAGATAGCGGAGTTTATCTCGAGGTGTCTAACTTGTCAACGTATAAAGGTGGATCATCAAATGCCAAAAGGTCCATTGCAACCACTTGAGATTTCGGAATGGAAGTGGGAACACATTACAATGGATTTCATTACAGGTCTTCCCACGGTTTCTCAAGGCATAAATGCTATTTGGGTTATTGTTGATAGATTAATCAAGTCTGCCCATTTCTTGCCGATACGTGAGACTTATTCCCTTGAACGTCTTGCTCGTATGTACGTAAATGAGATTGTGAGATTGCATGGCATACCAATATCCATAGTTTCGGGTCGTGACCCAAGATTCACTTCACGATTTTGGGTTAGCTTGCAGAAAGCTATGGGCACGAATTTACGATTCAGTTCGGCATACCATCCTCAAACAGACGGACAATCAGAGAGAACTATTCAAACCCTCGAAGATCTATTAAGACTTTGTGTCCTAGATTTTAAAGGAAGTTGAGATAAGTACTTGTCACTTGTGGAATTCTCCTACAACAACAGTTATCAAGCAAGTATAGGCATGGCTCCATTTGAGGCATTGTATGGACGAAAGTTTCGATCTCCAGTATGCTGGGACGATGTGGGAGAAGCAACGTTGTTGGGACCAGAATTAGTACGCATGACTACAGAAAAGATCCAAATGATTCGACAACGTATTCAAACTTCACAAGATCGACAAAAGAGTTATGTTGATCTTCATAGAAAGGACGTGGAGTTTAATATTGGGGATCATGTACTGTTACGTTTTGCTCCATGGAAGGGAGTTACAAGATTTGGAAAGAGAGGAAAGCTCAATCCAAGATTTGTTGGTCCATTTGAGATTCTTGACCGAATAGGAAACGTAGCCTATAGACTCGCGTTACCTCCAAACATGTCTCGAGTTCACAATGTATTCCACATATCTATGCTTCGTAAATATGTGAAAGACCCGAACCACATTATTGCGTTAGAACCAGACGAGATAGCTAAAGATTTAACATACGAGGAAATACTTGTTGAGATTTTGGATAGAAAAGAGCATGTTTTACGCACGAAAGTTATACCACAAGTTAAGGTTTTGTGGAGAAACCATGCAATTGAGGAAATGACATGGGAGTTGGAATCGGAAATGAAAGCGAGGTACCCTCACCTGTTCGAAACACCAGGTACGTACTTCAATTTCGAGGACGAAATTTTATAAGGAGGGGAGGTTGTAAGACCCCAACTTATTATAAATAAAATTAAATTTTCCTTTATTCATTATTCTAAATTAATAAGGGTTAATTTGATATAATACTTTGATTATGGGTGAAATGTGAAAATTTTACAAAATAAGCAAGTGGTTACAAAATATTCTTTTTGTCGGGGAATATTCGTTTGTTCGTGGAATATTCTTATTGTCGGGAATCTCCGTACGATGGCGCAGTCATTTGTGGGCCCCATAACGGAAAACAGTTGGATGAAAGAAAACAACAAAGATTGAGTTTTATAAATAACGGTATAAATTATTACCGTTATCACTGTTGGGTTACCTGGTGGTTAAAATACAGTAATACGCGTGGTTGTACAATAACACACGGTATTGCACAGTATTGTTGAATTATTGATTCGTACGTAAGAATGCAATACTCAATAATTGTTACAGTAATTATTGTTCATTATTTTATTTTATTGATTCAATAATTGCTGCGTTGATATTTATATTATTATTATTTCGATAATTGTCATTGCATAGTATTTTTCATTATCAGATCAATAATTCATATTATTTGAATAATATTATCAGATAACATTATTGGCAATGTCTAGAAAGTTTTGTCTAAAGAGAGGTTTGGTCACCTAATTGCGCGCCAGTAAGGAAAAATCCTTATTGGAAAGCCCCCTCTATCCTGGGAACGTCCTGGTTGTCAGTACTGTGATTCTGTAATATTATTTTTGAATAATTAATTATTGATTATTATGATAAAGAAAATATTCATTTTATGTGGATATAGATGGAGAAAATTTTTAATGTGACAATTGTTGAAAATTAATATTTTATCTTTTTCTGATAAAATAATTCATTTAAATATATTATTTTAATAATATATTAACGGTGATATTTTTACAATGAATGTGGGATATATGAGTATATGAGGAGGAAGACTATTTTTGTGGCATTAAATGTTTAACACATGTTTTGTGTGTCGGTGGACACAATTTTTGACCGAAAATTGATTATAGACTGTAAAATCGTCCGTTTGTGAATTTCGGATAATTTCTATTTGGAATTTGGAAAAATTTTCTTCTGCAAAGTTGTAGAGAATTAAAATTCCTATGGAAAGTCGCAAGTTTCGAATTTTCTGATAACCGAGCTATTTTCTATAAATTGTTGAAGTTTCGGAGAATAAAATGATTTTTATTAAAAAAAAAGGGTGGGACCCACTTGTGTTTTAACACATGTGGGCTGCTATTTTTTCCAAGATGGCAAGTTTGATTTTCAAAATTCTTGGCTTGACAATTGAGGTGGCGTGGAAGAATAAAAAAGAATACTGATATTTTATTATTTAGTCTCCTTTGGCGTTCTAGCATTTTTCTATAAATAGATGGCTAAGTTAGAATTGAAAATCACACCAGAAACAAGTTTTCTCTCTTTCTCTCTCTATATTATCGAGCGTATTCTTGTGAGTATACTTTGAGTGTTGCTATACGGTGCGAGTTTCTGTCAGCACTATATCCGAAATTCAGTCAGAAATACGGTTATTTTGAGGTAAGGGATGTTATTTTCTTCTTAAATGATATTATTTTCTTCAATATCATTATGCCAAAATATTGGTGAACGTTTTTATCAAATTTGGAACTTGTTGTGTCGGGGTTACTATTCACGTATACGGCACTATTCACGTATACGTCACTATTCACCGAAAAATGAAAATTCTCTTTTTTGTCCAAGATGTCTATTTTGGCTACTATCTTTGATTGTATCCATGTTTTGATCGTTATTTTTGAATTCTGCTTCAAAATTGGTTATTATGGAGTATTATTGATATTGGATAAAACTGTTATACGAATCCCTAATATTTGTCCTTCTATCTCACTAGATTCGTTCTCTAAAATGTTTTTCATCATCCTCAGTCTTTAATGGTGATACTTGATGAATATCTTTGGCCTGTAGTGCAAAGATAAATGATTACTGATGAATATCTTTGGCCCGTAGTGCAAAGATGAACAGGTGTTGAGATGAACATGACCAACCGGTGATATAATTGAATATCTTTGGCCTGTAGTGAAAAGATGATTAAAGATGTATATTGAATGTTGTTACAGGGATAAAATATTGATGATGGACTCTTAAATATTAGAAGATAGAAGAATTCATCCTCTACGTGACTCTTCTAATGGATTGTTGTTTCTGCTGTATTTGTTGATCTAAAACTTGTTGTCGATTATATTTTATCAGATTTTTTTCCCTGTTGAAGACTAACGATAATTTGTTTTATATTATCTTAGTCATAATATTCTTTACTGGACTAGTTGAGCTCACCCTTTTCCTTTTTGTTCCATTTTTCTTCTCAGGAGGCGAGAACATAGCAGGATCGAGTCGGGGTATGGAGTGAGGTTTCTAGAAAGATGTTTTAGCACTCCTCACTATTTCTGTAAAATATTGTTTGAATAATTATAATGAGGACTTATTTGCGTGTGGATATTGTCTAGAAGACAATATTTGTATTTAAACTCATAGTATGTATTGTCGTATTTCACACGACATTTGTATTATTGAAGTTGTAGTTGCTTTATGTACCATGTATTTGGCGACTCAGAATGGGTGTTGTATACCTGTTTTGGGGGCGTCACAAACCCCCACACACCCCCTACCTCCCACCCCACCCCACCCCACCCCACCCCACCCCACCCCACTCCACTCCACTCCACTCCACTCCACTCCACTCCACTCTATCCTTACCCATCCCTACCTCCCTACCTCCCCACCTCCCCACCTCCCCAAGTACTCCACCAAAAAAAAAAAATTCACCACCCCCACTACTACTCCGAAAAAAATAATAATATTTATTGATTATGTATACAACCCCACCCCACCCCACCCCACCGACCCACCCTTTTACCCATCCTAAAAAAAATAATATTCAGTGATTATGTATACACTCCACTCACCACCCTCCCAAAAATAAAAATATTCAGTGATTATATATACACTCCCACCCTCCCCCTCCCCCTCCCCCTCCCCCTCCCCCTCCCCCCCCACTCCCACCCTTACCTTCACCCCCACCCTCCCCCACCCAACCCTCCCTCCCTCCCCCCTCAAAAAAAATAATATTTAGTTTTTGTACAAATCTTAAGTTGTCAGTAATAATAATATAAATTGTAGGATATGATGACCATTTTAGAAAAAGATTGAGGTTAATTTTGTCTAAAATTTTTAATCTCAAATGCTAGGGATTATAATACCAGATAGAATATGGTACTAAATAATCCCTCATCATCATAAGCTATTCTATAATCCTAGGACTAATAGTCCCAAATTCAAATTTAAAAACAAACAAGACACTTGAGATTAATAGTCTTATCACAAGTGTAATTCTTGCAAACAAACATAACCTAAGAGTAATGCTATGCATAACCATACATTTATATCGATATTAAATATCGATGTATGTGAATACATATAATAATAAAGAAGAGACGTACACATTATTACTCTATTTTATTATTTTTAATCCCACATTAGGCACAATACATATTCAACATAAAATTAGTTGTAATATAAATCATTTTCTTTATTCAAATGCATTTTTAATTAGCAAGAAGAGCTCATACTACGTACCTCCATCCCATAATAATTGACTTTTTAAAAAAAATTGTTATAATTTATTTGTGGTTTACAAATTTTTAGGATAATAAATTATTTATTTTCATATATCACTCATAACTTCTCTCATTGTCTCAAGAAATTTGTTTTCTTGTATTAATAATTTTCAACTTCCCATAAAAAAAATAATAAAATTTTAATTCTTAAATGATAATATTAAATAATTTTTTAATACACGTGTGTGAACCTAAAACGACTATTATTAACTACTATTATTATTATGTAATGGAGTTAATATTTATTTTCAGAATATTTACTAGAAGCAAATGGCAAGTTTGAAAAAGGACTTGTCCAGCCTACCAATAGGCAATAGGTCCAACACCACCTTAGGATAATATGATAACCATACTCTAGTGCATGCTTCTTTGGTCCATGATATAAATCATTGAATTCAAGGTTGAGTATATCTCATAACCAACTCAAAATTTTGAGCATAATATATAAGCATGCAACTTGTATGAATTTGGTCCAGAAATATCAAATTATTGGGTCCCCATTGATCCTGGTTCAGTACTTGGAATAATGATCATGACTGAGTTAATGATGAAGAATCACAGTATGGAAAGTAAATCATGCAATTTTGTCCAATAGTTTTTATATTTATTAAAAAATAAATATAAAGTAAAAAACAAAATAGATGACTTTATAATATGATCAAGTTAAAGAAATATAGCTTATAACTAAAATTGCGTTAAAGTGTACAAAAACATTATATGAGACATCATTTCTTGATTTTTTTAATAAACTGCTTAATTTCTAATGGTGGAAAATATATTTTCCCCAAATGTAAGTTATCATATAACCATCCATTAACTCTAGGCAATTCTTGAGATTTTGGTGGTTCAGGGTAAAAAATAAAAACGAGACCATTTTTGAAATATTGTCTTCACTTAAAAATAAAATAAAGTAAAAAGTACAAGTTGTATTCAAAAAGTGCATATTTTTGAGTACTTGTTCAGATAGTAAAATTATATAAAATTTGATATTTACTTATAATTTAATAGACAATTTGATTCGATTATAACTGAATACTCACATTTGATTCCTTACGATGATGCTGAGAATAGCCATTTTCTCTGAATTCGCACATGATGGTAAGATTAAAATTTAATTATAAAGAGATAATAATATAAGAGTGCATAAAAAATTATTTATCATAGTTGTATTTATAGGTACATATTAGGTCAACAACCGCCCTAGAATTCCTACGAATCACGGGGACGGGGATCTAATTGAAATAAGGGTTATTTACATAAATATAAAATAATTAGAAAGTAATTATATTATTAGTGCATTCATTTAATAATTATAAAAAGAGGGTAACAAATTTAAACCATTCAATTTCACATTAATAAGAAAACCTAAAATTAAGGAGAAATAGTCGCCATAATTAATAATTCAAATTTAAACAATTCAGTTTCACATTAATAAAAAAACCTAAAATCAAGGAGAAATAACCGCCATAATTAATAATTCAAATCAAATTTTTGGGATATAACAACAAAAACAAATCCATAATTCAAATCAAAAGGAGGGAAAAACAAAAAAATATCTTCTCCATCCTAATCTTCATCTCTCTCACCGCTTATTCTCTTTATCACCGCCTCCTCTCTCCTCCCCTTCATCATCCTAACTCCTCCGCCGCGAATTTCCAGAAGTCCTTGGTTGCACCGCCTCTACATCGCCCTCTCCTCCCCTTCATCCTCCTCCTCCGCCGCAAATCTCCGGAAGTACCTGAGTTACTGTTATGAATTTTTTTTTACGATTTGGTTACCCACAAAAACTAAAGTGGTTACTTTGTATGAAGGTTTGGCTACTAACTGTATCACATTCAAAATAAATTTATAACCTAATAAAACTGAATTGGTTACCTTGGTCTGAAGGTTTGACAACCAACTGCATTAGTGACGCCCCCCAAAATAGGTATACAACACTCATTCTGAGTCACCAAATACATGGTACAAAAAGTAAACTATAACTTCAATAATACAATTGTCGTGCAAAATACGATAACACATACTGTGAGTTTAAATATAAATATTGTCTTCTGGACAATATTCACACTCAAATAAGTCCTCATTACAATTATTCAAACACTATTTTACAGAAATAGTGAGAACTGTTAAAACATCTTTATAGAACCATCACTCCATACCCTGACTAGTTCCTGCTATGTTCTCACCTCCTGAGAAGAAAAATGGAATAAAAAGGAAAATGGTGAGCTCAACTAGCCCAGTAAAGAATATTATAACTAAAATAATATACAACAAAGTATCATTAGTTTTCAACAGGAAAAAATCTGATAAAATATAATAGACAACAAGTTTTAGATCAACAATTGCAGCGGAAATAACAATCCATTAGAAGAGTCCAGTAGAGAATTAGTTCTACTATCTTCTAAGATTTAAAAGTCCATCATCAATATTTTATCCCTGTAACAACAATCAATAAACATCTTGAATCAAATATTCATCTTTGCACTACAGGCCAAAGATATTCATTTGTATCACCAGTTGGTCATGTTCATCTCAACACCTGTTCATCTTTGAACTACGGGCCAAAAATATTCATTAGGTAATCATTCATCTTTGCACTACAGGCCAAAGATATTCAGTAATATCATCATTTAGGACTGAGAATGATACAATCAAAGATAGTAACCATAATAGACATCTTGGACAAAAAGGAGAAAATTTTATTTTTCGGTGAATAGTGCTGTATTTGTGAATAGTGTCATATACGTGAATAGTGTCGTATACGTGAATAGTAACTCCGACACAAAAAGTTTTAAATTTGATAAAAAGTTCAGACCAATATTTTGGCATAATGATATCGAAAAAAATAATATCATTTACGAAGAAAATGACATCCCTTACCTCAAAATAACAGTACTTCTGATCGGAATATCGGTATAAGGCTGAAAGAAACTTTCACTGATAAATAGAAACTCATAAAGTATCTAAATACTCACAAAATACGCTCGATAATATAGAGAGAGAAAGAGAGAAAACTTATGTTTCTGGTGTGATTTTCAATTATAACTTAGCCCTCTATTTATAGAAAAATATTAGCACATCGAAGCAGACTTAACCTTCTACCTGATGGCTTTACCTGCTACTATTGCCACCCACCACATTTGAAATAAAACTCAGTACATTTCTTCACCAACCACAAGTGGGGCCCACTCAATTCTAGAATTTTTTACCAAAATCATTTATAAACCTAATTTTTGAATCAGTCACCTGTTAAAATTCATAACAAATTATACGTTCATTTTTAACTGTTCAAAATTTGTGAACATATACTCAACTTATATATGTATAACATATCCAAAAATCACAACGATCTAACGGTCAGATTAAAAATTATAACTCACGCAATATATTTCAAGTACAGTGATTTAATTTTTAATACCTCCATTCCGACAAAAATACATCAACATTAATTCCTTCAATTATATCCACATAAAATAAATATATCCATCAATTATACCCACATAAAATAAATATTTTCTTATCATATAAATCAATAATTAATTATTCTCAAATAATATTACAGAGTCACAATTATGACAACAAGGCCGTTCCAAAGAAAGAGGGGGCTTTCCGATAAGAATTTCTCTTTACTGGCGCGCAATTAGGTGACCAAATCTCTCCTTGATAGAACTTTCTAGACATTGCCAATAATGCTATCTCATAATATTATTCAAATAATATGAATTATTGATCCGATAATGGGAAATACTGTGCAGTGACAATTATTGAAATAACAATAATATAAAATATCAACGCAGCAATTATTGAACCAATAAAATAAAATATTAAACAGTAATTACTGTAACAATTATTGAGTAGTGCCTTCTTACGTAAGAATCAATAATTCAAAAATACTGTGCAAAACCGTGTGCTACTGTGCAACCACGTGTATTACTGTATTTTAACCACCAGGTATTCTAACAGTGTTAACGGTAACAACTACGCCGTTATTTGTAAAAACTCAAATTTGTCATTTTCTTCATCCGACAGTTATTCGTTATGGGGCCCACAAATGACTGCGCCGTTGTACGAATATTCCCCGACAACAAAAATATTCCATGACCAAACGAATATTCCCCGACAATAATGATTATTTTATAACCACTTGCTTATTTTGCAAAATTTGAACATTTCACCTATAACCAAAGCATTATATCAAATTAACACCTTATTATTCACAATAATAATTAGAGAAAATTCGATTTTATTCATAATAAGTTGGGGTTTTACAACCTCTTCTCCTTATGAAATTTTGTCCTCGAAATTGACGTACGTACCTGGTGTTTCAAAAAGGTGAGGGTACCTCGCTTTCATTTCCGATTCCAACTCCCAGGTCATTTCCTCAATAGCATGGTTCCTCCATAAAATCTTAACTTATGGTATAACCTTGGTGCGTAGGACATGCTCTTTCCTATCCAAGATCTTAACATATACCTCTTCGTACGTTAAATCTTCGGTTATCTCGTCTGGTTCTAAAGCAATAATATGGTTCGGGTCTTTCACATATTTACGAAGCATAGATATGTGAAAAACATTATGAACACGAGACATACTTGGCGGTAATGCGAGTCTATAGACCACATTTCCTATTCGGTCAAGAATCTCAAATGGACCAACAAATCGTGGATTAAGCTTTCATCTCTTCCCAAATCTTGTAACTCCCTTCCATGGAGAAATACATAACAGTACATGATCTCCAATATATTAAATTCCACGTCCTTTCGATGAAGATCATCATAACTCTTTTTTCGATCTTGTAAGGTTTGAATACGTTGTCGAATCATTTGGATCTTTTCTGTAGTCATGCGTACTAATTATGGTCCCAACAACGTTGTTTCTCCCACCTTGTCCCAGCATACTGGAGAGCGACACTTTCATCCATACAACGCTTCGAATGGAGTCATGCCTATACTTGCTTGATAACTGTTGTTGTAGGAGAATTCCACCAGTGGTAAGTACTTATCCCAACTTCCTTTGAAATCTAGGACACAAAGTCTTAATAGATCTTCAAGAGTTTGAATAGTCCTTTTCGATGGCCCGTCCGTTTGAGGATGGAATGCCGAACTGAATCGTAAATCCGTGCCCACAACTTTCTGCAAACTAACCCAAAATCGTGAAGTAAATCTTGGGTCACGATCTGAAACTATGGATACTGGCATGCTATGAAATCTTACAATCTCATTCACGTACATACTAGCAAGACGTTCAAGGGAATAAGTCTCCCGTATAGGCAAGAAATGGACAGACTTGGTTAATATATCAACAATAACCCAAATCGCATCTATGCCTTGAGAAAATTTGGGAAGACCTGTAACGAAATCCATGGTATTGTATTCCCACTTCTATTTCGGAATCTCAAGTGGTTGCAAAGGATCCTTTGGCACTTGATGCGCCGCCTTTACACGTTGACAGGTTAAACACCTCGAGGTAAATTCCGTAATCTCTCTCTTCATATTGTTCCACCAAAATGTGTGTCGAATATCATGATACATTTTGGTACTCCCAAGATGGATTGCAAACGGTGTGTTGTATGCCTCCATCATGGTTCTATGCTTCAAGTCAGAGTCATTAGGAACACAAAGTTTGGAGTTGACTCAAAGTATTCCTTCTTCATCGATTCTTACTTCTGGAATAACACCTTCTTGCACTTTCTTCTTCATACGCATCAGCTCCAGGTCCGTAGCTTGAGCAGCTTTAACTTTATCGATTAAAGTCAGTTCTACTCGTATATTCGCCATCATCATGTGGATCTCTGGAGTCTTTAACTCAATCTCCATTTTTTGTAAATCGTACAAAATGGATTTTTGTGTTAACAACATCGCACTCGTACCCGCATACGATCTTCTACTCAATGCGTCAGCTACTACGTTTGCTTTTCTAGGATGGTATTGAATGGTATGATCGTAATCTTTCAACAGCTCGAGCCAACGTCGTTGTCGCATGTTAAGTTCCTTTTCGGTGAATAAATATTTGAGGCTTTTATGATCCGTATAGATCTCCACTTTCTCCCCATACAGGTAGTGTCTCTATATTTTCAACGCGAAAACGATTGCTGCCAACTCTAGATCATGAGTAGGATAATTTCTCTCATATTCTTTGAGTTGTTGTGAGGCATAGCCTATGAATTTCCCATGTTGCATGAGAACACATCCTAACCCTTTGCATGAAGCATCGTTGTAGATAACAAATCCATCCAAACCAGATGGTATTGATGAGTAGGTTTTATACCTATGAATCTGGTATTATTAAACTTAATTATTGTTATATTTAATTGTTTTTAGGATCTTTTTATGTGTTTTGTGTTTATTTGTTGTAGGTTGGAGTTGGAGGGACAAATTGGTCATTTCGGAGAAGAAAAAGGTCAAAAATCATGAAAATTAAAGCTGAGTGGCATTTTTGTAAATATGAGGACATGGCCAAGCGCCTAGGCGCTTGGAATTGCACTATGGTGAGCGCCTAGGCGCTCTAATGCGTAGATTGGTGCGTTTTGCAGCTGTCAAGTGGGTTTTTGAAGCCAAAGAGGAGTCTGAATGAGGGCTGAGACCAATACAAGTAGGAGAGGACTCTACAAAGGAGAGGGGGACGAATTTGACAAGGGATCAATCAAGTTTTCAAGAGATTTGCAGAGAGAACAAGGAAGAAAAACACGAAGGAGAATTGCAAAAGGCTGAAGATCTACGAGAGAGTATTGGAGCAAAATCAGAGTTTCTTCTTCTCTTCTCTAGTTTTATCTTTTGTAACTATCTGGGATGTTTGGATTATTTATCTGGATTATGTTTTTCTTTATTATTAGCATGAACTAAATTTTAATTAAGATTGCAACGGAACTTGGTATGTAGTTTAAATTGCAAGCTTCCCATTGAATGAAAGTTGGTTTTTATTGAATTGTTTATTATATCTTATGCTTATTGATTAATTGTTTGGCCAACAATTACTGTGATAATCTATATGAAATTGGAAGATGGAGTATAGATTGAGATCTGGATATGATAACATCTGTTCATATAATCTGAATAGGGTTAATATGATTAGCATGTAGGATAGGAATATACCTATGTGTCTTTTGTATCCATTGAAAGAATTTGTGCATAAATCCTAATTAACTTGATTCACATAGGAATATAGTGAGTTGATTAATTGGGGTGTTCCTTATAATTCTGCATCTTAAAGATTGGATTTAGAAGGATTTGTTCATGTGTCTTTGGAAGAAGAGCATGAATATCTATAAAGCATTCTTGGATAACAATTCATATTAATTGATTTATTTTAAATGGGAAGTAAGTTAGTTTAAATGAAATACCAAGGGAAGTTGTAATCTTAACCTGTTGAATCTGCAGTTTTTCTTGTGAAATTCTTATTTTAATTATTAGTTTGTTAAGTTTAATTTTCAAATCATAAACAAAATTTTCTTAGTTTAAAATAGGATTAATTGCATTAGAATTAGTATTTGCTAAATATTAGTCTATTTCTTCGTGGGAACGATATCCTTGCTTGCTGAATATTACAATTGAACGCGTATACTTGCGTGGTAAGTGCTATTAAAAAATTAGGCAACAAGTTTTTGGCGCCGTTGCCGGGGAAATTAGTTTAATATTTTGTCATTATTGATTTTTATAGCGTTAATCTTAATTTAAACTTTTTCTGTTCTGTTCTGTTCTATTCAGGTGCTTTTGACTAGTTTATGCAAACGCGATCGAAGAAGCCAGATTTATTGCCTCACGAGGACGACATCGAGAAAAGATTTCAGCGGTTGCGTAAGTGGGTTAAAGAAACCAAAGAAGCACTTGATAAGGAAGATACTATGGCTGAAGAAGAGCAAAAAGCACTGCGGGATTATGCTACACCGCGGGTTACTGAAATTCAGTCGAGTATTACGAGACCTGCCATTACTGCTACAAGTTTTGAAATAAAACCGGGGACAATACAGATGATTCAAAATTCATGCCAGTTTGGAGGGTTACCAAACGATGATCCGAACGATCACATAGTCAGCTTTATAGAAATCTGCGATACTTTCAAGTATAATAATGTGTCAGAGGATGCAATAAGGCTAAGGCTATTTCCATTTACCCTCAGAGATAAGGCTAAGAGCTGGCTCCATTCACTACCACCAGGCTCGATCACTACATGGAATGATTTAGCCCAGAAATTTCTTGCAAAGTTTTTCCCACCTGCAAAAACAGCAAAGTTGCGGAACGATATCTTCTCTTTCGTTCAGCACGATTCAGAATCACTATATGAAGCATGGGAGAGATTCAAGGATTCATTGCGAAAATGTCCACACCATGGAATTCCTAAATGGCTTCAGGTGCAAACGTTTTATAATGGTTTATTCGGCACAGTGAGATCGAGTATAGATGCTGCAGCAGGAGGAGCTATTATGGCCAAGAATTGTGATGAGGGATATGAGTTGCTTGAAACCATGGCAGCTAATAATTATCAATGGCCAACAGCAAGAACAACTCCGCAAAGGACAGTCGGAGTGTATGAAGTGGATGCGATGACAGCATTGTCAGCTCAAATGACAGCTCAAATGTCTGCTCTTACAAAGAAGATAGATTCACTTGGGTTACAACCAGTTCAGAAAATGGAAACGATATGTGAAATATGTGCGGGTAACCACTCAAGTGATCAATGTGCAATAAATCCTGAATCAGTCCATTTTGTTTCCAATTATAACAGGCAGCAGGGCAGTTATGCAAACAACTACAATTCAGGAGTGAGAAACCACCCGAATTTTTCTTGGAGTAATAATCATTCACAAGCTCAAGCTCCAAGGCAAACATATCCACCTGGATTTCAACCACAGCAACAAACTCAAGAACTTCAAAAGTTTTCACAAATGGAAGAAATGATGGCAAGATTTGCAACTCAGTTGGAAACCGTAACGAAAACCCAAAATGCTGCAATAAAGCATCTTGAGAATCAAATAGGGCAAATGGCTAATTCTATGAATACTAGAAGTCCAGGTTCTTTACCTAGTGATACGGAGAAAAATCCAAGGAATGATGGAAGTGAGCACTGTAAGGCAGTTACACTCAGAAGCGGGAAGGAGTTGACTACAGAATTGGACGGACACAAGAAAGTAATTTCTGCTGAGGATGGTGAACAAGAGAGTGGAGATTCAGAAAGTAAATCTGAGGAAAAAGTTGTGACAAAACAACAAGGAGACAAGCAAACAACAGTTGTACCACCTGTGCCGTTTCCTCAAAGATTTCAAAAGCAGAAATTAAATCAACAATTTTCAAAATTTTTAGAAGTGTTCAAAAAGCTGCAAATCAACATTCCATTCGCAGATGCCTTAGAACAAATGCCTAGTTATGCAAAATTTATGAAAGATATTTTAGCAAGAAAGAGGAAGCTAGGGGAGTTCGAAACAGTAGCATTGACAGAAGAATGCAGCGCAATTCTGCAAAGAAAGTTACCACCGAAGTTGAAGGATCCGGGTAGCTTTACAATACCGTGCACGATTGGGCCCCAGTTCTTTAACAGATGTTTGTGTGATTTGGGGGCAAGTATTAACTTGATGCCACTTTCGATCTACACTCAGTTGGGATTACCAACCCCAAAGCCAACAAATATATCTCTACAGCTCGCAGATAGATCAGTGACGTACCCTAGGGGCATCGTGGAAGACATATTAGTGAAGGTGGACAAATTCATATTCCCAGCAGACTTCATTGTGTTGGACTATGAAGAGGATAAAGACATACCCATTATCCTTGGAAGACCGTTTTTAGCCACTGGAAGGACATTAATTGATGTACAAAAGGGAGAGTTAACAATGAGAGTTCAAGATGAAGAAGTAACTTTTAATGTTTTCAAGGCTATGAAATTTCCGAAGGAAGAGGAAGAGTGCTTAAGAGTTGATCTTATTGAAGAAGCAACTGAAGAGGTATTTGGTGAATCTGTGATTGAAAACCCTCTTGAAACCGCATTGGTTAGTGAAAAATTATTTGATGATTCAATGGTGATAGAATGGGTCCAAATGCTAGATTCAGCTCCAAAGTTCACACGATGTCCACAAAAATTTGAACCTCTGGATTATCGGGGAAAGCTAGATGAAAAGGTGACATCATCCATAGAAGAACCGCCTACCTTGGAACTTAAGCCATTGCCTAACCACCTCCGGTACACCTACCTGGGTTCTTCTTCTTCCTTGCCAGTCATTATTTCTGCATCACTTGATAAGGTTCAAGAAGAAAAGCTACTAAGGGTACTTCGACAATATAAGACTGCTCTTGGATGGACTATTGCAGATATCAAGGGGATAAGCCCATCAATTTGTATGCATAAGATTTTGTTGGAAGACGAGGCAAAACCAACTATTGAACAACAACGAAGACTCAATCCAATCATGAAGGAAGTCGTTAAAAAGGAGATCATTAAATGGTTGGATGCTGGAATTATCTACCCTATCTCAGATAGCTCATGGGTAAGTCCGGTTCAATGCGTGCCGAAGAAAGGGGGAATGACAGTAGTTGCGAACGAGCAGAATGAATTGATCCCAATGCGAACAGTTACTGGTTGGCGAGTGTGTATGGATTACAGGAAGTTGAATAAGGCCACTCGTAAGGACCATTTTCCTCTACCATTCATAGATCAAATGTTGGACAGACTTGCAGGGCACGAGTATTATTGCCTCTTGGATGGATATTCGGGCTATAACCAAATTGCCATTGCACCCGAGGATCAGGAGAAAACAACATTCACATGCCCATATGGCACCTTTGCTTTTCGCAGAATGTCTTTCGGGTTATGTAATGCGCCAGCAACGTTTCAACGGTGTATGATGGCTATTTTTTCAGATATGGTTGAACAAAATCTTGAGGTATTTATGGATGATTTTTCAGTTTTTGGGAATTCGTTTGATTATTGTTTGGAAAATCTCACACTCGTGCTAAAACGGTGTATGGAAACAAATTTGGTTTTGAACTGGGAGAAATGTCATTTTATGGTGCAAGAAGGGATAATCTTGGGTCACCGAGTGTCATCAAAAGGAATTGAGGTTGATAGAGCAAAAATCGAAACCATTGAGAACCTGCCACCACCAATTTCTGTAAAGGGTATTCGAAGTTTCTTGGGACACGCTGGTTTCTATAGACGATTTATAAAAGACTTCTCCAAAATCACAAAACCACTGTGCAATCTTTTGGAGAAGGATGTCTCATTCAACTTTGATCAAGCATGCCTAGAAGCGTTTGATGTGTTAAAGAAGAAACTTGTTACCGCACCTGTAATCATAGCACCAGATTGGACTATACCGTTCGAATTAATGTGTGATGCTAACGACTATGCGATTGGTGCAGTTCTTGGCCAACGAAAGGATAAGATTTTTCATGCTATATACTATGCTAGTAAAACATTGACAGATGCTCAACTGAATTACACCACTACCGAGAAGGAGCTATTAGCAGTTGTTTATGCATTTGATAAATTTCGCTCATATTTGATTGGGACAAAGGTGATTGTGTTTACGGATCATTCGGCAATTAAGTACTTAATAGCAAAGAAAGACGCGAAGCCGAGATTAATTAGATGGGTATTATTGCTACAAGAGTTTGACTTGGAGATCCGGGACCGAAAAGGAACAGAAAATCAGGTTGCTGATCATTTATCACGGTTAGAGAATTCAGAACTAAAGAAAAATGACACAACAGTGATCAACGAATTTTTTCCGGATGAACAACTATTTGCGGTAAGGATGGATACACCATGGTATGCAGATTATGTAAATTTCATTGTCGGTAAGGTATTTCCACCTGATTTGACAAGCCAGCAGAAGAAGAAATTTCTCCATGACGTGAAACAGTATTTATGGGATGAGCCATTCTTATTTAAACAATGTGGCGATCAAGTAATAAGAAGGTGCATCCCGGAAGTTGAAATGGAGAGTATTCTACACCAATGTCATGCATCTGACTATGGTGGACATTTTGGGGGAGAAAGAACGGCAGCTAAAGTGCTTCAATGTGGGTTTTTCTGGCCCACACTCTTCAAAGATGCCCGTGTGTTCTCATTAAAATGTGACAGATGCCAAAGAGTTGGTAATATATCAAAGCGACACGAGATGCCACTTAATATGATCCTGGAAGTCGAATTGTTTGATGTTTGGGGAATTGACTTCATGGGACCATTTCCACCATCTTTCTGTAACTCCTATATACTTCTAGCGGTGGACTACGTTTCAAAGTGGGTAGAAGCTATAGCAGCACCTACCAATGACGCGAAAGTTGTGATTAAGTTCATTCGGAAGAACATTTTCTCTAGATTCGGCACTCCTCGCGCCATCATTAGTGATGAAGGAACTCATTTCTGTAATAAGCAGTTTTCAGCTATCCTTGCAAAATATGGAATCACTCATAAGATAGCTACTGCTTACCATCCACAGACAAGTGGTCAAGCCGAGGTATCTAACCGAGAAGTGAAAAGAATCCTTGAGAAGATAGTGAATCCTAGTCGGAAAGATTGGTCTAGCAAGTTGGACGATGCTCTCTGGGCATACCGTACAGCTTACAAAACTCCGATAGGGATGTCTCCGTATAGGTTAGTTTATGGGAAGGCATGCCATCTTCCAGTTGAACTCGAACACAGTGCTTATTGGGCAATTCGGAAGTTAAACCTTGATATATCTGCTGCGGGAGAAAAGCGCCTCTTACAATTGAATCAAATGGATGAGTTCAGACTCCAATCGTATGAGAATGCGAAGTTATATAAAGAAAAGATTAAGAGGTGGCATGATGAGAAAATTCTGGAAAGAAAGTTTGAAGCAGGTCAAACAGTGTTATTATACAATTCGAGGCTTAAACTGTTTCCTGGAAAGTTGAAATCTCGATGGTCTGGGCCATTTATAATCTCAAAAGTTTATCCTCATGGAGCTGTAGAAGTGGAAGACCCGTATTCAAAACGTAATTTTAAAGTCAACGGTCAGAGATTGAAGCACTACTATGGGGGTTGTTTTGATCGTGAAAAGACATCGGTCAACCTTGCCGATTAGAACAGAGGAGAAAGTCAGGCTGAAGACTATAAACCAAGCGCTAACTGGGAGGCAACCCAGGAAGTTTTATTATTATTCGATATTTCTACTTTTATTAATTTACTTTACCATTAGTTATTTAGTGGTTAAACTTTGCTAGTTTAGGATTTGTTGCATACCTTGTTCTCTAACAGAGATTCAATTGATTGCAGGAAAGGAAAACACGCACAAGTTTAAGATTGGGGATATTTGACGAGGTTTGGGATAAAAATTACATGGATCGATGTTTGGAGTGGCTAGATTCGCGTTTTCGGGTTGCCATTTACAATGAAGTCACTTCAGAGCCAATTTGACCACGGCTCCGGATATTATTTCGTGAAACTTCAAGAATGAAAGTTGTAGATCTACTTCTCCTCTTTCCAGAACATCTTGAATCATCTAAATCGGAGTTCGGACGAAGAAGTTATGACTATTTTCCCAAAGGACGTCAGAGCAGCGAATGTTGGAAAAGCCCCAAGCGCCTAGGCGCTCAACTACAAGCCATTCCAACCGCCTAGGCGCTTCAAGTCAGTAGCTACAAACCATGCCAAGCGCCTAGGCGCTCCCCATCAAGGCATTTCAAGCGCCTAGGCGCTCAAAGTCAGAAGGTGTTGCCCAGACCAAGCGCCTAGGCGCCCAAACAGTGCACACACCAAGCGCCTAGGCGCTCCACTCGCCCAAGAGTTTCTGCAAGCAAGCGCCTAGGCGCCCAAATAGTACACACACCAAGCGCCTAGGCGCTCCCATATAAAAAAAAAAAAATTTTCTTAAGCCCCAATTCGGGCAACTCCTCTCCCATTCCAATTCAAAGCCTCTCTTACTCTCCTACTCCATCTCTAACCCTCCACATATCAAAACCCTCATCTAATCTAGCCTAAACAACTAATCTATCTCTTCCAAATCCAAATCAAACACTACATCTCTACCCAAACCAAAGCAACTAAGTTCCATATTATCATCTTCTTCACCAATTCGGGATTCCACTTGCATTCAAGCCACATCTACTTGAAGTAAGGGTTCAAGGCTCAAATTGCTCATCCAACTTTGATTGAACATCAAGATTTGGCTATACCCAAGTAAGTACACAAGGTGTTATTGCAAATTCTTTGGATTCACTTGGATAATAGTTAGGTTAGTACTTGGAAGTTAGTTTCTATCATTGTGTTGGCTCAATTGGGTGTGGGTACTCTTATTTGTTGTTTGAATTACATTGGATGTATAGTTTGTTTAGTAATTGCAACAATTGGTGAAATTTAAGTTTGGGGGAGTGCATACTAATAGTGTTCCAAATTTGTGCACACAAAGTGTTTGATAAATTGTCACAACAAAGATTTTGGCTCCCCTAAATTTTTGAGTATCATTTGGGTTCACAAGAAGTTAGTACATAAGACTATGGCTAGTAAGAGACAAAGAGGAGAGACTTCGGGCACTTCACAAAAATACGACAAAAAGAGATTCACAAGTGCTAAAGCGTCGGACAGATATTATAATGTACTCTCTAACAAAGCACTAATTCCCGAGCGCGGACTATTGCCCGATATAGAAGATGGGGAATTATTACAGATGATTGGGAGTAGAAGATGGATGAAATTCACAGCTCAACCGGATGCATCTGTTGTTAAGATTGTTAAGGAGTTCTACGCAAATGCCATAGATCATGTTGGTAACGTCATTTGGGTTCGAGGTAAATCTGTGGAGGTCAGTTTTGGGTCAATAAATGCATATTATGGTTTGAACACGATACCCAACAATGGATACATGCAATATCTACAACACGAGCTAGACTACAGTGAGATTATTCAAGCCTTGTGTGTGCCTGGAACGACATGGAAATTAACAGATCAACATGAAGCTGTGTTTTTCCCCGCATCCAAACTAAGCAATTATGGGAAGGCATGGCATGCATTTATTTGTGCCAAGATGATGCCATGTAGGCATATGAGTGATGTTGTAAATCAAAGGGCAGCCCTGCTTTTCTGCATTGCATCAGGGAAAATTATTGATGTGGGCCAAGTTATTCATGATTCCATTGACAAAGCAATTCGAGGAGGGACCTCCGGTGGATTACCACTCCCATCTTTGATCACAGGACTATGCCAACAAGCTGGGGTGAAATGGGATGCCGAGGAAGCTACACAGCCTCCTTTAGCCGCAATTGACCACTCGCTTATTAAGAAGTACAAGGTATGGAGTGGGGGGATACCACACCCGAGAGGGTTAGGATTCATTATTGCTCCTACCGAGCCTGCATCTGAGCCTAGTCATCAAGTCCACGAGAATCCTCCTGCAGCTGGAAGTTCAGAGCAACCTCCTAATTTTTATGAAGATATCCGTCGCGATTTGAGACATCAAACTAGAAGAATCGACATGGTTGCCACTCAAGTTCAGGAAGGTTTTGATAGAATGGAAAGAAATCAGGATAGTTTAGCTCAGCGGCAAACGGAGGTGTATCAGAATTTTAGCACAGCATTCCTTAAAATGTTTGCTTGCATGAATCCAGGTGCCGCTCCTTACCAATTTCCACCATTGTCCGCATACCCCCCAGATGAAGAAGATGAAGAAGATTCTGACGAGGAGTAAAGCTTCTATCTTTCAGGGAAGTCCTCAGTGCTTAATTTCTTAAATTTTATTTGTTATATACAATGAGGGCATTGCATAATTTAAGTTTGGGGGTGTAGGTTTCCAGCTTCAGTTCATGCATATAGTTTTGCATTTAGTTGCATTCATGTAGTTTTTATTGAAAAAAAAAAAAAAAAAAAAAATTTTTATTTTAAGCATTTGCATGTTCCAGCTGTTAAATAGTTTAAATCTGTCTTGGTCAGTGATGAGATTGGAATTGAGTAGACAAGTATAGTATTGTCTGTTAAAACTTTGACGTGATTTCTTGTCAAGATTTGAATCTTTGCCTGTTTGAAATTGATATAATAAGGATAGCACAGTATAAACAACTATGTTGACTGATTGAGTTTAAATTGACACATAATGGACTTCTAGAGGATAATGCTAGTTTAAATGAATGAAAGACATGAATAGGCGAAGATGACTGAATTTAGATAAAAACTTAAGTTTGGGGGAAAAATTTGGGATATATAAGCTTGAAAAAAAAAAAAAAAATATATATATATATATATATACTCTGGCTAGTTTTGTTTCGGGGCCTTTGTTACTTGAGCAAGTACGCCCGAAGGGGTATCTTAAAACCTAGCGCCCTAAGGTCTTATATGGTCTGGGAGTCGTTGGTCGAAAGCTCGCTAAGGGGTGACACTGTTAGCCTAATGGAATGAGACATTGCACAGTCATGGTTAAAAAAAAAAAAAAAAAAAAAAAAAAAAAAAACAATAAAACGGGAAAAGAGCAAAAAGCCCCCGTAAAGAAAAAAAAAAAGAAAGAAAAGAGCATAAGTATCCCGGATTGGACTCTTAAATTTTGGTGGATATTTGTTTTTAGTTGGTTTAGCTTGTTCGTGAATTTTGTGAATTTACACTGTATGATTTCTTTAAAGAGATTTATTATGTGTTGTATTTAGTATCATATCAGTTAGCACGGATGTTAAGCATACACACACTATATCAATAATAACAGGTTAAGATTTGATGATTGATGATGAAATTACAAATCTGTTTTGATATGATGTACTATCATGTTTATTGTGATTTCTCTGAGGCTTGATGAATAGATTTTGTTCTGTTTGACTGCTGGAATGTAGACATTTAGATAGTTGCATTTGCATTGCATATTTAGCTGTTGCATTGTGTTGTGTTGCTTGGGGACAAGCAATTGGTTAAGTTTGGGGGTATTTGATGAGTAGGTTTTATACCTATGAATCTGGTATTATTAAACTTAATTATTGTTATATTTAATTGTTTTTAGGATCTTTTTATGTGTTTTGTGTTTATTTGTTGTAGGTTGGAGTTGGAGGGACAAATTGGTCATTTCGGAGAAGAAAAAGGTCAAAAATCATGAAAATTAAAGCTGAGTGGCATTTCTGTAAATATGAGGACATGGCCAAGCGCCTAGGCGCTTGGAATTGCACTATGGTGAGCGCCTAGGCGCTCTAATGCGTAGATTGGTGCGTTTTGCAGCTGTCAAGTGGGTTTTTGAAGCCAAAGAGGAGTCTGAATGAGGGCTGAGACCAATACAAGTAGGAGAGGACTCTACAAAGGAGAGGGGGACGAATTTGACAAGGGATCAATCAAGTTTTCAAGAGATTTGCAGAGAGAACAAGGAAAAAAAACACGAAGGAGAATTGCAAAAGGCTGAAGATCTACGAGAGAGTATTGGAGCAAAATCAGAGTTTCTTCTTCTCTTCTCTAGTTTTATCTTTTGTAACTATCTGGGATGTTTGGATTATTTATCTGGATTATGTTTTTCTTTATTATTAGCATGAACTAAATTTTAATTAAGATTGCAACGGAACTTGGTATGTAGTTTAAATTGCAAGCTTCCCATTGAATGAAAGTTGGTTTTTATTGAATTGTTTATTATATCTTATGCTTATTGATTAATTGTTTGGCCAACAATTACTGTGATAATCTATATGAAATTGGAAGATGGAGTATAGATTGAGATCTGGATATGATAACATCTGTTCATATAATCTGAATAGGGTTAATATGATTAGCATGTAGGATAGGAATATACCTATGTGTCTTTTGTATCCATTGAAAGAATTTGTGCATAAATCCTAATTAACTTGATTCACATAGGAATATAGTGAGTTGATTAATTGGGGTGTTCCTTATAATTCTGCATCTTAAAGATTGGATTTAGAAGGATTTGTTCATGTGTCTTTGGAAGAAGAGCATGAATATCTATAAAGCATTCTTGGATAACAATTCATATTAATTGATTTATTTTAAATGGGAAGTAAGTTAGTTTAAATGAAATACCAAGGGAAGTTGTAATCTTAACCTGTTGAATCTGCAGTTTTTCTTGTGAAATTCTTATTTTAATTATTAGTTTGTTAAGTTTAATTTTCAAATCATAAACAAAATTTTCTTAGTTTAAAATAGGATTAATTGCATTAGAATTAGTATTTGCTAAATATTAGTCTATTTCTTCGTGGGAACGATATCCTTGCTTGCTGAATATTACAATTGAACGCGTATACTTGCGTGGTAAGTGCTATTAAAAAATTAGGCAACAGGTATTGTCAGAACAGGTGCCGAAATGAGTCTTCTCTTGAGTTCTTGAAAACTCTTCTCACAATCCTCGCTCCAACTGAATTTTGTATCCTTCCGAGTTAACGGAGTAGTGATTCGATAAAATCCTTCCACGAATCTCCGATAATAACCAGCTTAGCCCATAAAGCTACGTACTTCGGTCACCGACTTCGGTTGCTCCCAACTTTGTATGGCTTAAATCTTCGCCGGGTCGATAGATACTCCATGTTTTGACACCACGTGCCCAAGAAATGCTACTTCCTCAAGCCAGAACTCGCATTTCTTCAGCTTGGCATATAACTTGTTTTCACGAAGCCTTTCAAGTATCAACTTTAAATAGTGCTCATGATCTTCACGGCTTTTGGAATAGATGAGGATGTCATCAATAAAGACAACAACGAACTAATCCAAATATTCTTTGAATACACGGTTCATCATATCCATGAAAGCAGCAGGAGCATTAGTAAATCCAAAAGACATGACTAAGAATTCATAATGCCCGTACCGAGTTCTGAAGGCAATCTTTGGAATATCTTCAGTTTTAATCTTCAGCTGATGATATCCAGAACGAAGGTCGATCTTTGAAAAGAATTGTGCTTCTTGCAACTGGTCGAACAAGTCATCAATGTGAGGTAGTGTTGTTTATAGGAGAGATATTGCCTTCCTGTTGCACGTTCTCCTGGTTTATGACTAAAGGTTGTTCCACAGTCTCATACATTCCATTGCTAACATTCTCAGCAGCCATTCTTAAATACTGCCATAAAACAAGGGTTAATTAAACAAATTAATATATCACATAATATCCCTATATTATGATCGATCAACAAATAAGCTTAGATAGGACACACTAACGAAGGATTTACTCATCTCTCCCCTCCTAATTCTATTGTCCGATCTTCGCCAGAGACCATATCCCTAAGCTTTGATACCAACTGTGACGCCCCCAAAATAGGTATACAACACCCATTCTGAGTCGCCAAATACATGGTACAAAAAGCAAACGATAACTTCAATAATACAATTGTCGTGCAAAATACGACAACACATATTGTGAGTTTAAATACAAATATTGTCTTCTAGACAATATTCACACTCAAATAAGTCCTCATTATAATTATTCAAATACTATTTTATAGAAATAGTGAGGACTGTTAAAACATCTTTCTAGAACCATCACTTCATACCCCGACTAGATCCTTCTATGTTCTCACCTCCTGAGAAGAAAAATGGAACAACAAGAAAAAGGGTGAGCTCAACTAGCCAGTAAAGAATATTATGACTAAAATAATATACAACAAATTATCATTAGTTTTCAACAGGAAAAAATCTGATAAAATATAATAGACAACAAGTTTTAGATCAACAACTGCAGCGGAAACAACAATCCATTAGAAGAGTCAAGTAGAGAATGAGTTCTACTATCTTCTAAGATTTAAAGTCTATCATCAATATTTTATCCCTGTAACAACAATCAATATACATCTTGAATCAAATATTCATCTTTGCACTACAGGCCAAAGATATTCATTTGTATCACCAGTTGGTCATGTTCATCTCAACACCTGTTCATCTTTGCACTACGAGCCAAAGATATTCATCAAGTAATCATTCATCTTTGCACTGCAGGCCAAAGATATTCAGTAATATCATCATTTAGAACTGAGGATGATGAAAAATATTTTAAAGAAACGAATCCAGTGAAACAAAATAATAAATATTAGAGATTCGTATTACAGTTTATCCAAGATCAATAATACTCCATAATAACCAATTTTGAAGCAAAATTCAAGAATAAAGATTAAAATATAGATACAATCAAAGATAGTAACCATAATAGACATCTTGGACAAAAAGGAGAAAATTTCCTTTTTCGGTGAATAGTGCCGTATTTGTGAATAGTGTCGTATACGTGAATAGTGCCGTATACGTGAATAGTAACCTCGACACAAAAGGTTCTAAATTTGATAAAAAGTTCAGACCCATATTTTAGCATAATGATATCGAAAGAAATAATATCATTTACGAAGAAAATAACATCCCTTACCTCAAAATAACATTACTTCTGATCGGAATATCAGTATAAGGCTGAAGGAAACTTTCACTGATAAATAGAAACTCACAAAGTATCTAAATACTCAAAAAATACGCTCGATAATATAGAGAGAGAAAGAGAGAAAACTTATGTTTCTGGTGTGATTTTTAATTCTAAGTTAGCCCTCTATTTATAGGAAAATGTTAGCACGCCGAAGCAGACTTGACCTGCTACCTGATGGCTTTACCTGCTACTATTGCCACCCACCACATTTGAAATAAAATTCAGCATATTTCTTCACCAACCACAAGTGGGGCCAACCTCAATTCTAGAATTTTCTACCAAAATCATTTATAAACTTAATTTTCGAATCAGTCACCTCTTAAAATTCATAACAAATTATACGTTCATTTTTAACAGTTCAAAATTTGTGGACATATACTCAACTTATATATGTATAACATATCCAAAAATCACAACGATCCAACGATCAGATTAAAAATTTTAACTCACGTAATATATCTCAAGTACAGTGATTTAATTTTTAATACCTACATTCCGACAAAAATACCTCAACATTAATTCTTTCAATTATATCCACATAAAATAAATATATCCAAGAATTATATCCACATAAAATAAATATTTTCTTATCATATAAATCAATAATTAATTATTCACAAATAATATTACAGAATCACAATTATGACAACCAGACCGTTCACATGAAAGTGGGGGCTTTTCGATAAGGATTTCTCCTTACTGGCATGCAATTAGGTGACCAAACCTCTCATTGACAGAACTTTCTAGACATTGCCAATAATGCTATCTCATAATATTATTCAAATAATATGAATTATTGATCCGATAATGGGAAATACTGTGCAGTGATAATTATTGAAACATCAATAATATAAAATATCAACGCAACAATTATTGAACCAATAAAATAAAATTTTGAACAGTAATTATTGTAATAATTATTGAGTAGTGCCTTCTTACGTAAGAATCAATAATTCAAAAATACTGTGCAAAACCGTGTGCTCTGTGCAACCACGCGTATTACTGTATTTTAACCACCAGGTATTCCAACAGTGTTAACGGTAACAACTACGTCGTTATTTGTAAAAACTCAAATTTGTCATTTTCTTCATCCGACCGTTATCCATTATGGAGCCCCCAAATGACTGCGCCGTCGTATGAATATTCCCCGACAACAAGAATTTTCCACGACCAAACGAATATTCCCCGACAACAATGATTATTTTATAACCACTTGCTTATTTTGCAAAATTTGCACATTTCACCCATAACCAAAGCATTATATTAAATTAACACCTTATTATTCACAATAATAATTAGAGGAGATTCGATTTTATTCATAATATGTTAGGGTCTTACAGCATGAAGGTTTGACTACCAACTGCATCACATTCAAAATAAATTGGTAACCTAATAAAACTGAATAGGTTACCTTAGTATAAAAGTTTAGCTACCAACTGCATCACATTCAAAATAAATTGGTAGCCTAATAAAACTGAATAGGTTACCTTGGTATGCAGGTTTGGCTACCAACTGCACTATGGAAAAAAAAATCCAGGTAACACTTGAAAACAATTCTTAAATTAATTGGTAATCCAATTAAACTGAATTGATTACCTTTGGATGAAGGTTTGGCTACCAACTGCATAAGTAACTTAACCAACAGTGGGGTGGTGGAAAGCATTGCAAGTGGAAAGACGGTTAATGGAGGCGGAGATGGTCATAACGGAGGTGGTGGAGGCAAAGGAGGAAGCGACCATAATGGAGGCGACATATGAGGAGGTGGAGGTGGCGGCATAAGGCGACCATAATGGAGGCGGAGGTGGTCATAACGGAGGTGGTGGAGGCGGAGGAGGAGGAGGAGGCGACCATAATGGAGGCGGCGGAGGAGGAGGTGGAGGCGGAAGGGGAAGCGTATCGGGAGGGGAGGAGATGTCGATTACAATGGAGGTTGCAAAGGAGGAAATGACAGCAGTCATCAAGGAGGAGGTTTGAGTCCGTGTTTATTTTTGATGATGATGATGATGACAACAATGAAGATGATATTTGAAATACCCACCTAAATTAAAGGAAAATAAATTCACTAATTGTGTAAATAAAATATTTAAATGCATTAATTGTGTAAATATTTTAGGTATGCACTATTGTTGTAATTATTTTAAAAAATGTACTAGAAATTGTAATTGTTCCTTGAAATAAACCTAAATACTCAATTGTCTGGGTTAGACTAAGCAAACTCAACTGGTGAAACTATCGTTTCTCTAAGTAGTTACAACAGTCTACTTGGCATCGACCTCACCTATAATTTCCCAAGGCACAAGTGGGCCACTACCTAGTCGAGCCCCAAGTCCAGTTCAAGAATGCAGCCCTAACCTCACATAATACAAGGAAACTTCAACTTGATTAATTATATAATAAAGTTCACCTAAGTAGAAGAATATACAACTATAGAAATTATTAGTAATATTTTGATAGTTTTTAATTTCTATAGTTGTATAAGTAGAAGAATAAACAACTATAGAAATCAAAAACTATCAAAATATTACTAATAATAATTAAATTTATTATTTTAAAAATTTAAATAAAACATATCAATTGAATATAAAAATATATTAAATTTGATTTTAAAAAGACAAATTTAATCATTCGTTGTAAAACAAATAGATTATATAGTTGGCAAAAAATCACTGATACTCGCCCCCTTAAATAGGGGTGTATTATAAAAGAATACTAATATGAACAAAGATGATTAGAGGAAAGAGAGCATTCTCATTGTATTTTCATGTGTCTCACCCATTCTCTTTATAATGCTATTATTTATAGATATATGAACATCAATACTTGTAGGTTTCAAAACTCAAAGGTCATGAGTTTCAAAACTTAAGGAAAATGGGAGTTTCAAAATCAATACAATTAAAGATAGGAGGAATGAATCTAGACATCCATATATATTATAATTTTATAACACTCCACCTTGGATGTCTATTACGCAGCAATACGCATTAAAATCTGCCTAATTAAAAACCTTACTAGGAAAAACCCAATGGAAAAAAACCTTGGTTAGGGGTGTAAACTAGTCGAATCTCAATGAACACCTTAATGCTCAGATTCGGCTCGACTCGAAAAAATTGAGCTCGAATTCGACTAGGATTCGATTAGGGAATTCTATTATTGCAAAAGATTTAACTCAGATCATTACTCGGACCTACTCGGCTCGTAAGTACTCGACTCATTTACAAAGCGAGTTACTCATGAGCCTTCAAATTGAGTTTCGAATATGAACCATTTCACTTAAAACTGAACCACTACATACTAAATTTGTTACGTAACTAATATTTATATATAATAATTTTTCACTTTTATTTATGTATAGAAATTATAAGAATGTAATATAAATTGACATTCAATTTATTGATTTATTCAAGTACACGTTTACACAATTTCATACTACACTTTATAAATTATAAAGATTGATATAAATATCACATATTTAGCTTACTAGCATGGATTAGACCAATATTCGAATATGATCCATCGAGCAGGTATCGAGTATAGTTCGAGAAAAAAAATGAAATACTCGAACCCTAATCTGAGCGAACACTGGTACGCTCGAATTCGACTCGTGTATCATTAAATAGAAAATGAGTATGAATCAGATTCGACTCAGATCAACTTCGAATTCAAGCTTTGGATCATATTTTCGAGCCTATCTCGAATCGAGTACCGAGCTACTTGGCTCGGCTTACACCCCTAACCTTGGTTAAGGAAAAAAGAGTGCATCGCGTATTACCTCCCCCTCATGAATTTATCCTTAAGTCCTTCAAATGTCGCATTTCAATATTGCGACGCAATCCTTCAAACGTTGCAGTTGGTAATTCTTTGGTGAAAAATCTGTTAGATTATCTTTTGAGTGAATTTACTGAATATCAATGTCACCACACTTATCAAGGTTATGTGTGAAAAAGAATTTCGATGAGATGTGCTTTGTTCTATCTCCTTTGATGTACCTCCTTTTAATTGAGCTATACATGCATTATTGTCTTCATACAGAATGGTTGGAGTTCCTTTGCTGGAGGATAAACCACATGTTTCACGAATATGTTGAGTCATTGATCTCAACCATACACATTCTCGACTTGCTTCATGGATTGTAAGTATTTTAGCATGATTAGATGAAGTGGGAACTAATGTTTGCTTTGTAGATCTTTATGATATAGCAGTATCGCCACACATAAAGAGATAACCTGTTTGAGATCGACCTTTATATGGATCAGATAAATATCCTGCATCAATATATCCAAATAATTTATGATTATCATTATTTGAATAAAATAATGTCATATCCATAGTTCCTCGTAGGTAACGAAAAATATGTTTAATCCCATTCCAATGTCTCCGGGTAGGAGAAGAGCTATATCTTGCTAACAAATTCACAGAGAATGCTATATCAGGCCGTGTGAAATTTGTAAGATACATCAAAACACCAATTACATTAAGATATAATACTTCAGGACCAAAATATCAATTTCACGAAAATATAGTACTTCAAGACCAAAAGTTTCTTCATCATTTTCTTGTGGTAAAAACGGATCTTTCTTGATATCAAGTGACCAATCTATCATTGGAGTACTCAAAGGATTAACATTATCTATGTAAAGTTGCTTCAAGACTTTTTTTTGTGTATGCTGATTGATGAAAAAGAATTCCATAGTTCAATTTGTAGGCCAAGACAAAAATTTGTCTTACCAATATCTTTCACTCAAATTTGTTGTTTTAGTCGACTCTTCTGGAGCAAGATCTTTCATTAATAAATACAGTAATAATAGCAAATCTAGATTATGATCTTTTGATAAAAATGCATGCACAAATTGAATTATTCTCAAATCCTTCTTTCAAAAGATATTCACTCAGGCGATTATACCACAATATGCATATGGATTGCTTTAACCTATATAAAGATCTTTATAACTTGATAGAATACATACTTCGAGATATAGAATTTATGCTTTAGGCATTTTATATCCATTTTCATGTAGATATAATTATCTAATGATCCATATAGATATGATGTAATAACATCCATTAATTTTTTTTCTACCAAGCTAATTAAAAATCTGAATGTAATTGCATCCATTATAGGAGCATATATATATTTTTATAATTAATATCAGGTCTCTACGAGAAACCTTGCGTTACAATTCACACTTTGTACCTTATAATTTCATTTTTCTCATTTTGTTTACGTACAAATGCCCATTTATATCCAGCATGCATTACGCCTTTAGGTGTTTGGACTACAAGTCCAAAAACTTCACATTTACTTAGTGAATTTAATTCAGCTTGAATCGCCTCTTTCCACATTGGACAAACATTTCTACGTTGAACATTCATAAACAATTTGTGGTTCATATTCATGATCATTACTTCTGGTAATATCAAGAACAACTTTATATGAAAATATGTTATCGACAACAATTTTATTTCTATCAAATATGTTTGTCTCCTGTATATACATAATGTATCGAGATATCGTTATTTTCAGGTATCTAATCCTCTTCAGGAGATAACTCATCCTCTTCAGGAGATAACTCTTCAAGAGTTTTATTTATAGGAGAAATTTTTTCATAAATTTTGGATAGATCAATAATTTTTTGTAGCCTGTTTCATGGGTATAACCTCTTTATAGGCTGCAACTTATTTTTCTTGTATTTTCTTCTTCTTGGGAATTATATCTTTAACACCGATCATTCTTCCACATTTCAGGTGTAACTTTGATTCAATTTGCTGCTGTATTAACTGATTGTCCTACAAGGACTTCAATCCCTGCTAGAGTATTAATAGCTAGAATGTGAGATATCATTATTTTCTTATTATCGGTGAATAATTCTTGTAATTGATTTGCAATTCATTGAAAATGAATAAATCTTTGAACTTCTAGTTCATATTGATTTGTATAAGGATCAAGATTAAATAACGTTCAAATATTTCAATTAATCTCCCGTCGTGCTTCAGGCAACGATCTTACGTCGTGCTTCAGGCAAGAAATTTTCTCCCCTAATGGTGGGAAGACTGTTTCATTAACAAGGACAATCCTCGAAAAGTACTTTAAAAAAAACATCATATGTTAAGGTTATGATGCAGTATGTAAAATAGCATAACCCCAAGTATAAAAAGGTAATTTTGATGTCATAATCAAAGGTCATGCAATATATTGAAGTCTCTTGATAAGTGATTCAGCTACACCATTTTGAGTATGTGTATTGTGAAGGCCCCAAAATAGGTATTCACAATCCATTTTGAGTCACCAAATATATGGTACATAATTTTAATACAAACTTAATTTATACAATTATCAACTATCGTGTAAAATACGACAAAACGTAAGCTGAGAGTTTTAACATGAATATTGTCTCGTAGACAATATCCAAACTCAAATGGAGTCCTTATTAAAATTATTATCACACTATTTTATAGAATAGTGAGGACTACTATAGCCACCATCTTGGACCATCACTCTATTTCCCGACTAGTCCCAACTATATTCTCATTTCCCGATGAGAACAATGAAATAAAAGGGTGAGCTCAACTAGCCCAGTAAAGAATATTATGACTAAGATAATGTAGAATAAATTATCCTTAGTCTTCAACAGTATAAAAACTGATAGAATACAATAGACAACAAGTTTAACTGCAGCAGAACAAATAATCCATTAGAAGAGTCAAGTAGATCATGATGTCTACTATCTTATATAATTTAAAAGTTCATCATTAATATTTTATTTTGTAACACATCTCAATAAATAATTCATATCACTGAATTATCCATGCACTACGGGCCAACAATATTCGTTAGTATCACATCCACGAATTATCCATGTACTACGGACCAAAGATATTCGTTGTTATCACCAGTGGTCATGATCATGCCAAATAACTGTCTATCTATGAAGTACGGGCCAAAGAGGACTTTACCACATCATTTATAATATTACATGTCATGATTATACTGATACATAATTTACGGTCATAATCATACCAATCAATAGTCCATCTATGCACTACGGGCCAAAGATGACTTTCATCACAATTTAAGCATGAGGATGAAGACAATGATATAAGAATTCAATTAAGTGAGAGCAATGATAAATTTTAAAGATTTATAATTCAATTTATCCAGAGTTCAAGAATGTCCAAATTGTCAACATGATAACTACTTTGTGGAGTAAAATTCAAGAATAATATTCATGTATCAAAAATAATTTGGACAAAAAATTAATCAATGTTTGTCGTGAATAGTACCCGAGTGAATAATACTCAGTGAATAGTACTTCGTGAATAGTATCCCGTGAATAGTACCGTATGTATGAATACTGTCGTATGTATGAATAGTGCCCATGAATAATACTCCGACAGGAAAAGGTTAAAATTTTAGCAAGAATGTTCAGAAAAATATTTCAGTGAAACGATACTAGATGAATCGCAAATTTCAAGGATATTCTACTAATTTCAAGGAGTATAGAAGCAATATTTATCAAAATAAGTGTAGAATTAAGAATATGAAACGAAATAATATTACTTACATACTACAGAGTATGGAAGAAAATATTATTTCTTACGAATATTGAATGAAAATAATATCCTTTACGAATATTGAACGAAAATAATATTCCTTATGAATATTGAACAAAAATAATATTCCATACGAATACGAAAAATAATCTCTTACGAATATGAAATAAATAACACCCCTTACCTTAAAAGGAGAGTACTTCTAACTGGTATAGCGGAGATATTCTTGAAGAAAACTTGCACTATTTCCTACACACAAAGTTTCCTTAAACTCAAAAGAAATACGCTCAATATTGTAGAAGAAGAATTCTCTGATTCTGGTGTGATTTTCATTTCTAAACTAATCATCCTATTAATAGGAGAATGGTAGGGAACTATTAAGAATAATCACGGACGCAGAGCAGGAAAAATCACGGGTGACTTCACGGGAGAAATTTCGACGAATTTTCTGATTTCATTATGCAACATTATGCAGCACTATGCAATATAAAACAAAAACTGAGATAACTTTCTACCAACAATTTTGAAAACTGAGTAAGTGGTGGTCCATGTAATAAGCCAAATTTATAATAAATAGTTCATGACAAACCCCTTTTATTTATCACAAATCACTTGACTAAACACATTTTTAATCTTTCAACATTTATTCATCATTAATATTTTATAACTTATAATATTAACAACTAGATCATTCCCATGAAAGAGGGGGATTTCCGATAAGGACTTCTCCTTATTGGCACACAATTAGATGACCTAACCCATTTTTTCGACATAACTTTCTAGACATTGTCAATAATGTAAATAATAGTATGAATAACTTTGTCGTCTCAATTATTGATTTAATAATATAAAATATTATGCAGATTATATTGTGAAAATAATTGAATCAATAATATGAGATACTATGCAGCAACTACTATAGTAATAATTGAATAAAACTGAGTGACTTCTTACGTAAGCATCAATAATCAGAGATACTGTGCAATACCGTGTGCTACTGTGCAACCACGCATATTACTGTACTTTTATCACTGGGTATTTCAATAGTTTAACGGTAAAAGTCTTGCTGTTATTTTTATAAAAAGGTTATTTCTGTCGCTTTCTATATCCGACAGTAATTCTGTTGTGAGGTTCACCAATGATTATGTCATCGTACGGATATTCCCTGATAAAACGAATATTCCCCGACCAAATGAATATTTTATGACAACTTGCTTACTTTGCTAAATTTGTAAATATTACCCACAACTATAATATTATATAAAATCCACACCTTATTATTCAAAATAATATTTAGAGAAAATTAAATCTTTATTCATAAAAAGTTGGGGTCTTACAACCTCCACTTCTTATGAAATTTCATCCTCGAAATTGACGTACGTACCTAGTATGTCGAAGAGGTGAGGATACCTTGTTTTCATTTCAGATTCTAACTCCCAAGTTATTTCCTCAATATCGTGATTTCTCCACAAAATTTTGACTTGAGGTATAACCTTTGAGCGTAGAATATTTTCCTTCTTATCTAAGATTTTAACAGGTATCTCTTTATATGTTAAATCTTTTGCTATCTCGTCTAGTTCTAATTAAATAATGTGGTTCGGGTCTTCCACATATTTACGTAACATAGATATGTGAAAAACGTTATGAACACGAGACATACTAGGCGGTAAGGTAAGTCTATAGGCCACAGTTTCTACTCGGTCGAGAATTTCAAATGGACCAATAAATCGAGGGTTTGAGCTTTCCTCTCTTTGTCGATTCTTGATTATGGAATAACACTTTTTTGTACTTTCTTCTTCATACGAATCAGCTCCAGGTCTGTAGCTTGAACAGCTTTAACTTTATCGATTAAAGTCGGTTCAACTCATATATTTGTCATCATCACGTGGGTCCCTAGAGTCTTTAACTCTATTCCCATCTTGTTTAAGTCATACGAAATGGGTCTTTGTGTTAATAACATCACACTCATACCCGCATACGATCTTCTACTCAACGCGTCAGCTACCACGTTCGCTTTTCCATGATGGTATTGAATTGTATGGTCGTAATTTTTCAAAAGCTCAAGCCAACGTCTTTGGTGCATGATACGTTCGTTTTGGTTGAAGAAATATTTGAGGCTTTTAGAAATGGGTTTTGTATCTGGTTCAAGGTCAATACAAAATTCGATTTCACGCTTTGGGGATAGGCCATGAAGTCTTTAGGAAATACGTCAGGAAATTTATTAACAATAAAAATATCATTCAAATCTGACGTATTTTTGTTTAAATCCGTGACATGGGCTAAAAATGTTTGACATCCGTTTTTTAATAAACGAATGGCTTTATGGCTTGGTATGATAGTGATTGACTTTAGGGGTTTGGTTGCTTGAATTCGCATAACAGGTTGGTTAGGAATATGAAAACTAACAACCTTATGAAAATAATCAATTTTAGCATGATGAGTAGTTAACCATTCGATTCCTAAAATCACATCAAACACAAGTATTTTCAAAGAGATGAGATCAACAAGTAATGTGAGGGTATCGATTTGAATCAAATAAGATTTATAAATTATGGATGTAACAAAGGTGAAATAAAAGAATGGATAGAACCGGTATCAAATAAGGTATAAACTTCACAAGAGTATATGATTAGCTTACCCATGATAAATTCGTTCGGGTTCTTCACTCTTTGGAAAGTCATGACAAACGCTCTCCCTTGAACCACCGACTTTGAACTGTTCGGGACAGCTTTTGGTGTTACCATTTCAGCTGGACTTAACTTCGATAATGGGCACATTCCACCCTCAACTGCTTTGCCGTACTCCTAATCCATGATCTGAATCTTTATAATCTTTGATCCATATCGAATTGGGGTTGACCGCACTGTACAGGATAGTTCCAAACTCGATGTTGGTTTCTCCTAATTGCTATCCAAAAAGCGAGATCCATATCATCTATTTTGGCCTTTTTGGATCGGACGTCTCTTTCTACAATATCAATACGTCGTGCGGCTTTTACTGTGACGCCCCCAAAATAGGTATACATCACCCATTCTGAGTTGCCAAATACATGGTACAGAAATCAAATACAAACTTCTTTTATACAACATGACAAAAGCATAGATGAGAGTTTTTACACGTATATTGTCTCATAGACAATATCCAAACTCAAATTCAATCCTCATTACATTTATTATCACACTAAATAATGAGGACAACTAAAACAACCATCTCGGACCATCACTCCATTCCCCGACTAGTCCCGGCTACGTTCTCATTTCCTGAAGAGAACAATGAAAGAAAAATGGTGAGCTCAACTAGCCCAGTAAGAAATATTATGACTAAGATAATGCATAATAAATTATCGTTAGCCTTCAACAGTGTTAAACTGAAAAAATATAATAAACATCAAGTTTAACTACAACAGAACAAGCAATCCATTAGAAGAGTCAAGTAGAGCATGATATCTACTATCTTCTATGGTTTAAAAAGTTTAGCATCAATTTTATCGTTGAGACTCAGCTTAATAAATAATCCACATCATCGAATCATCTCTGCACTACAGGCCATGTGACGCCCCCAAATCCAGGTATCTTCCAACCCGACATATGGTGCTACACGGTGCTACAGTTCACACATTCATTCAATTGAAATTCCTTAAAAGAGTGAAAATGTCTTCTATATATTCCAAAATAATATTACCTTACCCAGGTTCTTTATAGCTATTACATAGATTCTTTGTCATAATATCAAATAATAACAACATTCATCCTGTACTATTACAAAGGCAGCCAATTGGTTCGCCTTAGTCTTCCCTTTATCTTTACCGGATCCTTCAATCCGTTCGGTCTTAGCTGCATTCATATGATTCAAGCAAGAGTGAGTATAACTAGCTAAACAAGTATGAAAATTTCATTTAAACAACATGCTTGAATCATATAAATCATATATCTTCAATAACTGAAATAATATTTATGAAGTACTATTGATAATTAAAAATATCACTTCTCTTTTCTTAAAACGTTTCATAATGAACAACATTTAGTAAAACATCAATTTCAGTCCAAGACCTTGAGCATTGCATTCTTTCTTTAAAAAGGACAACCCGACACCAAGTTCGTAAGTCCGACATATCTTACGAACACGTCTAGGTGATCAGCCTATACCACTCTATGTTGTACAACACTACTTTTTTTAAACGTATATACGTTTAAGGTTTGGCAACCCCATGTGCCTGTCGTTTGACGACAAAACATTGTTTATGCATACTCAGTCTTTCTTTGAAATCAATACCAAAATAATTTGGCAAAAGATAACAACTTTGACAATGATTTGATACATTATAAGAAATCCATAAAACATCTGAAGTCTAGCCGAAGGAATTGGCTTCGACTTCATTATTCACCAAGTCATACGTAAGGTATATAAATTACAAAGCTTGTCTAGAATGAACATAGACAAGGGTTAGAACACTTGCCTTTAGCGTCTTCTATAGTTAATACAATTTCCCTTTGTGTCTTTAAGGATTTCTACAATACATGATCACATAACATACCATATTAGGTCATATATAATCAAGTATGTTTACTACTATATCTTACCATTCTTCTCAATCTAATCATGCCTTAGATTGCTTAACATTCGTTACGGTTTATCGTATTACATGGTTCTTACGTTTACGTAATCATTCATCAACCTTTAGTTGCCATTTTTAAGGTTTTAATCATTCTTAAGGATGTCATTTCAAGTTAATTAAAGTTATAATTTCTCTTTAATCAACTTCCATTTCCTTTATATGTTTTGTTATTCTTCTCTGCCTATTCTCTAGTGCTGGCGTTGCGGCGCGAGTTTACAATACCTCTACCTTGACCTTGGCGCTGCGACACCACGCTCTGTACTAATGGCCACGCTGCGGCGCTAGTTTCCAGTGTGCATGCCTTGGTCTTGGCGCTGCGGCGCCAATCCCTTTGTTATGGGCCGCGCTGCGGCGCCACTCATCAGTATGTTGGGGTTCGGCCTGGTGCTACGGCGCCGAATTTCCCTTCTTGGGCCGCGGTACAGCGCTGGCCCTGCCTCAGAAAAAAATTTGACAGTTGATTTTCTGGTGTGAACTTTCCGAGCTCATAACTTATTCGTTATAAGTCTGAATTGACTCGTTCAAAAGCCATTAGCTCACAAATTACATGCTCTATGATTTCATTAAAAATATTTCATTTTTGAATATTTTAACTCAAAATTCACCGATTAGTTCATTCTTACGAAAATGTTAAACGTTCGTGAACGTTCAAAGCTCGTTTATTTGTTCTAAGTCGGAATTTGGTCATTTTCGAGTCCGCAACTCTAAAATGAAAATTGAGACTATTCTCCATCGAAAACCAACGTTTCTGAGTTAAATACTAACTTTTGACTTTCATTCCGAGAATTTAACGATTTCGACGATTATCGTCTAATCTCGTAAATTTTGTCATAACTTCGTTACTTGAGATTTTTACATCGTTCAAAATGGATTCATTCCATCATCCTAAAAACCTAACCAAACATATTTCATTAAATTATATACATGAAATTTTTTTACATGTTTTTTCTTAATTCATCACTTACATAAGTATGAATTTCTTGAACATGGTTATTAAGGTTTAAGTCCATTGATTAGCCATCTTTATCATTTCTTATCATACATGCTCCACTAATCAACATTTCTCTATCAAACTGCAATTGAAGATATGGAAGATTAATAATCTAAAGGTTCTTACCCCTGAAGTTCAACTTGGTTCTTCTTCTTTCTTCTATTTGATAAAACAAGTCTAGCTTTCACTTTTCTCTTAATATATGATAAGGTATTGGTGGAAATATACAAGACACAAATGAAATCCAAAGCCCCTTATTTATAGAATTGGCAAAGTGAGGGCATTATAGTCATTTAGGCCATCCACCTCCTTAAACCACCTCCTTACTATTCCTAGCTTGGCCACCACACAACTTATCCATTGCTTGCTCATCACACATGGTCAACTATGGGGCCCACATGGGTTTTCTTACCTGTTGACCCGTCGGTTCGATCCACGGATCCAGTTCATGTATCAAAAATAATTTGGACAAAAAATTATTCAATTTTACCGAGTGAATAATACTCAGTGAATAGTACTTCGTGAATAGTATTCCGTGAATAGTACCGTATGTATGAATAGTACCGCATATATGAATAGTGTTGTATGTATGAATAGTGCCCATGAATAATACTTCGACATGAAAAGGTTAAAAATTTAACAAGAATGTTCAGAAAAATATTTTAGTGAAATGATACTAGTTGAAGCGTAAATTTCAAGGATATTCTACAAATTTCAAAGAGTATAGAAGAAATACTTATGAAAATAAGTGTAGAATTAGGAATATGAAATGAAATAATATTACTTATATACTACAGAGTAGGGAAGAAAATATTATTTCTTACGAATATTGAATGAAAATAATATCCCTTACGAATATTGAACAAAAATAATATTACTTACGAATATTGAACGGAAATAATATTCCATACGAATATAAAAAATAATCTCTTACGATTATGAAATAAATAATACCCCTTACCTTAAAAGGAGAGTACTTCTAACTGGTATAGCGGGGATATTCTTAAAAAAAACTTGCACTATTTGCTTCACACAAAGTTTCCTTAAACTCAAAAGAAATACGCTCAATATTATAGAAGAAGAATTCTCTGATTCCGGTGTGCTTTTCATTTCTAAACTAAGCATCCTATTTTTAAGAGAATGTCAGGGAACTATTTAAGAATAATCACGGACGCATAGTAGGAAAAATCACGGGCGACTCCACGGGCGAAATTTTGACGAATTTTTTGATTTCACTATGCAACACTATGCAACACTATGCAACACTATGCAGCACTATGCAGCACTATGCAACACTATGCAGCATTATGCAATATAAAACAAAAACTGAGATAACTTTCTACCAAAGATTTTGAAAATTGAGTAAGTGGGGGTCCATGTAATAAGCCAAATTTATAATAAATATTTCATGGCAAACCCCTTTTATTTATCACAAATAACTTGACTAAACACATTTTTAACCTTTCAACATTTATTCATCATTAATATTATAACTCACAATATTAACAACCAGATCATTCCCAGGAAAAAGGGGGCTTTCCGATAAGAATTTCTCCTTATTGGCGCGTAATTAAATGACCTAACCCATTTTCTCAATAGAACTTTTTAGACATTGTCAATAATTCAAATAATAATATGAATAACTTTGTCGTCTCAGTTATTGATTCAATAATATAAAATATTGTGCAGATGATACTGTGACAATAATTGAATCAATAATATAAGATATTATGCAGCAACTACTGTTGCAATAATTAAATAAAACTGAGTGACTTCTTACGTAAGCATCAATAATCAGAAATATTGTGCAATACCGCGTGCTACTGTGCAACCACGCGTATTACTGTACTTTTATCACCGGGTATATCAATAGTTTAACGGTAAAAGTCTTTTCGTTATTTTTATAAAAATGTTATTTCTGTCACTTTCTATATTCAACAGTAATTCCGTTGTGGGGTCTACTAATGATTCTGCCATCGTACAGATATTTCCTGATAAAATGAATATTCCCCGGCCAAACGAATATTTTATGGCAACTTGCTTACTTTATAAAATTTGTAAATATTAACCACAACTATAACATTATATCAAATCCACACCTTATTATTCAAAATAATATATAGAGAAAATTAAATCTTTATTCATAAAAAATTGGGGTCTTACATGTATATGAAACATGATGTTTAACATAAATATGACCATCTGATTAATGCATCAAGTAAAATTATAAAATACTTGAATATACCACAATGTTGGTGTATTGGTTCACATATATCACCCTGAATTCTTTCTTAGAAAGATGGACATTAAATAACAATAATTAAGTGTGATAGTTTGGTAATTAATTTACTTTGATATAATTAACAGGTAAATGAATTTTCTGGTTCTTTAAGGGATGTTCATGGGAGTTTTCAATAATTCAACACATCATTATTGATCCTAGTTGATCATACCAAATCATAAAAATATTTGGATCCAAACACTTCTGATGTATTGCACACTTCCGGTGTATCACAACATTTTTTTCAACTATTCTCATTTTATTATAATATAACCCAGAAGAGAAAATAGATAGTTTTTCTAATATGAGCTTCTGGCATGATACTATTGAAGTAATATAAAGAAATTCTTCTCCGCCTTCGTTATTGATTTCAATATAATAACCATTATAACGTATATCCTTAAAGCTGAGCAAATTTTTGCTTGTCAAAGAAGAATATAAAAAATCATCAATACAAAGTTTTGTGCCCTTTGACGACATTATAATTGCTCTTCTAGATATTTTAATTAAGTTTGATGAATAATCGCTCTTCCAGAGCCTTTAATTAAGTTTGATGAGCTTCTGGCCAATACATCTTTATATATGCAAAAACATACATTTAACTTTATTACTTGAAACAAAAATAAAACATATAATAAAAATACTTATTATAATGCCATAATACAATGAAATAAAAATAATTAATTGGTATAAACATTTCTATCAACGTCATCAAGGAAATCATAGATATAAAAATTAGTTATATCCACTCCATTTGAAAAGTCAAAATAATTCATGGGATCTTCAGGATGATTATGATCAATAAAGTTTATTTCAATTTCATGTCCTTTTCTTTTATGGAGTCTTGGTACAAATCTACCAAATATTTAGGAGTACGACAAGTACATTCTCTTTTCTATATTGATTGTTCTTTTCATACCCACTACCACAACCACACCCATAATTTCCTCTATGATTATCAAATGAGGTTCCATTCACTTAAGGGAATATAGTAGAATCAGTCGGGCGAGATTGTTGGCTTTTCAGCAAAAACACATTATTTTGTAAAGCCACTAGAAGACATAATATCACTTCTGGGAACATAGTTTCCTTTATCGCTTCAGGGAATATTTTGTGAACTTACGCTCTCAATATTGCTGTTGTAGGAGCATATTCAAGGTATGAAATATAATAAATATTTTCTCTAACATATCTTCATCAATGTTTTTTCACATAATTTTAATAGTGAGATTATTTTTAAAAAAATGTAGAATTGTTCTCACTCTACACTTTTAAAATCTTGTAACTTCATGTGCAACCAATTATAACGAGCTTTTGGGAGGATTACAAATTTTTTATTCTCATATCTTTCCTTTAAATCATTTCACAAGACAAGTGAGTCTTTTATTGTAATGTACTCATATTTTAATTTTTCATGGAGATGATAGCGAATAAAAATAACTAATTTTGCATTATCTTGTAGGGATGCATGATTGATAACTTTAATTGTGTCTCCAAGGTTCTTTGCCTCTAGATGAATCTCATCATTAAGAGTACATGCCAAATAATTTAAGTTTTGCAAGGTTCGACATTTATATTAATATATAATTTTGGACAGTGTAACATTATTATATATGTATTTACTATGATCATAAAGTGAGAACCAATTAAGTTGAAAATACCCAAAAACAAAAAGCAAAACAAATATGTCCATCCAAACATATTTGCTCTCAGTTTTAGGCTATTTTTATATAACTCCACCACTTGGGGTTAACATGTGTAATATGAATACTTTATAAATATTTAATATCATATCACAGGAAAACATACATGCTGGTTAGTATTTCAAAAGAGGATTTATATACTACTCCGTTTCCCATATTGATCATACTTCATCCAACCGTTTTTTTTTGTTTTTTATGGCTTATCAAGTGATTCCAAAGCACTTAACTAATTTCCTCAACCATTTATCTGTTGTCATCCATCTTATACATATATAAATAGTACTACATATATATGATCAAATTTTATTGTAATGAAACAATACTTACAATGAGTTAAGAGAACTCCTTTTTCAAAATTGGGTAGAGCTTCGTGCTAATAACGTATTATAAAAGAATACTAATATTAAGAACAAAGATGATTAGAGGAAAGAGAGCATTCTCATTGTATTTTCATGTGTCTCACCCATTCTCTTTACAATGCAATTATTTATAGATATCTGAACATCAATACTTGTAAGTGTCAAAATTCAAAGGTCAAGAGTTTCAAAACTTAAGGGACATGAGAGTTTCAAAATCATTACAATTAAAGATATGAGGAATGAATCTAGACATCCATATATATTATAATTTTATAACAGGGTGACCATTTTATTCGTTTTTATTTTTATTTTTGGGTAATCGAATTGGTTCGAACCAAAACAAACCAGGTTCAGTATCGGTTCAGTCAACCGGTATTTATTATTTATGTTTGGGATATTACTTTGCAGGTTCGGTACTGTTGGGTCATGATATTTCCCCTATTTGGGCAGAATGAATTGGGCTCACTTGTTTAATTAATCTATTGGGCCTTCATTATTGAACCTTGAAAGTCTTTGGGCCTAGTCATCATGTTATTTCTATTAAACCCTATGAGACCGGGTTGGTTCATTAGATTAACCCATTAGATATTTTAATATCTATTACTTTGACTTGTAATGATGAAAAAACATGATGGTTGACTGTTACTACTGCCATGCATTAATGTGGATGGGATCCGGCGACGACCGACGGTAGAAAATAGAGGACAAAGATAGTGGGTGGACTGTACACATCCGACAAAAACTATCAGATCAGGGGGCTGTGTCAGACGGTAATGGGTGGCACGGTAAACCGGGCAAGAGAGTATAACCTATCAACTAAGTCTTCACAAACAGGTACGCTCACATACACACACAACTGAATTATCATCTCTCTCAATACACTAGACATTACATCCTCCATTGTTAACCTTGTGAACACCGATACTGACTCTCACGCCTGAGCTATCCCCTGACGGTCGAAGCCGTCAAGCTTGTGGTGTTTATCGTGTTTACTGTGCAGGATCAGGTCGTCTTACGTGATTGGGACGTTGGAGAAGATCTTGGCGTTAACATTGGCGCTAGAAGGAGGGCTGAGTTCTAGTGTCATTGAGTTTTCAATCACATTCATTTAATCTACTTTAGAAGATGGTGAGAAGTAGGGATGGTACACCCGAAGGGCAGACGATGGTTGTGAGCTCGTCGTTGCCCCGTGTTTCAGTAAAGGATCGTCTGGGTCCTTCTAAAAGTGCTCATGATAGTACGGCCTCCAAGCACAATTCGGGAGATCTTCGTCTGAAGATTCATGGTGGAGCCAGACGGAGGCTGGTCTTTGATACAGATAAAGAGCGGGATCATGGTCGAGGGCGAGATAAAGGTTCACCGACCAAGACTCATCGCCGAAGTGGTCAGGAGGACAGAGTTGCCAAGTTAGCGAGGATGGCGGACGAAGCGGATAAGGCCTTAGAAGTCATTTTAAAATAGAGGGAAGATATAGCCGAACAGATGCTTCAGGTGGTCAAATTAAGGGATGAAGCATCCAGTCATGTTCAGTCCGAAAGAAGGAGTAAGCATAAGGAGATGCAATGGCGAGAGAGGAAAGAGCCGGAGCATTCTGTACACGTGTCTAGGGATCATTCCCGCGACAGAAGGAGGTCGAGGAAAAGAACTTCTGTGGCCTCGAAGAAGGCATTGATGGTCGTTGGTTCTCAGCATCGAGACGATGACATGAAAATGAGCAGGTCGAGGGAGATCGTGCCAGAAACCAGAAGGAGAGAGCATCAGCGTGAGTATTCTCGTCATGAGGATAGAGTTGTATGCTGGAGTAGATCCAGAAGTCTAACAAAGGCAGCAGGGTCAGATAGAAGAGGTCAGTCTGTTCAGGAGCAAAATTTTATCCGGGAGAGAGAAGTCTCCTCGCGGCCAGAAGGTGTGGATTTTCTGGTGAAAGAATTGAAGGAGCTTAGAAAGCAGTTAGCTGAGGTGTAACAGGTGAAGGACACTCTAGGAAAGAAGGCGTCACCTTTTTCCTCGGATATTCTTAAGGAGAAGGCAGATATCACCAAGAAGTTGCCTCAGATGGAGAGTTATGATGGGTCTGGGGACCCTTATGACCATAGCCAGGCGTTCGATCGGCTGATGGATTATTATGATTTTACTGATGCTGCTAAGTGTCACACGTTTGTCACCACGTTGAGAAAGGATGCGAGACAGTAGATGGGGACTTTACCGTCAGATTCAATTTCCTCTTGGACCGAGCTTTGTGACAAGTTCCATGCCCGCTTTGGGAGCAACCAAAGAAGGGGGAAGCCTACAGGTTCTTTAGCACAGGTCAGACAGTTCACCAACGAGTCTTTAGGCCAGTATGTGAAGAGGTTCAGGGAAACAGTTGGTCAGGTGTCCGACCTCAACGATCTCCAAGCTGTAGGGTTGTTTCAGAATGGTCTAGATCTGGTGAAGTCGGAAAAATTGGTGAAGACGTTGATGTTTGACCACCCGAAGAGCTTAGCAGAAGCTTTTGACAAGACAGAAGGTTATATTATCGTGGAGGAGGCTATGAATAGCCTGAAACGCCCTTCTTCGGACCAAATAAAAGAGGCAGATACGCCTAAGGCTGAAGGCGATCAGAGGAAGATGGGGGGGGGTATAATGATCGGCCAGAGGGTAGTTTGAAAAAGTACAACAATTCATTGCGAGAGGGAAGTAGTTGTCCACTTGCTTCCGCCCCGAAGGTGAATAAGGTTTATACCAAACTGAATACGGATAGGTCGATGATTTTGGACCAGATCAGGAACCAACCATTCTATGAGCCACCTCATGATAACTATAAGACATGGCAAGGCAACTCTCAAAAATTTTGTGGCTATCACCAAGCCGCAGGTCACGACACTAATGAGTGTTGCAATTTGAAGGACTTCGTGGAGAAGAAGATTCAAAGTAGTTTGCTGGTTCAGTATGTGGCCGAGAGGGACCAACAAGATCAACAAAATGTCAACCGTACCGTTCAGACAGTTCAAACAGCTCCTCCCGTACAACCTCCTCCAAATCAACCACCAAGGCACGTCGTTGATGTAATCACCGGGGGGACAGCAGGGAAGTTGGTAGGAAAGAAGAGAAGGGGATATCTAGATTCAGTCATGTCCGTGGAAGGTGTTCCCCCGAAGATCGACAGACCATTTTCGGGGACTGTTATATCCTTCACCGATGCAAATTCTCTTTCGGAACCCATTGAACCCCATGAAGGAGCATTGGTGATCACTGCAGAAGTGGGCTCAGTAGATTTGAAGCGCATAATGATAGACAACGGGTCTTCTGTTGATATTCTGTATGCTCATGCCTATCAGAGGATGCATCTTGATGGGCAAAAAATGGAGGTTGGGCAAGAGGCTCCCCTATATGTCTTTAGCAACGATCTGGTCAGAGTTGCAGGGACTATTGAGCTGCCAGTCATCTTCAGTACTGCTCTACAACAGGTAGAAATAACATGTAAATTTTATGTTGTGCATGTAGATTCTGCCTACAACGCCATACTGGGAAGACCTACCTTGACTGCTCTCCAAGTAGTGACTTCCATCCCTCATTTTAAAATCAAGTTCCCTACGGCACATGGAATGGGAGAGGTAGCAGGGGATTTGGATCTGGCCTGACACTGTTATCAGAATGTTATCATTTCCTCAGAAGTAGGGGTCAGCAAGCAGATGCAAACCATGGCAATTGAGATTGAGCCCTTTACTGAAAGCAGTTCAGAGCCATTTGTTATTCCTACAGAAGAGACTGAGGAGATCGAGCTGGTCCTTGGAAAGAAAGACAAGATAGTGAAGATTGGTTCAGGTTTACCGGAACCTCTCCAAACAAATATTATGGAACTTCTTCGTTGCTATGCGGATATCTTTGCATGGGAGCCACAGGACATACCTGGGATTAGTCGAAAGATTGCCGAGCATCGACTGGATGTAGATCCGTCAAAGAAACCATTGATGAAGAGACCGCAAAGCTGATAGCTGCTGACTTTATCTTCGAGATCTACTATCCGGAGTGGATGGAAAATGTAGTGCTGGTACAGAAGAAGAATGGGAAATGGCGGGTTTGCATCGACTACACCGACCTGAATAAAGCTTGTCCGAAGGGCTTCTATCCTTTACCCCATATTGACCAACTTATTGATGCGACTTCGGGGTATGCACTGCTAAGCTCTGTGAGATTGAAGTACTAGGATTTTGGAGTGTCACATCAACTATGCTATAATGCATAAATTATTAAGTTTTGTTATAACGCATGAATTATTCAACCAACAAAGAATGATAATAAAGTACACTAGAAAGAGGAGTTAATGTACACTAGAAAGAGGAGTTAATGTAAACCATGAGTGACGTTTATACGTGGCTAATTGGTATTTTTATATGTACTGAATGTATAGGACTTACAAAGGGCGATTGACGCTAAAGTATTAAAGACCTCTAAGGAGGATATTCTAACTCCATTCAATTTTCATTTGAATATTGGTTTAAAGTATGTGGATGTATATTCTTATAAATAATCCTTATTTATGCTTTGGTTTACACAATGTTTAACGATTGTGTAAACTTCAGACTTATACAAACTCTTTGTTGGTTATATAAATGTTCAGATATGCTATAATGCATAAATTGTTAAGCTTTGTTATAATGAATAAATTGTTCAAGTTTTCAAAGTTCTGATATGCATGAACTGTTTAAGAGGTATGTCATGTCATTTGTATCAGTTACACACATGTTAAACCCTTTCGATGATCTAGATATGATCTTTTGAATTGTTATTGAGTTTAAGTAAAGCTTCTAACCCAGTTTTTACTTAGTGCTGATTCAGTCTGAGAATGAATAACCCTAATATTGGGCAAAATTTTAATATTGTTGGCATGAAATATCGAGTGACGAAAGAACACAAAATAAGTCATTCGCCATGTAGTATTGATCAATAAAGGGTACAAAGGGTTGATCACTCAACGTGTCCGTGTGTTATGTCGGTTTATAGCGGAATAGCTGTTCAAAACCTTTTTGAATGAAAATGAAAGTTTGAGGTCTTATGATAGCTCTGCTAAAGTCAGTATGTCGTTTCAAAAATATTTTTTGAAAACAAAGGAAGTAATTGCCTATAATTTGGGATCTCTTCACAACTTTTGTTTAGTTATTGAAGATTTAGAAATATAAAATCATGATTCTTGATTTTGTTATTTTATATGCAACTATTATACTTGTTGGGCATGTAAATGCTCATTGTTACTTTAAATTAAATGTTTTCAACAAAAATTGAGCGTGTAGAAGGTTCTAGAAAGGATAAGAGCAAAGGTAAGATGAATAAATACGAGGATGTGAACCCTATTTGTAATAGATAGGCTTATTATAAATAATTACTATTTTAATTATCATGATTAAGAAGAGTTAAAGATCATGGAACCTGGGTATATAATAATATACTTGTAATAGTTAGTAATTATTTTCATATTAGTATGAATGCGTGGTTAGATGTATGTTAAAGTTAATATCGTGAAACACCAGATTCAAAATTTAAAGGTACTCGAATTTGGAGGCGTCACATCTGTGTATCTTCTTTATTCTTATCTTTTGAGGAGAATAGAGTGTGGATATTTTTTGATCTCTGCTGACTTCGTGAACCCCAAAGTCGGGTAGGGAACTTCATTTTGAGTTGGGGGATTGATGTGACAACCTTTAAGGCCATTAGAGCGAGTCTTCACGTGATGACATTATAAGAGGAATGTACATTAACATCATAGAACTTTAGACAAAGATTGCATTATTGTGGGGGCAGTCCCTAGACAACCGGAAGCTCAATTGTGCCTAGGAGTGAGCAAAAAACAGATAAACCAAATTTTTTTTAACTGATTTCTTTTGATTATTCGGTTATTTTTTACAATTCGGTTATATCCAAATTTTTATTAGGTTTTTGGGTTCAGGTTTGGATTCAGATTTGTGTTATTCGGTTAACCGAATAAGAAATAAATAAAAATTAAGGCTTCGAAGTTGAACAATAATGTGATCCCTCATGATGAGACCTATGGCTGAACATGGTGGAGGATTAAGGTTCTTATGATGACAGTACTTGTGGAAAACATATCTTTATTACAATGTCACACATTAAACTAAACATAAAACTAAGAAACCTGGTGTGCAGAATATCCAGAATTTTGTTATAATCATCAACTTCAAAAGCATCCTTGGATATCATCTTCATTCTTCAGGTACGCGTAGCAGGTGCCCACGGATTTCCATGTGTGGCCTCTTTTGTAAATCTATAAAATTTAACCCATGTTTGATATCATTTGGGTTTCCATTTGGTTTTTTCCCTTTCCTCTCTTTGCAAAATTGCAACTAAGCAACAAAATTTTAAACTTAGCACAAATTTCGATTATTAACCGAATAACCGAATTTACAATTCAATTATTCGGTTTTCGATTATCTCTAAAATTAGTTAGGAATTCGGATAGTGAAATAAGAAAGATTTCAATTTTCGATTATAATCGAATAGTTCAGTTATAAACAAATTGCTCACCCCTAATTGTGCCTGTGATCAAGAGGGGTGATTACCGAATGATATGACCTTGTATACTCTTCCATATATAATATGAGAGGGCTATGGTCTCTCTTGGTCACAAATGATCTTCCATATATAATACGACGTCTCTCTTGCTCACAAATGACTAAACATCCTCTTGGTCTCGTGGTCTTATCAGCCCTTTCTCCCAAACTTAGGCCCAAACCCTAATTGTCAAAATATTCATATTATGCCCGTCAAATATAATATTTTTTTTAATTTATCCTATAAATCAAACTTTTAAATCTTGAAATTAATTATACACAAAATATGAATCATCACGCAACCATGTGTCTCAACTCCTTATACAATATACATGAAAGTGAAAGTGATCCATAACTAATATTATGTATGAGCATTATCGGGTAAAATGTAAAGTCGGCCATTGAACTTTAGGAGTTTTTGGGTATTGAGCCATTTTCTTTTGGTCAACGTAAATTGAGCCCCTTTCTATTAAAAAATTTCCCCTTTCTATTAAAAAATTTGGACTTCAGCTCACATGTGCGTTGACCTGCATACGTGGCGCCTATGTGGCACACGTGACAAATATGACGATCATTTTTTATTTTATTTTACATGTGGACGGGCGTGGAGAATATTGAACTTAATCCCAAGATTCGAACTCGAAACCTCTAGCTTAAAACTTGAATCCATGACCACCTGAGCAAACAAACCTAGTTACTATAATTTTGCAAGGATTAATATTTATAACGGAACAAATCATTTCCCCCAATAATAATGAAAACAATAACAATAACAATAGCAATAGCAATAGCAATAGCAATAGCAATACCAATAATAATAATAATAATAATAATAATAATAATAATAATAATAATAATAGTAATAATAATAATGATAACAATAATAATAAAAATAAAAATAAAATAATAATAATAATACTAACAATAAAAATAAAATAAAATAATAATAATAATAATACTAACAATAAAAATAAAATAAAATAAAAATAATAATAATAATAATACTAACAATAAAAATAAAATAAAATAATAATAATAATAGTACTACTAACAATAATAATAATAATACTAACAATAAAAATAAAATATAATAATAATAATAATAATAATAATACTAACAATAAAAATAAAATATAATAATAATAATAATAGTACTACTAACAATGATATATATATATGTATATATATATATATAAATGTTAGTATTATTATTATTTTTATTTTTATTTTTATTATTATATTATATTTTTATTTTTATTGTTAGTATTATTATTATTATTATTAAAAATAACTGGCCTCGATCCTTCCGTTGTTTAGGAATATGGTCTCTCTTTCTCTTAGAAGTCAGAATAAGTCGAAGAAAACGATATATCTTACTTCAACCATGAATTCCTCCAAAGCATGTGCATCTCCATAGCCAAACACAGGCTAGAGATTCTCAAGCTTGCCAGGAAACATAGTATTATTATTATTATTTTATTTTTATTTTTATTATTATTAGTACTATTATTATTATTTTATTTTATTTTTATTGTTAGTATTATTATTATTATTTTATTTTTTTATTGTTAGTATTATTATTCTTATTATTATTATTGTTATTATTATTATTAGTACTATTATTATTATTATTATTTTACTTATTGTTATTATTATTATTTTTATTTTTATTATTTTATTTTATTTTATTATTATTGTTATTGTTATTATTATTATTGTTATTATTATTATTATTATTATTATTATTAACATCTAGGTGTGGGTGCTCTAGTGGTCATTGGGTTAAATTTTCAAACCAGAGGTCCTGGAGATGATATCTCTCTGTATTAGCAATGTATTGTTCAATTGACCAACTTAATATGAAGTTAACTTCATAATAAATGGATCCATTTTTCTATCTATTTTTATTATAATGCAGGACAGAAAGTTGACTATTTATTTTGTGTTAGTAGTTTTGTGAAGTTTTTTTAGTTTTCAGAATTACCCTCTAAGAAACAGAACCAGTTATTTTTAAAACTCAAAACCTTCTTTTCTCTTTCCCCATTCTTTTATTATTCTAATTTTTTTTTAATATTTTCTCATTCATTTTACGCACTTAGCGTGTTAGGATACTTATTTAAAATAATGTATCTCCTACTGTTCATAACAAAATCTTACAACAGTTTAAATTTGACATATAAAACACCTTCCGAACTTTAACTTAGAAGTGTGCATATACTAGCGCAAAGAAAATATATTTACACATAATTTTTAATTATTTGTTTTGTAGTTACTCAAAAGATGAAGTGTATAAATGTAATAAATTTCCAGATAATTAGTCCATTTTGTACTTTGTAGTTAATGCTCTAAAATGAGCAAACAGTTCGAGCTCGATTCATACTCACTCGACTAAAAGTTCGATTCGAGCTCTACTCGAAATATAAATGAGTCAAATATGAGCAAATTTTAAAGTTCTATAAATTATTCGAACTTCCTCAAATTATAATTTTCTATTGATACTCGGATCATATTAGTTCAAAAAATTCAAACTGCTCGGACTCGATTCAGAATCGTGCTTGACTCGACAGCTAGATAAACTTCAATCAATCCTTATTTTATACTATATAAATTTTGTGAACCAATATGAACAAGTCGGATCGACTCGGTTCTATTAATTTGTAGTATTATATATTTGCAATTTTGATATGGGCGATAAAATCATAGAGAAGAAGCATATCTAACAGTTTGTTTCAAGTCAAAGTTTCTTCCACATCTGAGACTGCCCAGTGCCCACTCTGCTTCCTCAATAATCTCGCAAGCCTCTTCTTCTACTCCTATTTCTTCACATCCCGCAAATCTTTCTCTCTTGTTTATCTCTCTAGAAATTGTAGTAACCAACAAACAGAGTGTAAAATGGCAGATAACAAGGAAACGCCGCCTTCGACATCGAGTGCGCCGGGTCAAGCTCATGAAATGGTCGAAGATCCCGACGATTTCTCCAAATCTCCGCCTCAGTCTCCTAATTCTTCCACTCGCAAGGTCTATTTACACTATATATATATACACACACACAGGATTTGCTTCAACTGCATACTCTTGAAATTATCAGATCTCAATTTTGTGTGCATTTGCTTTTTTATATTGCAAGTAGTTATGGCAAGCTATAACATTGTTGAATCTGAGGGTTTTGTAGTGTAATTATATTGTAATATTTTGTTTTGGGTAAAAATTGGGTATGCTCAGTTGAACGATTACATCCTACTAATTAAGTTATTTGGGTGAATATAAGAATGTTAATAAGCTCTCTTTTACCAAAATGAGAGACCCATTTGACTACATAAGACAAGGAGCTAGAGGTTCTACTCAAACAAATAAATCACACACTGGCATCTCTGCTCTAAGTATGGAAAATGCGCTGCTATAATTATTCACCACTCTTTGAAAACCTGAAATGTTATTAGAATACCAATGTTTTCCAGCAGATCAGGTTCACAATTCTGTGGCCCGAGAACATTATGATAATGAGCTCCAGATCCAATTTAATTAAACTCTTCACTAAAGTAAATAATTGGACAGATAAATATGAATGTACTGTAACACTGACACAAACATAATTCTTAATGTTATAACTTTCTGTTTGCCTGGTCCTTGTGCATATAAGGCTTAGAGGTGGACTGTGCCTATGTCAATCAATTAATCATATATAATGCATGGTTACAAGTGGCAAAGCGATCAGGATTAAAATGGCCGATAAATAAAATGAGGATAATGTGGTACGATATACTTTGTCTAAGATATTAGGGTGCAGCTTTATATTAATTAATTAATGTTGAAGGTACATAAGTATCTGTTTGAACACTCTCAAGCAAGTTATACAGTAGGAATTTAAAGATACTAAATCATGCTATGAATGTAGAACTTTGACAATAATGATCTTTGATTTGGATTTGGAATTTGGATGGTATTTAATCTTTTTGTTTCAGCAGAAACATCAGTGATTCTTGGTAACCAGCTATGAATCCTTATTTCACAGAACGAAGACTTGATTGTTTCCAAAAAATGCTAATCAATTGTTACTAAAACTTAGAAATGGAAGAGTAAAGTAACAGTAATGAAAATTTCAAATGTCTGAAATCTGGTCATTTATGATGAAGATGTTTGATGAGCTTTAGAGGGCGTTTGTTACAGGTTATTTGAAATAGTCATATTAGATATCCGATAATGTGTGTTGGTCATCCTAATTAATTGTGTTTGTTACATTGGTAATCTTATATTCCCGGTAGTCACATACCCAGTAAAGTGCCAAATTTCCCACTTGAAGTGCATATTCGGATGACCAAAAAATAGGTGGTAATCCAAGGTTATCACATCTTGATCATCTTGAGATCTTTCTATAAACAAAAATATCCATCATATTTTAGTAAATTAAGTATAAATATCCTTATTTAAACATAATTATAAAAAATTTACCAAGAAACTGCCCATTTATCAAACACACTTTTCTTTATTTTAATAATTTGGACATATATAAATGTTTTAATTTTCCTTATTCATCTTGTTTTGTTGTTTATTATTTGTAAGTTTAATCTATTATTGTGCTTAATTTGACTTAATTAATTAATGTTTATTGATATATTAATAATTGAGTATATTATAAATTATTATTTTACAAAAGTAATACAACTTTAAATATTTTTTATCAAATAGTATTGAATTAACTAGTTGTACAGTATTTTGGGCGGGTGATTTTATTTGACAAAAATTCATTGGTGAATTATTTGACATAAATTAGCATATGGACATTCTAGTAAAAGGTTAGTAACAGGTGAATATTAAAAAAAATATACCCGTAATCTTGAATTCGTACCAAACACTTACGACAACTATTACCAGTAATCAAAGTACTTACACTAAACAAAAATGATACGATATGACCAATTTCTATTTTCAGTAATCAAATACCCAATAATTTGAATTTTAGTGGGTATCTTACATAACTTGTAACAAACACAGGGTCCTAAACAATCTTTAAAATTTTGAATTTAGTTCTCTTTTGAAGAGTATATATGAATTTGGTTAAATCCCATAATAAATCTATGTTGATTATCGAATTATTATCTGGTTATTTTTTTAATTGTATAGCTTTGCTTCTCTTAATAAGAGTAAGACCACTATACTAAATTGACAAATAGCAGGCTTATTATTTCTTATACAGTAGTTTTTTACTCGGATTGCTTTGGGCTCATTCAGACTTCATGTTTTCATGCAAGTTTAATTGCATACTCATTGAGTATGGTTGGATTCAGTATATGAGAGTTAAATTGCATGTTCATGTGACTGTGAAGTTGTGACTGATACAAATAGTATTTTTGAGTAGTTTAGTTTTTTTTACAATGAATATCTCTCCCAGGAACGGAGCCCATTATAGGCCAAAAGTGGGCATGCTTCCTGTTGATTTTGAAAGATGGTCGTTATTTGACTTGTTATCTTATATATATATATATAGTAAATGTAAGATAATTAGATAAATGGGCCCTTTGGGAACCTCTCGCTTTATGTTTCTATCTTGTATGTATGTGTGTGTGACTGTGTGTGCGCGCGCGCACGCGTGTAACGTATTAGCGTATAAAACACACACATATCACATTACATATTTGTTGGTTAATTTGTGTGCTTAGTGTCCCAAGTGTAAAATAACTATTACATTGCGATAGTTATAACACTTTTAATTTCAGGCTTGCTATGCTGTTCTCCAGAGTTGGCTTTCAAAGAAGTTCATGACTGGATGGTAAATATGCTTCACAATAATTGTTTAAGCTTTTCTTTTTGGATCATTATTACTGTAACATTCATTTAAATTGTGATATCTGCAGTGTGGTTCTGTTCCCTGTAGCTGTCACATTTTTTGTCACCTGGTGGTTTGTTCAGTTTTTTGATGGTTTCTTCAGTCCCATATATGAGAGGCTTGGTGTAAAAATATTTGGTGAGTTATCAAGGATGTATTTAACTTTTAACGGAATTTGCAAGGATGCAAGTTTTGAGTCTAGCTTATCAGGTCATTTTGGTTGCTGTAATTCGGATGGAGGGAGTAATCAAGTTGCTGGAAGTTGGCATTATATAACTTTTTTTAATACTCCCTCCATCCAAGTTTATTTGTCCTACTTTGAAATTACACGCCTATTAAAAGAAAAAACAATTATCTCTAGATTGCCATCTTAACTAATTATTATCATCTTTTTGTTTTAATTAATCTTCTAACTCTCTCTTGAAATAATAAAATAGAGGGGAGAGAGGAGAAAAAAGGAGTATGGTTGTGCTTTCAATGTCAAAGTTTATAGTGCTACTTTTTTCCAATGTAATGTAGTTATTGACATTTTTTTTATAAAGTTAAATAAGGGTATTATGGGAAAATAAGGTCAAAAATAGTATTAAACCAAAAAGGAAATTAGGACAAGTAAACTTGGATGGAGGGAGTAATAAGTATTGGCAATTTAGATTATAGCAGAATAAAACATTGGCAATAACATCATGTTTACTGAAATATGAATCATGATTACTTAATTTGCCATTTATATACTGTTTCACAAGTAATTGTGTAAGATTGGCCTTTTTTTTAAAGAAGAAATTTCTCTTTGCCCATGTGTTTATGCATGGCGTCATTTGTATTACACTGATTAGTTACGTACCTTTTTCCTTCTTACAGGCCTTGGATTCATTACATCTTTAATCTTTATATTCTTTGTTGGTATATTTGCTTCATCATGGATGGGTGCCACCGTTTTCTGGCTAGGGGAATGGTTTATAAAGCGAATGCCCTTTGTAAAGCACATATACTCAGCATCCAAACAAATTAGTGCTGCTATCTCTCCAGGTGATCCCTTCTGTTACGGTTTCTAATTATGTTTTTACATGAATGCTTGATGGGGCTTGAACCTGCAGCATCCGCTGCAAGTTGTTTGTTGGATTAGTAAAGGCAAACTATTGTATGCAGTTCGTGTTAGGTAGGTTTTAAAACGGTTCTTATGCACAAGTTTTTCGTGAAACAAATGACTAAAGATGCATTTTCTATTAATAATTACTCTGACAAGGTAAATAATATATTTGTTTATTTCTTTTCCCTTTGTTGATTGATGATAATTGAATTCTCTCTTTAAGGTTTATGAAGATATCATTGCCTAATAAAATCTATTTCTCTATCTTTGTAAATAAAGGCTTCTCTAAAATAGTGAGTTATGAACTTGTCAAAAAATATTAAATTATGAAGACAAGGAGCCTCTAATCTTGATTTACAAGACTACAACTAATGCATGAAATAGGTGAAGGTCATTGCTTAATTGTGTGTATTTATATATAGCAGAACTGGTATACACTTGGACAAACTTAATGATGATTGTACTATTATTCTATTAACAGAGTCCAAGTGTTACTAGAAGAAATGCCAATGACTCTAATCCTCCCACTGGCAACTTATATGACTAAACAAAAAGGAAAACAATTAGTGCCAAGGGTTTGAAGCCTCTATGAAAAAAACTCAAAATTAAATTGACCTCAGGGTTTTAATGCTAATGTTGCTTGGGATGTCTAAATACCTGCTACAAAGTAGAAACTTGGATTAGTTTATTAGTGAGTCATCTGAGAACTTAAAGTTTTTTGGTCGGTTCAATATATTTTTTCTACTGAACAAAATTGTTTGCCTTCCATTAATTTAGATTTAGAATAGGACTGGGAATGAATTCATATTAATGCTTCTGTTAGGGTTGTAACTGTTGGTTTGCAGAAACAAGAACATACATACAATTATATTGTAAAACAGCGGAAGCATGACATAAATCGAATTTAAAATTTTATGCAATTCCAGGAATTACCTTATGCAATATTATTAATTGAGGAAGGATAAAAGGTATACCTTATGAAGATGATGCAACTCTTTGCTATGATCTTCAAGTATCAATCGATCTTCAAGTTTCAATCCTTTGATCCTCCGTGGTTCTCTAATTTCTCGGATCAAACGTTCGCTACCCAAGTGTGCAACGCTAAGTTGATCCACCAAGAGTATATTGATTGAAGTAGTAAATTTAGGTTCTTCAAGACCTTGTGTGGTTAGCCTAATTTTTTCTCTCCTATCTCTTAGGTTTTGAGAATACTGATAAAGAGATGCATTAGCATTGGGCTTTTCCACAATAAGATCTCTTATTTATAGATTAACCCTCCCTCCTAAACCTTTTAGGAGTTAGGGTTTTAATTCAATTTCCAATCTAATTAGGGACTAAATTATATAATAATAATAATAAGACTTATCTTATTAATTTATAATTAGTAGTTCTAAAATAATTAATTATAAATATTAAGTTATTTAATTTATTTAACTAATATATTAAATACACTTAATTTATTATTATTAAGCCAATTAATTTATAATAATAATAATAAGACTTCTATTATTAATTTATAATTTAGTATTTCTAAAATACTTAATTATAAATATTAAGTTATTTAATTTATTCCACCAATAAATTAAATATATTTAATTTATTATTATTAAGCCAATTACTTCTAAAATTATATTTCTCTTTTATGATGTGACCCTTCATGTTCAATGTTAAGTCGATAGTAGAATAAATAAATTAGAATCATTCTAATATTATTTATAATGAATTAAACTCATTTAATTCAAATATAAATAAATAATATGTATTCTACATCATAGTGACACCTTACAATAATGTATCATGACTATCCGGATAATATGAAAGCAACGTTTAATCATAAATAACCTATTCCGTGAATAGTTAACGTACAATTCAATCCTTCTACTACAAAATGTTCCGATTAAACATAAGACATGGAATTACTTACAAGTCTTATATATTTAATCATACGCATTTTGATTCACAAATTACGCAACTCTTCTGATTAATATAAATTAAAAATTCCTTTCTAATTTCCATTCACCTTGGCCAAGGATTTCTGAATTGTCACTTATCGAATCGCGTATGACATTCTCTCCTTTTAGTGGAACTGGTAGAACATTTGTTGATCATTCACCTACCTCTATGTACACTTTATTATACCCGAACATACCCTATTATACTCCCAAAGATTATTAAGGAATATGAAAAAGCATAACTCAGAATACACAAGATACTATTATTATCTCAAGTTCAAGGATCACTTGTACTACTATCACTATAGGAACTCATATTATCAGACAAGTAAAACACCATTGTTCATTTAAGCAAGTCACGTCCAGTGAACTTATTCTACAATAAGCACCTACATACTTGTTTAAGTGTCTCTACACAAATAATTATGAGATCGATCATCCTCTTCAACAGAGCAAGTATAATATGTACTAATCTATTCGGAATCAGTAACCCCACATTAGTGATCCAACGATTAGGAATATTTAATTTTGAGCTATCTAGAATTTAGATTTCATTAGCATGATCAACATCATGATTCTAAAAGAATTGCTCCAAAACTATGAGTTTATCACATTTATTTAATTCAACCAATTAAACATGGATAAAGATTGTCTTTTTAATAAATTAAACTCTTTTATTAATAAATAAGCAAGATTACAAAATAAATGCTTATCACATCAAATGTGATTGGCTTGAGGGCATACTACTTTCAGTAACAAGGTGTAATTAGCGGACTTGGGGAATTATCTATAATATCTCTTGTTGTTATGGCAAGCTATCTTCTTCTCCATCACTTTAATGAAAATGGTTTTAGTTTGTAAGCTAATTTTGTATGGTTGTTACTTGTTACAAAGTGTTAGCAATTATCTATAATATATCTTGCAATTATAGCAGCTATCTTCCTCTCCATCACGTCATAAGGAATATGATTGTAGTTTGTAAGCTAATTTTGTACAGCTCAATCTAGTTCTCTGGTTCTCCTGCTTTACTGAGTCTTCATGTGCTGATTGCTTTTTCACTTTCCTAGAAAATCTAATTGCAGATAGATGACTGGGATATATATTTTCATCAAATTATTTGATACAGTTTTTTTTGTGCGCTAGTTAATTAGTAACAGTATCTTTTTATCACATTCAGACCAAAACACCACTGCTTTTAAGGAGGTTGCAATTATCCGCCATCCTCGTCTTGGTGAATATGCTATTGGCTTTATCACGTCAACATTCATTCTTCAGGTACCTGCAACGTATCTTATAGATGATCTTTTGAATTTGCCGTTTGAGCTATATATATATATATATATATATATATATATATATATATATATATATATATATATATATATATTGGGATTTGATGGTATGAGTGTCTTTAGCAATTGAGGTTCATGTAATAGCTATTTATGTGGGGGGGTTTTGGACACCAAAATATGTAGTTATTTTTCTTAGGCTGCTAGAGTTTGTTCACCGGTGAGGAAAATCAAATTACATAATCAGGAGTGGTGGTTTAAAGAAATGCATGTGTTTGAACTTTGAATTCATCATTATCTTTTTTTGTTGCTTTTATTCTCCTTATTTGTAATGACTGATGATGTAAGTGCCATATGACATCCAGATTATTAAAATTTAAAAAAGTAGAATAAATTATTTAATTGTCAGATTCTTAAAATCAAAAAGGAGTAAATTATTTTAATTCTCTTATCATTGATGTTTTGCAATGTGGCCCCTAGTCTTTTTCTGCCTTTCTGTATCTGATTGTCAACTGGTTAATTGCAGAGAGAAAATGGAGATGAAGAGCTATGCAGTGTTTATGTCCCAACTAATCATTTGTACATTGGGGATGTATTTCTGGTTAATTCCGAGGAAATCATTAGACCGAATCTTTCTATTCGAGAAGGCATAGGTTGGTTTGTTGCTATGCATCCATCATCCAGTTGTTTTTTTCCCTTTGTTTTTAAGAAAAATTTAAATGCAAATACAGACATATAGCAAACGCGTTCTTTCCATATTGGCATTTATGGAAGTTGCAACAAACCGATAGCATATGGAGTTTTACTAAATCATTCTCATGTTTCATGTTCTGATTAATATTTACTGTGATTAAATTTCTGTGTTTGTGTTGTCTTTTTCAAGAGCCTACGCCTCACTATAGTATGAATATATTTGGCGAATTTTACCTCTCTGATTTTATGCATAAATTCATCAAAATTCTCACGTTACAAGGGGGATTGTGTCTGCTTTTTTAAACATAATTCGTGATTACTTGCTCGTTTGATTTATTTAACTCTCTTTTCTCTTGTTTTCAGAGATCATTGTTTCAGTGGGAATGTCAATGCCACAGATTATTTCTCCTTTGGAAAGGGTTTCTCGGCAGAATGACAGGATCCCTCTAAATAGAATGATCTAAAGGACAACCATCCTCAAGACATGTAGTATGTGATTTCATAGCTGTTTTACCTCGATTCTGTTTGCTGTACGAATCAAAAAGATTTGTTTAGTGATAAAGATGTTTAGTCTGATGTTTGGTCCTTGATATAAGTGATTAGAGAACGCATTCGGAGATTGAAATCCTTCTGATGGGAAAGGAGCCTTGTTTGTTGGTCAGTTAGGAATTCTGTTTGTGAATTTAGGTTAAATTAACTCGTGTATTATGTCAATTGACTTTAGTCTCAAAAAGAAGTGGAAAATGCTGAATTTGTTGCTCGTGTAGATTTTTTTTTTTTGTAAGAATGGTGGTGCAAGTTCTAAGTACTAACCTTCTTTATCTCTCTATAATATTTGGGAATGGCTATGTGTACCTATTTTCTAAGTATTCAAGTAACAAAAGATGACGAACATTTAGGGTACATATAAATGAGACCTTGAGTGCTTTCAAAATGACTAGGAAGGATACTTGCATCATTGAGCTGGAGTAGCTCAGTTGGTTAGAGCGTGTGGCTGTTAACCACAAGGTCGAAGGTTCAACCCCTTCCTCTAGCGTATTTTTTTAGACTTTTTGTTTTTGCTACTTTCAATTCACATATTTGCTTACCATTTATAAGATGATTTAGTTCAGCTGCCATGCATATTGAAGTCATACAAAAAATTAGAGAAGAAATAGCCAAGCCTACATTCACATATATGCTTACAGTTAAACTTTTGAATAGGATCGGAGAGCCTGAGCGTTGTGTGCCACACAGGGCACTAAAACACATATTTGAAACCGAATCTGGCCCAAAAGTTTAAATTATTAGATTTTGAGCCCATTATTAAAACCCTTCACACTTTCGTTGTTTTTGTGAACTTCGATTCCAACTCATTTATGATATCCTAACAATCTTCCATTTTACAAGTGAATTCATCCCATCAAAAGTTCCCCCACTTGAACACTTTTCTTCAATAATAGCAACACTAATTCTTGGCTAACCACTCTCGACTTTCTCTATCAAGAGTCAACTTTCATCAAGAATAGAACACATCCTCTTCAATCACATTACGGATCACCAATTCTCGGCTACAACCACTCACGAAACTTTTCCATTGAGAGCTTCGGAGGAACCAACAATCTTTCATCAAGAATTCATCACAATCGCACGTCTTTTGAAGAAATCAAACTAAGAAAGATGGCGATGAAAGTTGTCACAAATCAACCGTACTTCCTAGATCAGTCTCACTTAGTTTTGAGGTCTTTGCATCACTGTCAAAGGAGACAACACGCGCTCATAGATTTTCTATGCACAAAGAAATTTGTTACACTTCAAGAAAAAAGCTTAATTCCGATAGAATATTGTCGGAAATAGTCTTATTTAATTAGAATAAGTGTATTTCTGACAAAATATTCTGTTGAAAATTCGGTCGAATATATGATTAGTCTGTTGAAATTTTTGTCAGAAATACTTAGACTCGACAAAATGATTCCTGACGAAATTTTGGTCGAGAAAGATAATAGTTTCAACAAAGTTTTAATCCAAACGGAAATTTCGCCGAAAATGTCTGGCCACATGTCAATTTTTAATTAAAATGAGTGAGCTTATTTCCGACAGAAATTCTATCGAAATTAACTTGTTCCGTCGGAAATAACAATTTTTTAATAAATATAATAAATATAAGTTTAACTAAAACAATTATCAACAATGATGTACAATGTAAAATAAGTGTAACTACAATTTACAATATAAACTAAGTATAGCTATAACTAGATATAGCTATATGTCATCGAGCGGGGGTCGACGTTGCTGCTCCGGTGTTTGAATATCATGGTCATCATCCCTCGCTCGTCATCGCCACCCTATTGATATAATTAAAAATATAAACTATTAATAAACATAAATGAGAATTAATTAAAGAAACAACTTTATTATAATTAATAGACAGAATATACAACTTAAAATGAATAAAATAACTGAGAAGTAGTCGGTGGCTGACTCAGTAGTGCCCCAAAAGCCTCCACCAATAGTAGGGTAACTACCATTTGCACCATCTCGTCGCGTATCATGACGAACTGCTCCGGAGGGATACCCATACTCTCGGTGGTGGCCCCTCCTGCAATGGCATGACCAAGCTGATGCAGACGAGCACGACTAGGCAATACCTGCTGACAAAGTATTGGATCCGTACCAAACATCTCCAACACCCGCATCATAACACCCTGAAATAGCTTGTCGTCCAAGTCAATGCCCGTATGAGATGGTCCAACGGGTACTCTTGAACGCTGATGCTGGCTAGAGCCTGCAGAAATAAAAATAATTTTAGTAATAATTTATGAAGCGATATAAATTATAAAATAATGAGAAACATAATAAAATGCATAGCTCTATGTAATGATGTTGGTACCCTTGGTTGACCCAACACTCTATACTTTGTTGGTAGTGCTGCTGGATGATCCAGAGGCGCGACCCAAAAAGTCAAATCCTCATCCTGAGATAAGTTAATATTTGGCATAGGGATGGTCGAATCGAATGGTTCAGAATCTCCTCTAGCAGTCCGCAACTTAGCTACACGTTGGTCTTGAAACTTCTGAAATCAGTCCTATAAATGTATATGTTAGTTAATTACATATACGTAATTAACTACCTAATATTTAAAATTATTTATGATAATAACAACTTTTACATGTATAACAAATGTTGCAGGAGACATAGTAGAATCTTTGGTGTGTGAGCTCTATCCCAAAACTCGAGCATAGTAGGAGGTCGGCCCAAGCTTGTCCGCATGGCCTAATAAATATATTAATATAAAATTTATTGCTCTCTACTTATGACAACATTAAACTAAACTACTAAAGACACATACAAACCTTCTTCAACTTTTTAAATGATTGTGAACCAGTAGTATATGTGACGCCCCCAAATCTGAGTACCTTTAAACTACAAATATGGTGTTTCACGGTGCTAAATATAATCATACATCTATCTAAGCATTCATACTAACAAGAAAGTAATTACTAGCTATTACAGTCCTATTATTACATACCCAAGTTTAAAGACATTTAAATCTTATTAATATGATAATTAAAGCATTAATTATTTATAATAAACATATCTATTATAGATAGGGTTCATATCCTCTTATTAATTCATATTGCATTTACCCTTGTCCTTTCTAGAACCTTCTACACGCTCAGTTTTTGATGAAAACATTTAATTTAAAGCAAGAATGAATATTTACATGTCCAACAAGTATAACAGTTGTATATAAAATAATAAAATCAAGAATCATATTTTCATACTTCTAAACCTTCATCAACTGAACAAAAGTTGTGAAGAGATCTCAAATGATAGGAAATTACTTTGTTTGTTTTTAAAACATATTTTTGAAACGACATACTGACTTAGTTGAGCGGTCATAAGACCTCAAACTTTCATTTTCATTCAAAAAGGGTTTGAACAACTATTCCGCTGTATATCGTCATGGCTTACGGGAACGGTGGGTGATCTGCCCTTTGTACCCTATATTGATCAATACTACATAGCGAACGACTTATTTTGCGTTCTTCCTTCACTCGACATTATATGCCAACAATATTAAAACATTTCCCTAAAATTAGGGTTGTTCATTCTCAGAATGAATCCGCACCAAGTAGAAATTGGTTTAGAAGCTTTACTTATACTTAATAACTATTCAAAAGATCATATCTAGATCATTAAAAGGTTTTAACATGTGTCTAGCAGATACAAATGGCATTGAAATACTTCTTAAATAGTTCATGCATATCAAAACTTTGAAAACTTGAACAATTCATGCGTTATAGCAAACCTTAAACAATTTATGTATTATAGTATAGCTGAACACTTATACAACAAACAAAGAGTTTTTATAAGTTTGAAGTTTACACAATTGTTAAACATTGTGTAAATCGAAGAAAATATAAGACTATACATCCATATACTTTAAACTAACATTTAAATGAAGATTGAACGGAGTTAGAATATGTGCTTTAGCGGTCTTTAATACTTTAGCGTAAATCGTCCTTTGTAAGTCCTACACATTCAGTGTATATAAACATACCAATTAGCCACGTATAAACGTCACTCATGGTTTACTTTAAATATGTTCCATATTTAATAATGTTTGTTTCATAAAAATCAGAACACTATTTAAATTCATTAACATTTGACTCGGCGTTTCGATGTTCGTACATCGTACGCCTGACTTTTCTAACCCGAACACTTAACCAACATGCCATTGCATACGATTACCACATCAAATACATCTACCATTCCTTGGTTTAAATTTCTCCAAAAAATATTTCCAAATTTCAACGTTTAGAACTCAGAAATACTAGCCAAACGTGGCTTAGTGCCACGACAGTCAGAAGAAACCACAATGGTTTGCCTTCTACTACACAACAGTCCTAAAAATATTCATTTTAGACCTTAATCCTTACCTTATCTCTCAATTCTTAAAGAATTAAAGTTGTAAATCTACTTCTAAGCTTTCCAAATCATCTTGAATCACCTCAATCGAAGTTCATACGAAAGAGTTTTGATCAATTTAGTAAAGCATGTCTGAGCTAATTTTGGCCTAACACTTGACCAGCGCCTAGGCACTCAAAATTTGCCTCAGAGACAGGGATTGAGCGTCGAGCCAGCACTTAGAGGCTTGGCCCTTGACACTTAACTTATTTTTTTGCAACGTTTGCAACCTATGACATACTTACTTCATCGCTCCATAACTTTGTCATCTGATATCAGAATGAGTCTGTTCTTGAGCCATTTTCTTCCTTGTAACATCCTCTACGCATCCCCCCAGATGAAATAATTTTTAAGGTTCATTAATTGGTCGAGAAATTGGCCTGAAAGTCCCCCTGAAGCCATTTTTTGCTGAAAGATATTTTCAACGTCAAATTTTCTATACTTCACAACTTGCTTATTCGAATCAAATTGAGTTCGTTCTTGAGCCTGCGACTCATGTTTTTACCCAAGTATTCAACCCCGGGAAATAAACAATTTTTCAGAAGCATTAACTACCCGTACACTTGGTCCAAAAAGGATACCAAGCTAGGGTCTTTCACGCTTGACATCTTTTATGGAAAATTTTGCCATAACTTCGTTATAGCATATTTTTACTCCGTTCCACTTGGAACAACGTGACAATCCACATATCTAGAATTCCATCTTTTGTAATCCAACAACAACATAGAGACAAAAGATTATACTAGTCTGTTTATAGTCCACTATTAATTTATTTTTCCATCCTCACGCATCGGCTTAAATTTTATTCTTTGGTTCATTTGTCATGCATATTTAAGGTGGTTTAATGAGGTTTACTCCTTCATAAACATCTTATAACTTCAAAATCACTCCCATGATCTTCACTTAACCAACCACCAACAACTAATTAAACAAAAGAAAATAAATATATGTAAATATAATGGATCAAGAGTTTATCTCTTATTCTTCTAAGCCTTGAGCTTGCTCTTCTTCTTCTTCTCTTCTTGATCTGACCTCTCTCCCTTCCTCTTTATGTTCTCTAGCTTTCTGTAACAACCGAGAAAATCAGATTATAATGTAAATTAATTTATTTGAATATATATTGAATAAAATTATATTATATGTTATTTATAACGAGTAAGCGTTATGAAGGTCATTTTACAACATAAAAGAGATGTATGATCGTAGTATTCTGGCTAGAGTCCTTCTACGACGACATTGAGTAACAGCATTTTTTATTTTTTGGTTTTTTTGTAGTACCTCTCAAAAATTTTATAGAATTTATTCAAACTGAAATTTTTGTAAAAAATAGTGTTTTAGGTATAATTTGGATACATACAAGAAACAGGATCTGTACAGACTGTACAACCATGTTTCTTATATGTATCGAAATTACACCTAAAATACTATTTTTTACAAAAATTTCAGTTGGAATAGATACTATATATTTTTTAAGAGGTACTACAAAAAAAAATATCGCTAGAAATGTCGTTACTTCAATGTCCCCCTAGAATTATTCTTCTGGCTAAGTGCTAGAAATAAAGTGTGTGAATTTTCAAGACGAAAATAAAAGCTTGTTGAGAAATTCTCTGAAAAACACTATTCATCCATTTTTGCTCGGGAATTATTTTTGAACTTTTGGAAAATACGTAACAATAGAATTTTAAGGAAAGATTGATTATTCAATAATAATTCAGTTATGTCAAACACAGTTTTTCACCTACGTACTCAATTCGAGGATGTTAGGGAAAATGATGACTTGAATAATTAAGGGTTATGAAAAATAAGAAAGTTATTATACGAGGGAAGGAGTATGGGTATCATACAACATATTGAACAAGTATATACGAAAGATAATGTAATGTATAAGATGAAGGTTATACAAATTAATATATGAGAATTATACGTTAAGAGCACAAACCATTATCAATGGACTAGTGAAACTTGAATGTGAACTTTGGAAAGCCTAAGTGAAAGATGATCAATGCCCAAAGCTAATTTAATTCAAGCCCAATGTTAGGCCCAAATTGAATTAAACCTAAGCCCGAATCAAGAACCGAACCCATTGATCAAACCGTTGGGTCACCAGATGGGTAAAACCCATGGGGCAACCCATGTGGGGCCCCAATGGTGAGTCATGGCCGGCCAAAGAGGTGTCCAAGCTTCCCTTGGAAGCTTGGTGAAATAGTAAGGAGGTGGGATATTTGAAAATTTTGCCCTTAATTTACAATTCTATAAATAAAGACCTTAGGTTTTCATTTGTTGGTTGTTCAAATTCACTAGTAACTTAAGAAATATATTGAGAGAGAGAGAGAAAAGAAAGATATAACAAGGAATTAAATGGAAAAAACTAGTTTTTACCAAGAACGCCAAGAACGCAAGAGGTAACAAAGCTTAAACCTTTAATCTTCATCTCTTCAATTTGAATTTTAATAGAGAAGTGAGTATTGGTGGAGCATGTCTCCTAAGGAGTAATAAGGATGGCTATTAATGGATTAAACATTAATAATCATGTTATAAGTGGAATCATAACCAAATAAGTAAGAAATAATGAAAACTTAGCACATATTGTTGATGGACAAGTTTAAAACCATCGTGTATAGAATTAGATGCTATATGCTTGGTTAGGATGATAGATGTGTGAATAATGGAATGAATCCATTTTTAACGGAGTAAAAATCTTGAGTAACGAAGTTATGGAGAAATTTATGAGATTAGACGATAATCGTCGAAATCGTAAGATTTCCGGAACGATTGTCAAAAGTCGTCGTTCAACTCAGAAAATTTATTTTTCGATGGCGTATCGTAGAACTTTGAATTTAAGAGTCGTGGACTCAAGAATGATCGAATTCTAACTTAAAATGAAGAAAGGAGCTATGAACGTTCACTAACGTTTATTGAACGCATAATAAAAATTTAAACAGTAAATTTATTATTAACGGATTCAAAAACTTATTCTGTCCAAATGAAATCAAAGTATATGAGATATGTGAGATAACGACTTTTGAGCGAACTAATTCCGAGTTATAATGAATAAGTTGCGAGCTTGGAAAATGATTAACTTGAGAAACTGAAAAAAATTAAAGTATTAAGGGAGGAACTGCAGCGCCGCCTAGTGATGGAATTAGGGCGCTGCAGCACCGACACCAGATCTCAGACACTGGAAATATGCGCTGCAGTGCAGCAATTAACAAAGGATACGGCGACGTAACGCCGATCCTAGACCAAAGGCAGAGAAGAATAGATATGAACACAAAAGAAAGGTAAGTTGATTGAAGGTGAATTATGACCTTAATTAAACTTAAAGTAACATCTTAAATGATGATTACAACCTTAAGTTCAACAGTTAACAGTTAACAAAAGGTTACAAAAACTTAAACACAAAGTAAGTTTAAGAATACAGTAAACTGTATTCACGTTGAATGAATGTTTGAGATTAGTGATAATGTAATTTCTTAAACATTAAACAAATAAGGTTATTTATAACAATAAAATGTTATAAAGTCGTAATGAACATTAACTAACCTAACAAATGTTAGTAAGGTTAAACAAATGGATAGTTAGACTGAGAAGAAGAAGAAGATAGGTTAATGATAATACCTCTGATTTATATGTGATCTAACATGATATATTATGTGATTATGCCATGTAGAACCTATAAAGACTCAAAAAGGAAAGTGAATTAATAATAGACGACACTAAAGACAAGTTTTCTAAACTCTTGTCTATACTTATTTTGGACAAGCTTTATGATTCATGTATCATACAAATAAATTGATGTAACAAAGAAGTCAAAGCCATTTCCTTTGGCTAGACCAGACTAGACTTAGAGTATTTTGTGGATTTCATTATAATTTTTTAGTTCCTAGTAGGCACAATATAGATCTAGAAGGGGGGGGGGGGGGGTTGAATAGATCCTTTTTAATTTCAAATACTTTTCTCGTTTATTTTGTATTGCTAATGATTTATCATATGATAAACATAAGAATCTTTTCAAGCACATCGGAATAAGTAAAAGATCCCATTCATTGATATATTCATAATCATACATACATTATTCTTTAGAGTTAGTTCGGTTGTATGCAGTTAAAAAATACATAGCAGTTATAACAGTTAATATACATAATGTAAATGATAGCAGTTATAGCAGTTAGAGACTCAAGCTCCCAATCCACTCTTCTGCTTTCAACTAGCAGGATTTCCACTAAGGAAGGGCAGCACCCTGAATCACTAAGATTCCTTCAAGGCCAGCAGCCTAGGGACTTCTGTTCACTAAGAACTCTTTAAGGCAGTAGCTTTGGAACTTCTCTAGTTCCCTAGGAACTCTTCAAGCCTATCAGGCTTGGAACTTCATTTAGTCCCTCCGAATAAGGACCGCTCAGGCCCTAGCTTCTTCTTATTGTTGTTGTTGTTGGTGCTGAACTGCTAAGATGTCTTTAAGCTTGATCATATTTTGTACTTAACAGCTTGGTTTGGTCCTCTTTGCATTATGCTTCGAGTTTGAACCACATCTTCTTTGGTGCAACTGATCTTCTTCTGGTCTTCTCATCTTCATATAGTGTCAGCTGTGCACCATCACCATTTCCTGAACCATTCTTATCATGTTGGTAGACATGGTTCTGTACTTGCTCTGGTTCGGCTTTAGGTTCATGGTGAATCGTAGAGTGGCTCTTAGGATCTTCCTTGTGCTTTTCCACTCTTCTGAATGCTATCTTCTTGCCCTTCTCAGCTCTTAGCTTAGATGCCAATTCAAGTAACATTCTCATCTATGCTGAGTGAAGCTTAGGTCAGTTCAAGTCCTTCTTCAAAGCTGCTTCACTTCCACCTTCGTAGTCTCACTGTCATTGAGACTTGTTTTCTTGAGCTCAGGTGGAACTCGTAGAGTTAACATTAGCATTCTACTAACTCAATGATTCTACAACATAGAAATCATCAACAACTCTTGATCTTTGAAGCTCTGTTGATTTATACTCCTTCCCAATCTTCCCATTAGAAAGTAGCCGTTGAAAGTTTTTTGATTTGCTTCACAGATCTCGAGTTATTTGGTGTAGACTACAGATGTGACACGACATCTTCTTTTCTGAATTTTTGATATTGCAGTCTACTGCTTCACCTACCCCGTCAGAGATGTCATTCTGATGTCTTGGGCAGGTCGATGACTTTATTTCCTCATTCTAATTTCTTGATCAGAGGTTGTCCTTTTGCATCGATGCTCTCAATAAGCTCTTGTCCGAATACCAACCTTAAGATTTAACCGTTGCCAATGCTTCAATCTTTGGATGACTGAACTCTACGATTCTGATGCATGCTTCCTTGGACCTGATCGTAGTGTCCTGTTGATTGTTGCTCATTGACATGTAGAGACAACACTACGATCTTTGAAGAGTTTTCATTTGATCTTCAGTGTAGAAAACCTCTTCCTTCTATTATGAAGATACTAATGTCTTGACTCCTTACTCTGGCCCCTTCTGAATAGTAAGACACTTCAGATTTGTGGTGTGTCCAGCTCGCTTTCTCATTGTGATCTCCCATTCACTTATCATCAATGGACTGACCCAATGCTTAATCACTTTAGCCTTGTTGTTCAGAAGCTGACCAGTATCTCTGTGTATACTCCATCAGTTCTTTCTTTGTTTGGCAAACACTACGATCCTGGTTACTTCCAAGATCGTTGTCTTTTGTTTACTTGATAGCTACTGCACTTGTTGACTTTTCCTTAGTCAGTTACTGAAGTCTTCTTCTGATCAACTTGTGGAAGACTTCATCTCGAATGGCTTCCCAACTTAATCTGGATGTTGATTGGGTTGGTGCTTGGATCTTCTGTTAGCTTGCATGCCATTCATTGAGTGCTCTCTGGTTTCTTTTAGGTGGGATGTATCTTTATAGTACCAACCAGAGGCTTCGTTCCTTTGGATATTCTGGGAGTATTAATTTGTTGAGAATCGTATTTGCTCTACGATTCTGCCTTTGCATTGTGAGCACATTTGTTGAAGTCTTAGTTCTACACTCTACGATTCAACTTTGGCTGTGTAGACACTACGACTCCGAGATCAGATCTTGACACTCTACGATTTTTGACTTTGTGTTCATTGTCTTTATCTGATCCTGCTTGACTACAATATCTGCCTCTGATACGATCAGTAGACTCTACGACTCTGAGTGTAGTCTACAATTCTTGATTTGGTTTTGGAAGATGCTCGGTCGGCTCGTAGGTAGGCTGTCTCTATGATTCTGAACATGACTTCCTCAGCAGACTAAGGCTCCGAGGAAGTTCTACTCGAAACATTACGATCCTTCCTCGTCTCTCCAGGCAGTCTACGAACTCCAAGATCTACTATTTTGTAGACTACGATTCTGCCTCGATAGCTCTTGAGTTTTCCTCGGCTCTCCTAGCAGACTACAATTTCTGGTGCAGTGCTCGACGATCAGACAAGCCTATCTATTACATCATTAGATCAACCTAACATACTAGATCTTTTTATATTTATAGTCCTTGTACATCATTTCTTTTTAAGGACTTTACAAAGTTGTTTTGCTTATGTAGGATCAACCTAACATATTTGATCAATTCATTCTAAGTCCTGATACATATGTTTATATTATCTATCAAAGGACTTTACATCTTTTCTTAATGCAAACTTACTTGAATATTCATTCATATATATCATAATCAAATCATATATAAATAGGAATATCATTCACATGTTTATTCCTGACAATCTCCTCTTATTTGATTTTGACAAAAATAATAAGTGCATATACATGTTGTGAATGAATCTTAAATACAGTGACCAGTTGTATTTCTAAAACATATAATCTTGAATGTCATTTATAATAATATGGAATTTAATACACTTTGACATTTTACATCCTGGATCCAGAACATACCTTACTAGTTAGAGATGTACCTCTTTGGCTCCATGTATGTTTCCAAGATGTCTGTTGATCAGCTATTCATGTGTTTGATCTCTTTGCTCTTTCTCCCCCTGGGATGTGAACTTCATTTCTTTTGTTTGCTCCCCCTCAGATGTATGCTCTATTTCTTCTTCTTCTTCTGGCTCCCCCTCAGCCTCTGCACACACAAGCTCATTTTCCTTTGGCTCACCCTCAGATGATGACCTAGCTTCTTCTTCTGTTGTCTTATTCTCTCCTCTTTCCTTTTGTTCTCCTTGCTCTTTCTTGAATGCCTCTTGCTATGCCTCTTTGTATGCCTTTTTTCTCCCCCTTTTTGTCATTAATCATTTGGGAGAGTTGATCCATGTTGGACATAAGATGCTCCATCAGATAAGAGGAGTTACCAACTTCAATCTTGAGTTCTTGTTGTCTCAGCTCAAGTTGCACGGAGAAAGACTGATTCATGTTGTTAATCTTTTCAGAGAGTACTTGGAGTTTCTCTTCATTGGCCTTCTGTGCTCGTAGAGCTTCTGCCTTCTGATTATTTATGGCCTTCAGATAGATGTGATCTCTTTCTTTGATTTTGAGAGATACATCAACCATGGTGGTTTGGAGTCTGTCTTGAACTGAGTTATCTTCTGTTGTTGTCAAACTCTTTAACTCTTCATTGATTAGAAATATCTTCTCAATCAGCTCATCAGAATTCTTCATCAGCTCCTGCTCTATAGGAATTTGGTCATCTGGTTGAGCAACCTCTTATTGAACACCATATTGGACTCTACGATTTTCATCCTTGGACAGATTTTCAAAAGTGTTGAGAATCTAAAAAATTGTTGAGTACCAATCTCTATTGGAGGATGAAGGAATGTCGAGCGACAGTGCTTGAGCAGATGGAGGATTCTCGTTTTGGACTTGAACACCATCCGTAGTAGAGTGAACAGACTCTAAGATTATCTCCTTGGCCATGATCCCTCTTCCTTCAGAGTTCACTCTACGATCAAAAGGAATATAGTGGTTGCCAACATGTCTGTAGACTTTGTAGTGGGGCTGGTCTTTGATCATCATTGCTGCATAACTCTTCACCCTTGGGAAGTTCTGAGCCACAAGTTCTAGGCTTGGAATTTCTGGAAGTACTTCTGGTGGTTCATTCGAGACTTCCACCACTATTCTTCTGTTAATCCTAGCTGGAGAGATGACATGACAGTCTGCTGGTTCCTCTGATTCTTGATTTGCAGAACCAGAATCTTTATCCAATTCTTCACTTTTTGGGCTTGAATCTTGCTGACTCTTTTCATCAGATTCATAATTGAATACTTCTTGCTGAATTTCATTACCAGAACCTTCTTCAGCAAAATCTTTCTTGGATTCATCTTCTTCACTACTGGTCATATCTTCAGAACTCTTTTCCTTTGATTCAGATTCATCATCACTTACTTCAATGATTGCAGTAGAGTGATCACTTTTCTTCTTGGAGGCAAATTTAACTAGTAGTATGTAGCTCTTTCTTCTCCTTGGGGGTTCAGCTATGGGAGAGTCAGACTCTTCTTCCTCTCTAGACTCTGAGGCCTTTGAATCATCAGCCAAACTTCCTTAACTTTTAGCATTGGTAGGGGCATGTCCTTCTTCTTCTTCAGACTCAACATCTTTTGAGCCATCATGTGGGCTTGTAGGAGTAGTTGTAGTAGGAGATGTAACGTTGTCATCTTGCAGCCTTTCTTCATTTTTAGAGCGAATGCTCTGAGATTTAGCCACAGGGCTTGTGCATTCTTCTTCATCATCAAAGTCTGCATTTTCTTCCATGAATCTAGTTCCACCTTCATCACTGGATTTGTTTTTTGGGGACTCAGTCTTGACATCATCAGTTGCCTTTTCTTCTTCTGACTCTATGTCCTCTTCTTCGTTATATGTACTTTATTGGGAAACTAGTGCTAGCCTGTTTTCCACCTTAGCTTTCTTTCTTGATGGCCCTTGAAGTAGTCTATTAATTCTTCTCTTGGTGGTTTCTGCAGTCAGGACTTTTTTTTCTTCATCCTTGTCTTCGGTGGAGAGACTTCTTGGTAGAGCTTCTGTTTTCTTCACATTCTAGGATCTCTTCCTTACTGGTGTGGATGCTACTGGTGCAGAGTCACCAGACTCAGAGCTTTCCACCTCCTTCACCTCCCTCTTTTTAGCAGAGTTCTTTCTGCTGCTCCCTGTTGTTATTAACCTCCTATTTTCCTTTGGGTTCTTCTTCCAGTTTACAAACAGCTGATGAGACATCAATTTATGAATATTTAGAGGCTCTTCCTCATCATTCTTGATCTTGCTTCCTAGCTTCTTCTTCATCACAATACTCAGTAGTCTTCCATGAAAGACTTAAGTCAGAGGTCTATTTGTAGACTTCTTTATCTCTGCCCTTTCTACCCATTTGGAGATCTGATCGAACAAGATAGCTCCAAATTTTATTCGTTTCTTCAGAACCATTACATATATAATCTCCAACTGCTGATCAAGAACAGTGTCATGTGCAGTATCCTTGCATAGTATATATTTTCCCACTATCTCAACAAGGAACTCGAATTCCTCAGGAAACTCCTTCTTCTTTATGTCCTTTAGACTAGTGTTTCTTTGGTACCCCATAATCTTCTTTACTTGTTCAATGTCGATCTCATCAAGGCTTTTCAGTCCTAGGTCAGGAAAGCCTAAGCATTAATTGATATCTAATGATTTCAGTTTTAGAGACTGACCTTTGACCTTGGTAGAAAGAGTTCTGGAATTTATGGATGCATTTGAGTAGAACTCCTTAACTAGTTCAGTATATTCTCGAGTGCTTGCCTCAAGACATTATAAGAATTCATCTTTCTTCACAAGTTCAAGAATGTCTCTGAACTTCTTTTTGGATTTCTTAAACGACTAGGTTTCGAGCTGAATGCCAGTGATTACTCGCCAATCTTCTATTTGAATAGTTCGAGGAATATGGGTATTGATTCAGAGAGACTTATGAGAGATAGCTGATTGTGATTTGGGAAGGGCTCTGGAGGTTTAATTGATTTTGGCTTCGAAGAGGATTCTAGGGTTTAAAAATGGGAGGGAGAGAGATTCGATAGTTTCTGGTAACTGTTTGCAACTTTTGAATTTGTCTTTATGGCAGTCCCTTCTAACTCTGCATACGCTGTGAAGTGTCAACTAGCCATTGGTTGCACGATGTCCAGTAATGAGCTGTAACTCCCCATAACCTTTTTAATTTTATATTCCTTTAAAGAGAATAAACATTTCTGACGTGGATTGACCATTGACCTTTTTGGTTCGTAGAGTATCTTGGTGAGATGGCTATGAACTCTACGTTTTCCTTTGTTGTCTCAACGATCTTCTTCTGAGAGATGCTGCAGTGGATGGTTTTGACACTAATCCTCATCTTAAAACTACATAACTTGATCACTGATGTACCTCAAGCCAGTTTGGGCACTTAAGTTCTGAGGTACATTTGCATGATGTCTTTCCAAGTTATATTTGAACTTATCTCCTCATAATCTGAATGGTTGAGCAATTATCATGTTCTTCCAAGCTCTTAATGAGCTAGAGTATCCTTTGGTAAGACTACAATCGTCGAGTCTGATTCTATGATTGCTGAGGTTGCACTACAATCGTGGAGTTCTCTTTAACCTCTACTCTATGATCGTTGACTGTCTTGGTCCTTGATATGAACTTGATTAAGCAATCCTTATGGGTTAAGGTAGCTCAGGAAGGGCCAACCTCTTAGAGTGAGCTAAGGGTTAGTTTTGTCCTTGAGGCGCTTTCCAGATGAAATACTTTAGAAGTGATTTGAAATGATATCTCATTTGACCTTTTTTGGTAGGGAGGTCCTCTACCAACTTTAGACAATTGCATTTGCTGTAATCGTGGTGTCCTCCTGCTCTTACACTATGATCAGATGTTTGATCATAGGCACTCCATGATTTTGAGTTGGGTGGCTGATAGGTTATCAGTAGTACATTTTGAGACGTTCCTACTGACTATGGATCTTCATTTGGTTCATCAGCAACAAAGTTTTGAGACTCTGTAGATGGTACATAGCTTCATAGTATATCTCAGTGTTGTTGTTCCTTAACATCACTGCTTCCCCATGTTTATACTGTCTTCTCAGTGAGGTGTGATTTCCTTTTCTTCATGTGCATTAGGAGGCATCCTTTCATATCTCTTTCTGACTGGAATCACCACTGACAATTAAATCTGTTTACATCGTAGACATGGATATTTCCAGGACTGATCATTCTACGATCATTTGACAGCACTATGAACGTAGTCTTCTTTAACATTTTGTGCTTGTGGAATTCTGCTCCCGTAATGAGTTCCTCATGTTTGATGCTCGATGATCCTCTGGTGAGCTTCCTTGAGGATTCTTCTCTTATGATAGGCTTTGCATGCTTGAGCATCTAAGACCCTTTTTCATCTTTGGTTGAATGGCCCGCTTCAATATAAAGATCAGCAGCCATGTGAGCTTCATTTAGATTAGCTCATCAGGTCTTCAAGAATAGGCTTTGACATATAGGAGTTTTATCAGAATCATTTCTTAACAATCCTAAGCCTTCTGCTGATTGAATCTTCTTGACTGAAGTCTTCTACTTCAACATTCCTTAGTGTGGCCAGATAGACCAGGTACCTGCAGGTTAAATACATTTCTATTTTGGTACCCATAATTAAATGGGTCATGCTAGGTTAGTTTTCTAAATCCCTATTCCTCATATATTTGGATAATCATCATATTGATCACCAACCATCATATTCAAGTATGTAACTAATTTAGATATGACATATTGATATGCATGATGATGAGTGTGTGTAAGATTTGACATTTTAATAAAACACTCTTTTTCTTTGATGGTTTCATCATTTGCTTGGTTATGCTCACAGGGTTTAAATGTTCACAGAGTGAGAATCAACTCTATGACTTATGTGTATCTGGTTGATTCATGGAGGTGATCAGTTTCTACGAATCTTCAAGATACTCTTGTAGAGCTGATCATACTCTGTGTTATCAAACACTTAAAACATAGGCTTATACATACATACATACTACCCTATCAGCAAAGATTACTCCATATAAGATTAATTTAACCTTTGATATGCTTATGACCTATTTCAGATTTCTTTCAAGATATCATCTTCAACCTAAAACTTGGATGGAGAGAAAGTTTGTAAGCATTTGAGTTTCCAACTTCAGTATACTTTCTCTCTTTACCTTTTTAGGTAGATTATGATTTCTTGACAGGATACTGTTATAGTGCATAAGTAGGTGCAACATGATGTACATATTTATATTAGTGAGGAACCGTACCTTTTTACTGTCAGTTTCTTAACAGTCATTTATCTTAGATATACTGAGGTTAGCCATTGATGTGCATAGTTTCTCATTTTCTCCTGATAGCTTGTTGCTCCAGTTGACCTTCAATCAATCAGTCAAGGTCTTGAAGATGCAAGCTAAGATAATATCAGCATCTTTAGTTCTTTGACATCCTTGAGTTCACAAAGTTTACACCCAGCTGCTGGTTGGCTAGACACATGTTTGAGAAGTTCTTCTTTCTTCTCTGGATAATCATTTCTTAGCATGTATGGCCTTTTCATCTTTTCAGTCTGGTGGATGTTTGACTCTTTTCTGTTGATGTCTCTTAAGCTTCCTATCTTGGTCTTCAGACTACATGATTGACTGCGGGCACGGATTGGTCTTGTTGATATGGAAATCAAGAACATGGACCAATCTGAGTAGCTTTAGGTGTATATACACATTTACCTGTACACAATATTTCCAACGTGTGAGCTCATCTGCATATAACAAGTGACTTACTACTAAACTAAGTTTAGAACAATGTTTGAGCCTAGGATCAGACTCAAAGCAATTAGCTTTTGAATAAAGCATGAGAACCTGCTTTGATACCAATCGTTAGTTCCTAGTAGGCACAATATAGATCTAGAAGGGGGGGGGGGGTTGAATAGATCCTTTTTAATTTTAAATAATTTTCTCGTTTATTTTGTATTGCTAATGATTTAGCATATGACAAACATAAGAATCTTTTCAAGCACAACAGAATAAGTAAAAGATCTCCTTTATTGATATATTCATAATCATACATACATTGTTCTTTAGAGTTAGTTCAGTTGTAAGCAGTTAAAACATACACAACAGTTATAGCAGTTAATATACATAATGTAAATGACATAAAGTAAAAGACACGAGGGGTTTTAAGTGGTTCAGAGACTCAAGCTCCTAATCCACTCTTCTGCTTTCAACTAGCAGAATTTCCACCAAGGAAGGGCAGCACCCTGAATCACTAAGATTCCTTTAAGGCCAGCAGCCTTGGGACTTCAGTTCACTAAGAACTCTTCCAGCCTTGGAACTTCTCTAGTTCCCTAGGAACTCTTTAAGCCCAGCAGGCTTGAAACTTCATTTAGTCCCTCCGGATAAGGACCCCTCAGGCCCTGGCTCCTTGTTGTTGTTGTTGGTGCTGAGTTACTAAGATGTCTTTAAGCTTGATCATATTTTGTACTTAGCAGCTTGATGTGGTCCTCTTTGCATTCTGCTTCGAGTTTGGACCACATCTTCTTTGGTGCAACTGATCTTCTTCTGGTCTGCTCATCTTCATATAGTGTCAGTTGTGAACCATCACCATTTCCTGAACCCTTCTTATCATGTTGGCAGACATGGTTCTGCACTTGCTCTGGTTCGGCTTTGGGTTCATGGTGAATCGTAGAGTGGCTCTTAGGATCTGCATTGTGCTTTGCCACTCTTTTGAATGCTATCTTCTTATCCTTCTCGGCTCTTAGCTTAGATGCCAATTCAAGTGACATTCTCATATTTGTTGAGTGAAGCTTAGTTCAGTTTAAGTCATTCTTCAAAGTTGATTCACTTCCACTTTTGTAGTCTCAGTGTCACTGAGACTTGTTCTGTTGAGCTCAGGTTGAACTCGTAGAGTCAACATTAGCATTCTACCAACTCAACGATTCTGCAACATAGCAATCATCAACAACTCTTGATCTTTGAAACTCTGTTGATTTATACTCCTTCCCAATCTTTCCGTTGGAAAGTAGCCGTTGAAAGCTTTTTGATTTGCTTCACAGATATCGATTTATTTGGTGTAAACTGCAGATGTGACATGCCATCTCCTTTTCCAACTTTCTAACACTGCAGTCTACTGTTTCACCTACCTCGTCAGAGATGTCATTCTGATGTCTTGGGCAGGTCGATGACTTTATTTCCTCCTTCTGATTTCTTGATCAGTGGTTGTCCTTTTGCATCAATGCTCTCAATAAGCTCTTGTTCGAATACCAACCTTCAGATTTAATTATTGCCAATGCTTCAATCTTCGGATGACTGAACTCTACGATTCTGATGCATGCTTCCTTGGACCTGATTGCAGTGTCTTGTTGACTGTTGCTCATTGACATGTAGAGACAACACTACGATCTTCGAAGAGTGTTCATTTGATCTTCAGTGTAGGAAACCTCTTCCTTCTATTGTGCAGTGCTTTAACACTTCTGTTTGCTTCGACTGCGCTCAGATGCTGATGGCTTGACTCCTTGCTCTGGCCCCTTCTGAATAGCAAGACACTTTAGATTTTTGGCGTGTCCAACTCGCTTTCTCATTGTGATCTCCCATTCACTTATCAACAATGGACTGACCCAATGCTTAATCACTTTAGCCTTGTTATTCAGAAGCTGACCAATATATCTGTGTACACTCCATCAGTTCTTTCTTTGTTTGGCAAACACTACGATCTTGGTTGCTTCCAAGATCGTTGTCTTCTGTTTACTTGACAGTTACTTCACTTGCTAACTTTTCCTTAGTCAGTTAATGAAGTCTTCTTCTGATCAACTTGTGGAAGACTTCATCTCGAATGGCTTCCCAACTTAATCTTGATGTTGATTGGGTTGGTGCTTGGATCTTCTGTTAGCTTGCATACCATTCGTTGAGTGCTCTCTGGTTTCCTTTAGGTGGGATATATCTTTACAGTACCAACCAGAGGCTTCGTTCCTTTGGATATTCTGGGAGTATCAATTTGTTGAGAATCGTATTTTCTCTACGATTCTGCCTTGGCATTGTGAGCACATTTGTTGAAGTCTTATTTCTACACTCTACGATTCAGCTTTGGCTGTGTAGACACAACGACTCCGAGATCAGATCTTGACACTCTACAATTTCTGACTTTGTGTTCCTTGTCTTCATTTGATCCTACTCGACTACGATCTCTGCCTTTGATACGATCAATAGACTCTACGACTCTGAGTGTAGTCTACGATTCTTGACTTGGCTTTGGTAGATGCTCAGTCGGCTCGTAGGTAGTCTGTCTTTACGATTCTGAACATGACTTCCTCAGCAGACTACGGCTATAAGGAAGTTTTACTCGACACACTACGATCCTTCCTCGTCTCTACTGGCGGTCTACGAACTCCGAGATCTACTATTTTGCAGACTACGATTCTACCTCGATAGCTCTCGAGTTTTCCTCGAATCTCCTGGCAGACTACGATTTCTGGTGCAGTGCTCAATGATCAGACAAGCCTATCTATTACATCATTAGATCAACCTAACATACTTGATCTTTCTATATTTATAGTCCTTGTACATCATTTCTTTTTAAGGACTTTACAAAGCTGTTTTGCTTATGTAGGATCAACCAAACATATTTGATCAATTCATTCTAAGTCCTTGTACATATATTTTTATTATCTATTAAAGGACTTTACAGCTTTTCTTATATTCATTCATATATATCATAATCAAATCATATATAAATAGGAATATCGTTCACATGTTTACTCCTGACATAATCTTTCAAAATATTATTGATATTTCTATCTTGTGCCAATTGTTTTGGTATGAATTCAAATAAAGACTGAGTATGAATAAACAAATATTTTGTCATAAAGCGACTGGCATGTGAGTTTGCCAAAAGTTAAACGTAGATACGTTTAATGTAGTAGTGTTGTACAATATAGAGTACTATAGACTGATCACCTAGACGTGCTCGTACGAAATGTCATACTTACGGACTTAGTGCCGGGTTGTCCTTTTCAAAGAATGAAGGAACGAAATGCTCAAGGTCTTTGACCAAACTCAAGGTTTAACTGATGATGTTCATCGTTAAAAAATTTAAAGAAAAGAGAAGTGATATTCTAAATTATTTATAGTACTTCATAACTATTGATTCAGTTATAGAAGATATATTCATATGATTCATACATGTTGCTCGACTATAATTGTTATACTTGCAGAGCTAGTTATGCTCACCCTTACTTGAACCATATGATCATTGCAACTAAAAATGAACAGATCGAAGGATCTGGAAAGGACAATGGGAAGACCAAGGCGGACAAATAGTCATCCTTATAATAGAATAGTAATACTTTTGTATTAATTTGATACTATGACAAAGAACATATGTAATGGTAACAAATAACTTGGGAAAGAAATTATTATTATGTAATAAATAGTAGACATATTTACTCTATTAATGTATTTCAACTGATTGTATGTGTGAACAATAGCACCGTGTACCACCATCTATCGGGTTGGAAGATACCCAGATTTGGGGGCGTCACAGTTTGGTATCAAAGCTGTAGGTTATAAAACTTAAGGGGGAAAGAACTTTAGGCTATATCCTTAAGAAGAGTTGAAGAAGCTAGTAGTAATTAAACTCATGTTGAGTTTTTAAGTAGTGAATTGAGGAAATTCATTACAAGAAGAATTAAAAGATGAAGTTAACCCTAAAATGCATTTAATATGATATGTGTTTATAATATTCTAATGTTGTGTACTAATCAGGATATTATGTTTTATTGTAGATGTCTGGAGATAACGTGATGTATAGAGATATACATGTGGTTAGCGAGGAGTTAGTGAACCAGATAGAGATTTTATCGACACCCGTAGCTGAAGTGCCAATAGTGGTGGTGGATGAATCAAAAGATTTTGAGAACGTAGGGTTTACATACTTGTTCAATGGAATGTCAGAGGAGGAGGTGGAGGTAACATCGTTTAATACGGTAATACCTATAGAGGATATAACACCGAGGGAGTCAATGAGGGCATTGTTCATGACTGTGTGGATAGGAATATCTAGTTAGGTAAAAAGGTAAAGGAACTGAAAGAGAAGGTCCATGACATCTTGGAGGACAAGAGGGACATGGAGACATTTTGAGAGGTTGAACACGATGAGAAAGTTTTGGTTAAGGACAAGGTCCAAGAGCTAAAACATGAGGCCTTCGAGCTTAGGGAGGAGCTAAAGGCCAAGAGGCAGAAAATTAGAAAGATGTCCTATATTCATAGGAGTTCACATAAGGATTGTAAAGTCCCCGAACCCGGATACTTGAAACCCGAACTCGGTACTTCACGATACCATTTCTATGAGCGGAAATATTACTAATAATAATAACATTAAAATAAATTATAAACTTATCTTACCTTTATCAGAGTTTAATCCCAAGTACGCAACCTTTACTATATGACACCGTAAACCTAATCTGTTTGCTTTCCTTTTCACTTGTTCTTGACCGATCCTTCTGATTGTTCACACTTATCTGAAAACATCTATATAATAAAACAGAACCCATTTTGAATCTTTCATTTGACAAAGCACAATGACGGTTCAGATTCATTCTAACTTAATTTTTCCAACTTAATCTAAAGGTTCATATTTCTTCCCACCCAAATCAAATTCACTCATACACCATACTTTCTCTCATGTTAACACACAAAATCTTTCTTTCTCCTCTCTTCTTCACACACACAAAAACAAATAATAATAGTACTAAAAATAAATCTATATAATAAAACAGAACTCATTTTGAATCTTTCATTTGACAAAGCACAAAAACGGTTCAGATTCATTCTAACTTAATTTTTCCAACTTAATCTAAAGACTCATATTTCTTCCCGCCCAAATCAAATTCACTCATACACCATACTTTCTCTCATGTTCACACACAAAATCTTTCTCTCTCTTCTCTTCTTCACACACACACAAAGACAAATAATAATAGTACTAAAAATAAATATAATAATAATAATAGTACTAATAATAATTATAATAGTACTAATAATAGTAATAATAATAATTATTATTATTATTATTATAATAGTAATAGTAATAGAAATAATTATTATAATAATAATAATAATAGTAATCTATATAATAAAGATTCTGATTCATTCTAATTGATTTGAGCGGGAAAACACAAGTACGGTTCAGATTCATTCTAATTTTAATTTAAAATAATAATAATTATAATATAATATTATTATTATTATAATAGTAATAATAATAATAATAGTAATAAAGTAATAATAATTATAATAAAATTAATATTAATATTAATAATTATAATTAAAATTATAATAATAATAGTAATAATAACAACAACAACAACAACAATAACAATAATAATAATAATAATAATAATAATTATTGTGATGGTGTGGTGAATTATGATAATTTTTATTGATAATTGTAAGTTTTGTAGACAAGTTTAATTTTTTCTGGATATCTATTTTTAAAGGAAAATTAATTATTGTGGTAGTGTGGTAAATTATGATAATTATTATGTCTGATTTTAAGTTGCAAAGAGTCTTTAGGTAATAAAATATTTTTCGAATTTTAATCTAATTTTTTGTTACGCCGTGCCTTCAGGCACGGGCAATTACTAGTTTAAATTAAGCAAGGATGAGCATTTGAGTGCCCAGCAAGTATTATATATATATAAGTTGAAAAAGTTTAAATGTTTTCTTTATAATATCCATCTACAACAAGTCAATAGTTGTGAAGTATTCTGAACCGATATTAATAACATAACAACTCTCTTTCAAATTTTTGAAACTACGTATAAACTATAAATAAAGTTTAAGTGACATTCTATGAACATTGTTTTTATTTTCGAAAAGGTTTAGCAGAACTTCATTTGCAAACCGTCATAACTTACGGACACGAGGGTGATCAGCCCGTTGTGCCCTGTATTGATCAATACTACATTACAAGAACGATGTTATCATTTACTGGATCCGCCTTGGGCGCATAAAAGTTTTCCCGTGAACGGGATGTTCATATTTGTCAGGGTTCCAGACAAAAGGTTTTATTTTATCCAACAATAATCTATAATTCAACATATATGTATAACAAAGGTGTATCAACATGTGATTAAATACAATGATTATCCAAGTGGGGGCACTTGTATAATCATTTCTAGAAATTAACGAACAGAATATATATCCGAATTATCATATACTAACATGTTGATAATCAAAGGGTGTATATAATATAAGTTTAACCATCTGTACATTAATAATAATAATTCTAAACTTCTCACTTCTGTCCATTACATAAGGAAAATGCAAAGTTAGGATACTTGCCTAATGCGCTGCTTACAATTCTCAACTTAGTTCTACCCTTTTCTATCACAACCTATCATTAATCAAATCATTCGTTCGATTAGAATAATATAATATAACACATAGTACTGCATTTCGCAATCAACACATAACCTAATCATCTTATTACACATGTTCTACAATCATGGCATCACAAACAAACATCAACACATTCCTAATCACATTGTCACACAACCTTAATAACTCTTGAATCACAATTAAACAGTTAACTAATCACATTATCTAAGTCCAGATCAATTTCTGAAATATGTCGGTCTACCGACATCTTTATCGGATAATTATCGAGTCTAAGACTCTAAACAGTTGACCAATATCCATTTAGACTAATTAAATAACAGTCATATCATTTTTCATGACCTTATAATAATTATAAAATAATTATTACCATTTACCATAATTTTTGAAATATCAGAATCATTATTTAATGATTTAAATATCAAACAATTCTATTATCATTAAAATTTAATTAATATTAAACTATTAATGAAACCATTGCTAAAATATTAAAGTTATTTATAATAACTCAAAATATTTTTAAAGTACTTATATTACCCTTAAATGATTTTTAAAACATCTAAAATCATTATTAAATAATTACCAATAATATTTAAATATTAATGAACTATTATCTAAATATTAAAAGTCATTAATTATAACTTAAAATATTTTTAATTCATTTATATCCCTTTTAAATAATTTTTAAATAAATAAACCATTTTTAAACTATTTATTTAATATAATTATTAAATAAACTTAATATCATTACTATATCATTAATATTTAATTATTAATGAAATTATCTTTTAAATATTATAGTTTATAACTTAAAATATATTTAAACACTTTATTTTCATTTAAAATGATTATTATAATATTAAAATCATTTTTAAACTAATTTATTTAATATAATTATTAAATAACTTTAATATCATTAATAATCATTAATTAATGAAATTAACCATTAAATATTAAAAGTTATATTTTATAACTTAAAATATTCTTAAATACCTTATTTTTATTTAAAATGATTTTTAATATAATAAAATCATTTTTAATTCATTTATTTAATTCATTTAATAAATAACTTAACTATCATTAATATTAATTTATTAATGAAAATTATCACAAAATATTAAAAGTTATCAAAAATAACTCAAAATTATTTTCTAACACAATAATATAATTTTTCATGATTTTTTATGAATTAAAACCATTTTTAAATAATTTATCTAATATTGTAATTAAATAAATAAATACCATTTATATTCCAAAAATATTAAATATTTTCGAAATATATCCAAAATAGTTAAAAATTATTTTTCACACTTTAAAATAATTTTTCATAATTTATTATGTATTTTTAATAATTAAAAACAATTTTTATCAATTTTTTTATTAATTTCCAGAAATAATAATTAAAATTGTCGCTAAAGGGCTATAGCGACACTTCTGTCGCTATATGTGTTCTTGAGGATTTTCAGAAAATCTTGACAGTGTGCTAGGGGGTGGTTTGACCGAGTGTAATTTCATGTGTGATGTGTTTCTGGACTTGGTTTTGGTCAGATCATGTAGAGAAACTGTAAAACTACAAGATCCAACAACAAATATGCTTATATCGTGCACCAAATGAAATATCTAAGCCATTAAAATGGCTGTCAGAGGATGTTCTTCATTTCTGGAAACCCAGAAATGAAGAACAGATCATGGGGCTCAGTTTGAACCATCATTACATTCGAATCGTGTAACATTTTTGTGATCTAAAGGTTCTAGGTTGTAAATCACATGTAACTAAAGATATCTAATATAAAACATCAACAAACACATCAACAAATTCAATAGTTAATAGCCGGTCAAACCATGTCAGAAGCTTGCTTCTAAAATTTCTGGGTTTTTCCCAGAAAGTGAAATTATGGCCGATCGGCCTACTTTGACCGAAAATCACACTCATCCTATTGATTATTAACATGATCTAAAGCTATACACTTAAAGTAGATATGTCAAGCTATTCATTGATTACAAAAACACCAACAAACAAGATCAAATTAGTCAGATCTGAGCTGTTCAAAAATCTGTCAGACACTATTTTTAGGTTCTGGGCTTACCCAGATTTCGATCGGTCATGCCCGGTCAACGGGTTTTGACCGATCATAACTTCCAATCTATAACTGATCCAACTTTGATTCTTGTATCAGATAAAAGATCACATACAAGACTACAAAATATAACACTTAAACAACAAAAACACAAAACATATTAAGATCTACACGGTCTGACATTTGTTGTCAGACCATAAAATGAAATTTTTCCAGATTCTTGAAATCTTCAAATCCGAGCTTCTAGATGTTATGGATCTAACATCTAGCAACCCAGATCATCATTAGATAACATAAACAACATATTTTAACAACAAAACACAAGATCTAACAACAACTTTTGAACAAAAATTCAAGGTAGGGTTTTATACCTTTCATGGTTTGATCTTGATTCTAGGCTATTGTTTTGGTAAGTGTGATCGTGGGGCTATGTTTTGGGACTATAAAACTTACAAATTTCATGGGTTTTAGAGAGAGAAGTTCTAACATGAGTGTGGTGATCAAATGGAATTAAAAAGTAACTCTATCTCTCTAAATCTATATTTATAGTGAGCTAGATGCAAGAATCTGATGTTGCTGTCATTACATGGCTGGTTAGAATAGATTTTTGGCACATGGGATTATCTAGGGTTGGTGAACAACCCATGATTTGGAAAGATTTGCAAGAAAGCTCACTTAAATAAATCAAAAATGCTATTTTTGTAATTTAACAATGTAATTAAGGGTATTCTTGTCCATGGTACTTGAATCTAGGTTTTAATCACTAGATTTTAATCCTTAAGGTTCCCCAAATAATTTCTAGGGCTTGACCAATTAAGACTAAAGCTCAATAAAATTTTAATTATAACTTACTAATTAAAATTTAAGGTTTTAATAGAAAATTAGGTTTTTAAAATATCTTAGGGTTTTCAAAAAAATAAATTAATTAGGGTTTCTAGATCATATAATTATCATTGACTTTGCTAATTTAGCAATTAGGATTTAAGATTTTGATAATTAGGGTTACCGATTTATAATTAGGTTTTCTAATTATCAAATTAGAATTCTATGTATTAGGGTTTTAATTTCTCTATATCACCAGTCGTTAATCACATTATCGTGATTGCATAACGACTTAAAAAATTCTCAAAGTCATGAATGACTTTTACATTAGAGTTTCAAATCAATTAGGGTTTCAAGAAATTAATTTATGGTTCTAGATTTTAGGGTTTTAATTTACTAATTAGATTCATCTTAATTAGTAATTAAATTCTATCATACTTGATATTAATCATAATAACACTATTTCTGACTGATCAAACCTCCGGTTTAGGTTTTCGGATTAGGGTTTCTAATTATTAGAAAATCAAATATAATTAAGGTTTACATTTAAAGTTAGGGTTTTCTATAATTAGCAAAATATTAAATAACACATAACATATATCATATAACATCGTCATATAACAGTCTTAAACTCATAATTTATTTTCAAATTAGGATTTTCCATCGAAAACTAGGGTTTAACCAATTAACATTAGAGTTTTTAAAATTAAACACCATAATTGACCAATCATCATCAACACGTACATATGGCACATATTTATAGCACTGAAAAATCAAAATATAATTAATATTATATTATTATCACCATTCCTCATTCCATAACCAGAAATAGGGTTTTATAAAAATACTATTAGGGTTTGATCGTAATATAATAAAATTGTTCCACACATTAACATTGCACACATAACCATACATATCTATAACACTGACAAATAATAATATTATTATTCTCATTCCTTAATCAAAACCGGAAATTAGGGTTTGGATTCCATATCTGATTTATCTTACATAAATAACCTTATTAAGTTAAAAGAATTAACTTAATAATCTGTACTAAAATTCATATAATAAAATAATTATTATAATTATTCCAAAATCATTTCATATATTATTTAAATAATATAAACATATAATTTCATGAAAAATAATTAATAAAAACATTTCTATCATAAAATTTATTATTATAAGAATATACTTTATAATAATCAATAATTCTAAAATAAAATTATTTGTAAACATTCATGTAATAAATATATTTTTTATTTACCACATAAATACATATACATATTATCTTGTACAAATCCTCATCCTTATAATAATAATAATAAAAAAATTTATTCGCAAAATTTCAGTTTTATTTATATAGAAAATATCGGGTTGTCACAAGGATTATCAGTGACAAGTTGCTGAGTATCCTGTGGAAGTAGGGTAGACTTGGTATACGATCAGTCGGTATGTGGTGGTCAGTCTTGTCGATGCAGATTTTGCAAATGCCATTAGGCAGATGTAATCTAGTTAATAACTAGAATATGCATAGATATGTACATATTGTATATCTATGTAGTGACATAAAACCCTCTTTTGTATAATCAAGTGGTAGTCTTTTGTAAACCCCAATTTTTGGAAAGTAATTGCGGGAAAGTAATGTAATTAGCTATAAGGCTATGCAATGGTGAACGATGTAGTATTATACTACAAAGAAGGAAGCATATCAATATATAGTTATTTCATTGAACATGTTTGTAATGAGTTTGGGTTTTTGTTAAAAATGAATAATGACTAATTAATAAGAAGAAAGTAATAATGAATTGTTATTCATTTTTAACAGAAAGATGCCGCTAAAAAGAAGACAACGAAATCCGGAAGCTAATGTTAATCAACCAGAAGGGGGACCAATTAACCCGATGCAGGAGTTTGTTAACTTACTAACAGTTGCCTTTAATAGAAATGGTGCAAATATAAATATCAATCCTGCAGTAGTACGTGCTACTACGTTTAAGGATTTTAAGAGTGTAGGTCCGCTGAAGTTCAAGGGAACTACGGACCCTATAGAAGCCCAAACTTGGGTAAAAGAGATTGAAAAGGCATTTATAATTGCAAATGTTAAAGAGGGGCAGAAGACTTCTTTTGCCACCTATATGATGAAGGGAGAGGCCAACTTCTGGTGGGAAGTGAACCATGCTAGGGCTGGAGTGGAGGATGTAACGTGGACACAATTTAACGAGATATTCTTTGAGAAATATTTCCCACGAGTATGTAGGGTATGATGGAAATGAAGTTCTTAGAACTGAAACATTGGGATATGACTATTCCCCAATACGCTGTCAAGTTCAATGAATTGGCGAGATTTGCTCCACATCAGGTGGATACAGAGGTGGGAAAGGCGCGAAGATTTGAGTTGGGCTTGAAACCCTGACTCTATATTCGAATATCAGTGTTTCAAAGTAATTCCTTTGGAACCATTTTGGAGAAGGCAATAATTGCAGAGGGTGGTAGCGAGGCTTTAAGCCAATTCCACAAGGAAAAGAAGAACAAGAGTAAAGTAGACAGGGGAGTGAAAATTGAGGGAGCCAGCGGGAGTGGCAATGGATAGAAGAGGAAGGTTTTTAACCCTAGGAATACCAGAGTAAAATAAGGAGATCCTAAAAGAGGATGGAGGTGTTGGTCAAAAAACTGATCAATAAACACGCGCAAGTATACGCGGTCTAACAAGTAATACAGTGATAAGGAGTGTGTCGTACCCATGAGGAACTATGACTAATATTTACCAAGTACCGACTATGTATCGCTAAAGTTTTATTCGAACAACAGTAAATGGAAGTGTGGTTAATCTAGTTAAAACTAATTAACAAAGCAAGTAAATGGATAACGAATGGTAATCTAGGGAATTCAAGCTAAGGTCACAACTTCACCCCCACACAGGCATTCTATCGAACACCTAACGTGTTATGCTTCATCAAACTAGCTACCCTTCTCTCTTTGGTCTTAATGGTCACGATGATCTATCGACCGAGAACACATAGGTGCCTATGCACCTTTGTCAAGGTATGCACAAATATATCCTCTCCAGATCCACCCAAAAGGGAATAGAATAGAAAAGAACGTCCAAGCTAGATTCAATCCTACACATGTCTATGCGAATTAATCATAACAAGGATTTAAGCATAGGTTCTCAATTAGGTCGCACGTGACGTACAAAGATATGTCTATTCTACGTACAACTTATGCAGTCGAAACCCACAATCACATTACAATATATTTAAGTGTAAATCTATATTCCTTCTGTCGATATCATGTAGATTACAAAAATCATCACTAATGTCTTAGCGAGAATCATAAAGCTCAAATATATTAATCCAAATCATATGGTGCCAACCAAAGAGATAAAAGACAGTCAATTTAAATAACAAAGGGTTCCATTATAACCTTAGAGCAAATATTCAGTTCATAGCTATTAAACTGAATACAAGTAGCAATAAAGATAACATTTGTAGATTACAAAATCAGAGAAGATAAATGGATAGAAGAAACTTTTTCAAAGCCCCTTCAGTCTCCAATCAATCTGCTCCTTTCAAGCTTTCCACTCTGTGTCGCTCGTTGCTCTTGTGCTCCAAGGAAATGCAAGACTTCTCCCTAAATCTACCTAATCTATATGTACAGACATCAACTAAGAGAAAGAACAATAAACTATAGAGAAAAACTAACCTAAGCTAATCTATGGGAAAATGATATAGGATGTCTGGTCTATGATGCAGGGGCTGCTTCTGTGTTATATACGTCTCCCTTCTTTTGCTAGGTCAAAATCACTTGGTCTCTACCTGGGTACCAGAGGTGGCACCGCGACACGGTCCACTAAGCTGCAGTTGGCGCTGCAACGCCACTTTAATATGAAGGACACTGAGCTCACGCTATAGCGCGTGCTAAAGAAGCCTCTGTGGCGCCGCAGTGCGAGGGTGACGTTAGCAAGGGCAGGAAGTGGCGCTGCGACGCGGCCAATAAGCTTGGCATTGGTGCCATGGCACGAGTGTGAGAAATGTGACCATTTTTCCCCTAAATGCTAGAAAACACCTGATAAGCCCTGCATTGCATCGATTAAGCACAATAACATTATAATCATATAAATCCATATAAAATCTATGAGAACAGGCAACTATTTAAGTCATAAAATATCCGATTCGCGGGTATAAAATCCACTCATCAAATACCCCCAAACTTAAGTATTTGCTTGTCCTCGAGCAAACTATCTAACACAACACTAATAATAAAACACACACGAAAGAAAACTAAAATTATAAAGTATTATCATGACTTCAAAGCTCGATCATAACCACTCCAAGAGAATAGGGCAAACACAGAAATGAATAAAGGTTCATTCAATTTCAAGCCTAAGATTGTATTTGATCCATTCTATGTGTGTGTGTAAACCAACCGTCCTAACTAATCATAACTCAAATAAGTTCGCACAGTAAATTGCTAATACAAAAATGCATACTCCGCAACTTAAACATTTAACAAGCATTAAGAATAAGACGCAAGTGCAGGAAAAGATCAAAAGACTCTAGCATGAAGACAGTAAAATCTGACTCGGACTATACTTAATTACCTTAGGCTATTCAGAACTACCCATGAAGGAGCTTTTGATCAGTGACTCCCAAGCCAGACGACTTTAGGGCACTAGGTGTAGAACACCCCTATGAATCTAATAACACGAGCAGTAAAGGCCACGTAATCAACATAAGCTAACTGAGATTTTTCAGCAAAAACAAAAATTATGTAGCGAGTGCATTTTATACTCTATCTCGATATCGGTCCTGCGTTTATAGCCGAGTGCATTTTACGCTCCATCTCGAACCACCGCAAAACTTTTGATATAAACTCTTTTTTTCTATTTTTATTCTTATTTCATTCATTTATTTTATTTTTTTATATGTCAGCATGCCATAAACCAAGATCCAAAACTGTATAAATGTCTAAGTCTTTATTACCTTGTAAAAATGAAAGTTTATAAAAGTGAACAACTCTCAAAGCAATAAACATGCGAACTAAATTCAAAAAAATAATTAGTTAACACGGTTGGTTGGTGCTTGCTAAGAAGGGCAGATCAATAACAGTTTAAACTCATCGATTGAACGACCCCTAACTCATACATACTTGACATGACTTTAAGAGATAGGCATAAATATTTGACGCTTGTCATCAGTCATAATAAAAAATTAATGATAACTATAACACCCTTGTTAAATAGCAGCTCAAAATAGGGTAAAAAGGCCATTCATATGGCACAAACATCTAATCTATAAAAGCCCCAAAAATATGGCTAAAAACCACAATCATGCTGATAATAATTAGAGCATTAATAAAATAAAAACCAAAAATAGTTCATGGCAAAATAATAAAAATCCAAACATAAACCCGTAGTTCAAAACGACTGCACCACAATATTGAAAATAAAACATAATAAAGTCTAAAGTATGCAATCCTAACATGGCAGTAGAGAAATAACAGATATTACCAAAACACCCCCAAACTTGAGGTGAGCAATGCCCTCATTGTTAAACATAAAACAATGGTATACAAGAGGGCTTCCCTGCAGTTCGCTCACTCAGCAGCAGTCTCGTCCTCGTTAACCTCGGTGGGCGGCGATGGTGGAGGGTATAGTGGGAAGACAGGCAGCTCTGGAAACTGGTATGGCGTGAACTCAACATTCTCGCCACAATAGTCGGTGTAAATTCTCTGTATGGTGTTCACCAGCTCAGCCTGGTACTGCATAGCTATCTCCTGCCTCTGAGACACTGCAACTATGTGCCTCTGCTGCCTCTGAGCTACTGCAGCTATGTGCCTTCGCTGCCTCTGTGCTTCGACATCCTGTTTATGATACAGTAAGGTGAAGGATGCCATAATATCAGTCAATAGCCCCTATCCAGCTGGGCTGGCTTTTGAAGTCTGTACATGCTACGGCTTTGCTGTAGGAGGTGGCGCTGTAGGAGGTCCATAGCCTTTGCCTCTATTATGCGACTTTGCCCCATCCCACACAATGAAGTGTGAGATCGTCTGGTGGTCGATGATTCCTATGGGAGGAAAGGCTATCTCTTCTATCCCCCACTAAATGCCTGCCTGCTTGCACAGTCGAGTGATCAATGATGGATGTGGAAGCCCTGAAGCGACTGTACTCTTGATTGCCTTCAGAATGGACTCATGAATTAGAACTCCAATATCCACCAGCAGACCCATGACAATGGTGAATAACAGAATTTCCCTATCTATGGTCACGTCACTCAAGTGATGAGTCGGGATCATGTTCGCACATATGAAGCTGAACCACGCTTTCCCATAGCGATTAAGCGCTAAAGTCGGGAAGCTGGTATTTTCACCAGTACAATCGTTCTTCTTCCACGCAATCCCAGGCTTTCCCAACCTCCTAATAATATCCTCTAGGTCATAGCTGCAGAGACCAGGCTCCATATAGTCCTTGCCCGCATAGTTGGGCATGGCAAACAGTGCATTGATGGCTACACTTCCGAACGCCACTAGCTTCCCCCTAACTTGGACAATCGCATCACCTTCGGGACTGGCGTTATCATAGAACTCCCAAATCACTGATATTACTGCTGACCCAGGTGGTTATATGAAGTGGATCTAATTGCGTTCTTATATCATGGTTGCTAAATAACCATCCTTTTTGTCCGGCTTGAACCCTCGCTCAGGAATGAGATTTCGTGGGCCAAATGAGCTTTTGTACCTTTTCCAGGCCTCCTCATTGATGAACTTGGCTCTGTCCCAAGCCGTCGGTGGTGCCGCAGATGAAGATCCTCCCATGCTAAGGCGTTGTCTCTTTTGAGCCATGTTAGAAATTTGATGGGATTTTGTATGGATACTGGTAGACAGCCCAACTTAAACTCCCCTGTGACGCCTCCAAATTCGGGTCTCTTCCAACCCGACATATGGTGCTCCACGGTGCTACAGTTCACACAAATATTCAATTGAAATTCCTTAAAAGAACGAATATGTCTTATATATATATTCCAAAACAATACTACCATTCCCCAGGTTCTGTATAACCATTACATTTGTTCTTGTCATAATATCAAATATTATCATTACAAACCTATACTATTACATAAGTAATTTGCAAGTTCGCCTTAGCCTTTCCTTTATCCTTGCTGAATCCTTCGATCCGTTTGGTCTAAGCTGCATTCATATGGTTCAAGCAAGAGTGAGCATAACAAGCTCAACAGTACCACAATTTCATTTAAAAAGCATGCTTGAAAACATAGGAATTGTATATCTTCAGTAACTGGATAATAGTTACGAAGTACTATCAATAACTTAAAATAATATTCCTTTTCCTTCCATATGTTTTACCATAACAATATTCAATAAAATACCAAATCTGGTCCAAGACCAGGAGCGTTTCATAATTTCTTTGAAAAGGACAACCCGACACAAAGTTTATAAGTTCGGCATATCTTACGAGAACTTCTAGGTGATCAACCTATAGTACTCTATGTTGATCAACACTACATCCATTAAATGTGTGTACGTTTAAGTTGTGGCAACCTCACGTGCACATCGAATACTCAATGAAAAATACGTTTGTTTATTCATATATAGGCTTACCTTGAATCTGTACCAAACAGTTGGCGTAGGATAGCGTTAGCAATTCGATATTTAAAGACTTGTAAAAAATTCAATTAATCTATCAAGATTAGTCTAGCCAAGTTAAAATTGGCATAGACTCTTTCCTGAAAATCATAAATGCATCTCATAACTTGAATCAATTTGAAAACCTGGCTAACACGAAGGTTAGACAAGTGTTTAAGAAAAACTTGCCTTCAGCGTCTGCTACAGTAAAATTACGTTTCCTTTGAGTCTTTATGGTCTCTACAACACATAATCACATAACATACCACATTAGGTCATGGATGTACATACATAGTTCCTAAAGAATCTTACCCTTCTTCTCAATCTAATCATGTATTAGATTTGTTATTATTGGTTCCGGCTTACCGTCGTTCTTTTACATCGTTCTTTCAAACTTTTTTCTCTTCTATAGTATAATTGAAATTATTTCATTATTACAACTCGGTTCGAGTTAGTTGTCTTTCATCGTGGCTTACTAACTTTATTATTAATCGAAACTCGATCGTCATAGGTTTAGTACACTTATTGCATATCGTTCCCGTTCACATCAATTAACTTATTTTAACCACAAGTGATCACACTTGGGGTTTAATCCTAACTTAATAAGGTTTTATTAAGTTCCTTAGTTAAGTGTTCATCAATTACTCTTTATGCTCAACATGCAAACATTTTTCATTATCTAGGTCATGAGGCTGGCGTTGCGACGCCAGCTATTACTCTTGGTGCCGCGCTGCGGCGTCACACATTAGTGCCCAGAAACCGGACTCGGCACTGCGGCGCGAGTCCCTTTGTTACTTGTCGCGCTGCAGTGCGAGTTTACAGGGGCTGAGGCTCACTTTGGTGCTACGGTGCCGACTAATTGGCTTGGAGTTGCGCCGTGGCGCGGACTCTGTGCCACATATAATTTTTGACAGATTTTTCTTTTGGTGAGATTCCCGACCTCATAACTTCTTCGTTATAAGTCCGAATTGGTTCGTTCAAGAGCCTACGATTCATAAATTACATACTCTATGTGTTCATACAAGAATTTTATCTATTCAACTTTGTTTGCTAAAAATTCACCTATTAGTCCATTTTAACAAAAACGATAAACGTTTGTGAACGTTCAATGCTCGTTTCTTCGTTCTAAGTCAGAATTCGATCATTCTCGAGTTCGCAACTCTATAATGCCAAATAAGACTTATCTCCAATGAAAACCAATGTTTCCAAGCTCAATATCAAAATACGACTTCCATTTCGAGAATTTCACGAATACGACGATTATCGTCTAATCGTGTGAATTCCGACGAAACTTCGTTACTTAAGATTTGTTCATCGTTCTAAATGAATTCAATCCATTATATAGACATCTCCACTTAAATATTACAACATCTTATTTTCATGTGAAGTCATTACATGTCCTTCATGAACTTATTTACTTATTAAAGTATAACATACTTGATTTCATTGCTTATGACTTATTAATGAGTTAGGTCTTTTAATCACTATTCTTACTTCTTATTATCATACTACTTCATTATTATTAACATAAGACAATTTCTTACAAATTCTTCGTAAGTTCATAGCTTAAATGATTATGAATAGATTATTCACGACTTACACGGCTTATTATGACTTAGGCCATTTGATTCATCATTCCAACTCTTTCTTAGCATATATGCTCTACCACTACTCACTTCTCTATTAATGGAAGAGAAAGAGATCATGGTTCAAGATGGCTTACCCTTTGATGATTACTTGATTAAGCTTTGATCTTCGTATTGCTTCTTGAAATATGAAAGACTAGCTTTCTAGCTTTTCTAGCTTATTCTCTCAAACAAATAAGCACTTAACTTGTTGGATTTTTGAACAAGGAACAAATGAGCTAGCAATCTTCCTATTTATAGGAAATCCTAAGTTAGGGCATAAGGGTCATTAATCCATCCACCTCCTTACTATTCCTAACTTAAGAACTAAGTAAACTTGGCCTCCACAACACTTAGGCATTAAGTTAACTTGCTTAGCACAATTTTTATCCTTTGTTTGCCCACCACATTTACTTAACCATTAAGTTATCTTGCTCCCCACTTTAATTACTTGGTCATTACATATCTTAGCCATTAAGTAACTTGCTTATCACTTTGGATCACCCATGGGTTGCCCCATGGTTCATGCCTACCCATTGGACACTTACTTTGGGCTTTACAATAATTAACTTAACTTAATCATTTGGGCTTGCATTAAATTACTTTGGACTTCACATTACAAACACTTAGGCTTGCACATTAAATTCTATTGGACTTTACAATAATCAATACTTGGTTTTAACATTAGTTCACATTGGGCTTAACCCAATCCCAATTAAACTATACACTTCCTACATAATCCTACAATTATAATTACATATGGCTTAAAACCTTAGAACGTATTATATACACATTAATCCCGTATTCTAATTTGTATACTTAGTCAACATATACGACATACCATCATCCATACATACTCGTATAATACCTCGTACCATACTCGTATACTCTACCTCGCACAATACCTACGTATCATACAATCATTACCCTAACTTCTTAACGCTTGATTTTTTTAATGTTCTCAAATTAAGTCCACATGCGAAATATTACGTTTTCCATAACTGAAATATTATTAGATATTCCATCTCACCTCGATATTCTATCGTTACATATTTTTCGGAAGTTCAAAAATAATTCCCGGGCAGAAATGCGCGAATACTATTTTTTAGAAAATTTCTCGGAAAGCTTTTATTTTCGTCTTAGAAATTCAAACACTTTAATTCTATCACGTAGCCAAAATCCTACGATGTTCTGATATGTTTAGGTTATAGAACGACCTTCAATTAGCATACTCCCATAAATAGTAAATTAAATTCATTTAATCCTTATAATTAAATAAAATTTTAATTCTTCTAGAAATTCGATTTTCTCGGGCGTTATATTCTTCCCCCTTATAAGGATTCTGTCCCCAAAATCTCGCTAACAATTATTTAAATAAATGAGGAAATTTTTTCTTCATTTTAATCTTGAGTTCCCACAATGTTTCTTCGACATTGTGGTTCTTACATTCACCTTCACCGAAGGTATTACCTTATTTTACATGACTTGTCACTTCTACCAATAATCTGAGTTGGAAGTTAAACACTTACTAACATATTACAATATCTTACCATTATTAGTTCTTCTTTTAACTTGTAATTATTTGGAACTCAAATTCCTTCTTCAAAATAAGACTATTCTTAGTCTTTTATTTATCCTGCATCTTCTTCTTCATCGCTTGTACTCCTCGTTACCTAGTTGTACTTGATTAACTCGTTCCATTATCATGGATTGAGTTTATATTGTGAATAACCTTTCTACCGCTTCATTCCGTAATTTAACTTTCAACTCAGCTTTTTCTATCCCCGTTATTAACTCAATCTGAGTCGTTAACATCGATAGTTTTTTTCCCATCCTACTTAACGTGTCGGCTTCTATGTTTACCTTCCTTGAATGATATAAGATATCGCAGTCCTTCTCTACTGCATATTCTACTCCTTCTGTGTGAAGATATATTTCAGACTCTTAGAGTCTGTGTATATCTCACACTTCTCCCCGTATAAATACTATCTTCAGATTTTTAATTTAAAAACTATAACTGCCAATTATAGATTAAAAGTAGGATAGACCTTCTTATAATCCCTTAACTGGCATGATGCATACACAATGACTTTGCCATGCTCCAAGAGCACGCAATCTCGTCATCTATGCGAAATGTCGAGATACACTATAAAATTCCTCGTATCATCTGATAAAGACAATATAAGTGTTTCACTTAACCTTCCTTCTTAATTTCTGAAAACTATTTTTCTTACTTCTCATTCCCATCATACCTATTAATTACAATTATGTATATCTTTTAAGCTCAAATTCGCGCATAGTGAATTCCGTATCCCACTTCTCCCTCTATAGTGTTTCTCACACTATTTTCAAATGTTCAGCGTGATCTTCTGGCGTCTAAAATAAACTAGAATATCACTAATGATCATTATGACATCATTGTCCCAATATTATTCGAACACTCTATGACGCTAACGGTACCTTCAACCATAGCACCTCACAAGAGTTCCTATCAATTTTCCAATCTCTTCCTTATTTTCTACCGACAATACCCCGTACACAAATCTATCTTAGAAAAATTATTTGCCCCTTTCAACTGATACAATAGATCATCGATCCTGGGTTATGGGTATTTACTCTTAAATGCTAACTTACTCCTATTACGATAGTCGATACGCAATTGTAACGACTCATCCTCTTCCTTAAAACCCTCCTACCTGGTGTCATGATTAGACAATAATGATGTTTCGGTGATTTATTACCGTAAATTACTACCTTGGGTTTTCTGAAAAACTGAAGATTCACACTTTTCTTACAACAATTTATTATAGCTTTATGGTTAATCAACCCGTTTATACCGAGAATTACTTCAAATTCTCTTAACTTTATTAATACTTACCTACCGATACTTGCTTACCTTTATTATTCATGAAAAAATTTCCAAGAATATAATTAACGAAAGTTATTTCCTCCTCCTCTATCTTAATGTTTAAAGGTACTTATAATCCTTTTGATACAGACTCCTAGATGAGTCTTTCCACATGTCTTACACACTTTGATCCTACGATTATGATCCCCTTGTCCCACCCCAGTATTCTCGGAGTTGAAATTCTATCTTTTTGGCATACTGCCACTGACTCTTCCTTGGTTCCTCCCTCTCCCTTTCTCGCCTTCTTCCTCTATTTCTTTGTGGTATTGAGTCAACGCCTCACTACCACTTTCTGCTATAAACACCTTCTCCAGAATGGTTCCATAGGAAAACCTCTGGAACACCGCAATCTTATTATAGAGCCAGGGTTTCATGCCCTGCTCAAACCTATGACCCTTCCTATCCTCAGTGTCCACTTGGTGTGGAACAACCCTTGCCAATTCATTGAATTTGGCCGTGTACTGGGGAACCGTCATGTCCCCTGGTTTAAGTTCTAAGAACTTAATCTCCATTCTCCCTCGCATGCTTATAGGGAAATAATTCTCGAAAAAAACCTTCTTGAACTATTTCCACGATAATGTTTATGTTCTAGCCCCACCCTGGTGAGCCTCCCTCCAACAGTTGGCTTCCCCTTTCATCATGTACGTCGCAAAAGAAGTCTTTTGCGCCTCACCTACGTTTGTAATAACAAATGCCTTTTCTATTTTCTTTACCCATATCTGGGCTTTTAATGGGTCCGTCGTTCCTTTGAACTCTAGCCTGGCTACTCTAGGTCCCGCGGGTACTCTACCCCCGGTTTGGTTCAATGTAGTCATTAATAAATTAACGAACTCTTGCATAGGGTTATTTTGACCCCATTGAATATCATTACGTGTTTCTGTTTCTTGATTACGTTATCTTCTCTGTGGCGGCATTTTCTAATTAAATAAATAAAATTTCATTATTATCTATTTACTTACTTCGTTATTATTCACCACATACTTACTCATACTATAACAAAGCATATTAAATGAAAACTTCATTATATTCATATGTTTTTTTATAGTTTAAAACTATTTACAACTTGTTTCCATAGCCAAAAGCTATTACATCTCTATCCCGAAATTGTACTTCTCAAAAGTTGAGATTTACAAAAGGACTACCATGTTATACAAAAGAGAGTTTTAAGTCACTACACACATATTTATAACTCTAACATTCTAATAATGCATAACAGCATCCTCGTGTTTCTCATTCGCAATTATCGCTACAGTATCCCGACTAATAGTATGATGGGTTTGTCCTGACTCATTGGAATAACAAGAAACTTTCCGCTTGAAATCCTTATGAGCACTCTCATGGATGTAAGACATCCGTGCTATCTTCTGGTCCTTCTTCCCCAGTTCTTTACGAAGCTCATCGACCTCCTTCTTAAAATACCTAGCCTTATTTATCACGAGTACCTTCTCATCATGCTTTGACTCAAAATCTGCTTTTGCAGATTCATTCGCTACATAAAGAGCACTAATCTCTTCATTCTGATTCTGCACAACTGCACTCAGTTGCACATTTTTGTCAAGCTTTGCCAGATATAATGATCTCATTACATCTGAAGGTGATGACTCTAGTGCAGGTACCACCACTTCAACCGATGTTACCTCCATTCCTTCCTCCACATCATTCATCATACTAAGGTATGATGCTATATCCATATCTCCCTCAGAGTATTCTTCCTCAAAAAAGTACTCATCTGTCTCCGACTCTAAAATCACTAATGGTACCTCCGCCACTGACATATGTACAGGCTCTATTCTGTTCACAAGCTCTTCGCTCCCCACGTGTATATCTCTATACATCAAGCTATCGATCGACATCCTACAATAACACATAACACGTTGATTAGTATATAACACACAATAGCATAAGCACAAATCACATTTAATTTATGTATGTGATAACCCAGGATTTCGAATAATCCAAAATTTACGAATATTTTTTTTTTTATTAATATTATTATTAATTATCAATATTGTGACAAGTATCTGTGATACGAGTCTCGAGAAAGTCAATTTGTGTATTGACTAATAAATTTAGAGTAGAGTTGTGCTTTAACAACTTTAGAAAACCGTAACCCTAATTTTCGGATAGAGATTCGGTAGAAAATATAATTAAAATAATAATATTGCTAAGAATATGTTTGTACTGTATGTTGATTATGTTGATCAATAATTGATCGGATAAGGTTTGAATTTAATAAACCCTAATAAGGGATTAGAAACCCTAATCTCAGATTTAGAAAATTAATTGTACAGTTAAAAACCCTAATTGTACGTTAAGGAACCCTAATTTTTAATTCGGGAATCCTAAACCCTAAATTAGGAAACCAAAATCCTAATTTGTAAGCCTAAAGTGTTTGTTAAACTTAAATATGATTAGAAAACTCTAATTATATTTTTGTATGTTAAATTTCTATTTTAGAAACCCTAATTTTATTTTAGAAAATCTATTTTTCTAATTAAACCCTAAATTTGACAATTGTGGAAACTAGAATTTTTAATACCTTAAGGGTTCAAATCTTAAACCCTAATCCAAGCCCCAAACCCTAAGGGTTTGTACAAATTCCATGTTTACCATTTAAATTAATTTGCTAATGTCAAAAATGCCCTTTATGGGATTTTTTATAAGATAACTTACAAAATTGTCCAACAACTTTATTAGGTGACCAACTATGTTGACTTGGTGGCACAAAAATCTTAGCCAAATCAGCTCTAATTGACAGCTACAACATGTCATTCATTGCATCTAGAGAAGATAAAAGAGAATTAGAGAGAGAAAATTCACATAAGTTGGCCAAATTTTTCCAAAGTCTAAAACAACTCTCTCTCTCTCTCTAACCCTTCGAATTTTTCAAGAATATCAGTCTCAAATACTTTCCTTAGATCAATCATAAACAAATTGGAGAGCATAGATCAAGAATCAAAAGCTAGAAAGGTATAACCGAGTTTTATTTTTTGATCTTTGATGCTTGAGAAATTTTTGTGTTTATATGTTTAGAATATTGCTATTGGATGTTTATTGAAGATCTATGATGATCTATCATGAATCCATAGCATCAAAGTGCCTTAAAATGAAGTTTTTCAAAAACTGTTTTGAGCAGTCTCTGTGGTCTGACAAGCAAATGTCAGGAGCCACAGATCTTTGTTCGTTTGTTGTTTTTGTTGTTTTAAACTTGATATTGGTAGCCTGATATGTGGGCTTTAAGCTGAAAGTGGTAGCATAGCAAGTTGATCTCTGGATTTGATGTTATTCATGGTCAAACCCCGTTGACCGGGCATGACCATGAACTTTCTGGGTAAACCCAGAAAGTGTTAATCTGCCTCTGATAAGTTATTGTAGCGATCGAATCTGGAAATGGTTAGGCTGTTTAATGCGATGTTTGTAACCATCTAGTAGCATGTTAGATATACTATAGATCTATGTTTTTTATGTCATAGAATGTAAACGGATTTGTTGTAATAGTAGGTCAAACTTGGCTGATTGAGCACGATAGCAGTTTCTGGGTAAACCCAAAAACTGTATGATTAACGTTCTGACAAGGGTTTGACCATATGATTCATGATTATCCGGATGATGAAAAACGTATTTGTTGCTTTAATGTTGTTCATTGATGTATGGACAATAATTTTAAACCTTTATATCACATAAAACAAAAGCATAACATGGATTAAAAAGAAGTTGAAAGTGGCTGGTCGAATTTTCAGGGTTTCTGGAAACCCAGAAATGTTCTGACAACGAGTTCAAAGGCTTAGATCTTGATGATGTATTATAGTTTGACCAAGTTTCTTGTTTGATGTTGTAGTTCGGAGTGAGTATTACATGACTAAACTTTAAGATTGCCCAGAAACAATTTGGAAAGAGATTTACACGCGGTCAAACGTGGCAGGTTGTTAAGCCGGCTGTCAGTGTTCTTGAGCTCAAGAACACCAACAACGACGCTTTGTGTCGCTAAAGCTCTATAGCGACGGTTTTATTTATTTTATTTTCTGAATATTCCGAAAATGATTAAAAATAGAAATAAATTCTAAAAATTACCAAAAATGGTTTTAAAAATTATTTTAAATTATGAAAAATAATTTTTGACCAATTGGAATATTTTTCTTTAATATTTATAATTATTTAAATATTAATAATATTTAATTTATTTAATTAGTGTATTAAATAAATTAGAGAAAAATGATTTAATATTATGAAAAATCATTTTAAATAAGAATAATGTATTTAAAAATATTTTAAATTATAAAATATAATTTTTAATATTTTTGGAGAATTTTTATTAATAATTTAATATTAATGATATTAGATTTATTTGATTATTAAATTAAATAAATAAGATAAAAATAATTTTAATGATTTAAAAATCATTTTAATTGAGAATAAAGTGTTAAAAAATATTTTAAATTATAAAATATAATTTTCAATATTTTTGGAGAATTTTCATTAATAAATTAATATTAATGATGTTTGATTTATTTAATTATTATATTAAATAAATGAATTGAAAATGATTTTATTGATTTAAAAATCATTTAAAAATGAGAAAAATAATTTAAAAATATTTTAAGTTATAATTAATGACTTTTAATATTTAGATGATAACTTCATTAATATTTATATATTAATGGTGATGATTTAAAAATGATTTTTAATTATTATAAAATCATTTAAGGAGAATATTATTGATTTAAAAATATTTTAAGTTATTAATAATAACTTTAATATTTTGACAAGTATGCTATTAATATTTTGATATTATTAAATATTAATAATGATGCGATTAATTGATAATTAAATCATTTAAAAATGATTCTGATATTTGAAAAAATTATTATAAATTATAATAATTGCTTGATAATTATTAAAAGCTTCCGAAAAATATTATTAATGATAATTGACTTATCTAAATTAATATTGAAGCTTAGAGACCACGTGTAATTAACAGATAACTGTGTTAATTATCGGATAGGGTGACCAAAACACCGAGAATGGACCGAAGTCCAATCAGACTGAATTAGTTTGACTTGTTAAGTGTTTATATAGGTTATAAACACTAATGTGGCTATGTGGTAATGTGTCTAGGAGAAGTTTGACTGTGAATTACAGTGTTGTGTGTTATGTGAATTATTGTGCTAATTGTTAGACCGATATTATTGGTTATAGGTCTTTCGAAAGTAGATAAGTATTTTGTGTAGCTGTAATCAGCGGAAGAGGCAAGTTCCCTAAGTCAACCTTGAGTTATTTCATTCAATTATTATTGGTGGATAATTATTGCTAATTATACCACGTTCAGGGATTTATTGTTGAGATTAAATTATTGAATTAGAAAATATATATTCGTAGAATTACTGTTGTTAGATATTCATATCTGTAGAAGTTAGAATTAACAGTACAGATAATTCCTGTTTATTATCAAATTACACTGAGAAATATCTTAGCTAATTATTCTAGCTAGACAAACATTTGTTTGAATTTGATAGGTTTGAAAAGAGAATTCATTTATTATTGACAGATCGAAGCCAATTATTTCGGCTCGACGGAGAAGTAAATAAAATTTGAAATACCAGTATTTCGTTGTAAAATCAAAATCTTGATTCTAAGACTGAGAAGAACAACCTTTTTTATAAAGGGAACATTTTGTTGGTCGTGAATTCGACCTTTGCACGCGTTTTGAGTATTATGCATAATATAGGGTATAATAAGCTGATCACTTGTTGTACTTGCAGAGGGGTATGATTTAATCTTTATGGTTATCTGATACACCTGAGTATTTATCAAAGTAAATCTTTGATATCTACCCGAGAAAATAAGTTCAAGATCTTGTGTGATCGCTCAGTATAAATCTGGAAAACATTCCACTTTGATATTTCGTAGAATTGATTCCCGATTATTCATTAGAATATCGTAGAAACTTTGAAAGAGTTGTACTCTTTCATTATTGAATTATTGTGATTGTATAGAATACGAGAAAACTTGTTATTGAATAACGATTTGTTCAGCCATTTCAAAGTTCCCCGAACTTTGGTTTTATTCTATCAAAATAGATAGTCTGTTGTTTTGAATTCTTATACATTTATTGTATGTCTTAACTTGCGGAGCAAATTAGTTACTCACCCTTGCTAAATAAAACCTTTCTGCTAGGGATGAAGTTGCAGGAGGTGCTGCAAAGGACAAAGGCAAAGGCGTTGTAATAAATTAGTTATGATTAGCATATTTATTATGTTGTATTGTAAACCCTTTTTGTATATCTAAAGGGTATGTTTGTAAAGTTAAGTTTAGAAAACCTTGGTGATGTATTATTAAACTATGATAAAAACTTATGAAAATTACTATCTATATATATTATGGGTAGTTAAATGTTATTTATATTGTGGATCGTGAACACCAAACTCGGGGGTTAGGTAACCCGGATTTGGGGGTGTCACAATGTAGGGTTACTTTTCATCTTTTAAATCTTTCGGTACTGAGTGTACTCAATACCTTATTAACTCCTTTGACTTAAGTAAAACTCGAGTTTACTTCCTTCGAACTTCTCTTCCCTAACGAGGTTATCAGCCTAAGGTTCTTTCCCCTTAAGTTTTTATAACCTAAGGCTTTGATACCAACCTGTGACTCCCCAAAATCCGAGTCTCTTCCAACCCGACATATGGTGATCCACGGTGCTACAGCTCACACAAACATTCAAATAATATGCCTCAAAATAACGAATATGTCTTATATATATTCCAAAACAATACTACCATTCCCCAGGTTCTGTATAACTGTTACATTTGTTCTTGTCATAATATCAAATATTATCATTACAAACCTATACTATTACATAGGTAATCTACAAGTTCGCCATAGCCTTTCCTTTATCCTTGCTGAATCTTTCGGTTCATTCGGTCTAAGCTGCATTCATATGGTTCAAGCAAGAGTGAGCATAACAAGCTCAGTAAGTACAACAATTTCATTTAAAAAGCATGCTTGAAAACATAGGAATCATATATCTTCAGTAACTGGATAATAGTTATGAAGTACTATCAATAACTTAAAATAGCATTCCTTTTCCTTCAAAATGTTTTACCATAACAATATTCAGTAAAACACCAAATCTGGTCCAAGACCATGAGCGTTTCATAATTTCTTTAAAAAGGACAACCCGACACGAAGTCCGTAAGTCCAGTACATTTACTATTCCTAGCTTAAGCACTAAGTAAACTTGGCCTCCACAACACTTAGGCATTAAGTTAACTTGCTTAGCACAACTTTTATCCTTTGCTTGCTCACCACATTTACTTAACCATTAAGTTATCTTGCTCCCCACTTTAATTACTTGGTCATTACATATCTTAGCCATTAAGTAACTTGCTTATCACTTTGGATCACCCATGGGTTGCCCCATGGTTTATGCCTACCCATTGGACACTTACTTTGGGCTTTACAATAATTATCTTAACTTAATCATTTGGGCTTGCATTAAATTACTTTGGACTTCACATTACAAACACTTAGGCTTGCACATTAAATTCTATTGGACTTTACAATAACCAATACTTGGTTTTAACATTAGTTCACATTGGGCTTAACCCAATCCCAATTAAAATATACATTCCTACATAATCCTACAATTATAATTACATATGGCTTAAAGCCTTAGAACGTATTATATACGCATTAATCCCGTATTCTAATTCGTATATTAGTCAACATATACGATATATCATCATCCATACATACTCGTATAATACCTCGTATCATACTCGTATACTCTACCTCGCACAATACCTACGTATCATACAATCAATACCCTAACTTCTTAACGCTTGCTTTTCCTAACGTTCTCAAATTAAGTCCACGGGCGAAATATTACGTTTTCCATAACTGAAATATTATTGGATATTCCATCTCACCTCGATATTCTATCGTTACGTATTTTTCGGAAGTTCAAAAATAATTCCCGGGCAGAAATGCATGAATAATGTTTTCTAGAAAATTTCTCGGAAAGCTTTTATTTTCGTCTTGGAAATTCAAACACTTTAATTCTATCACGTAGCCAAAATCCTACGATGTTCTGATATGTTTAGTTTATAGAACGACCTTCAATTAGCTTACTCCCATAAATAGTAAATTAAATTCATTTAATCCTTATAATTAAATAAAATTTTAATTCTGCTAGAAATTCGATTTTCTCGGGCGTTACATCCCCCAATCCTGTTTCAGACAAACCCTGTAACGACCGAGAAATTCGGATCTTATGTAAAAATGATTTTATTAAATTAAATAAAATCATATCATGGGGATATCAAGATGGTTTTCATTTTATAACTTATTGATATTGGAATATGGTAGTATTTGAGCTATGTGAAGGATTTAAAGTGTTTGAATTTCCAAGACGAAAATAAAAGTTTTCCGAGAAATTTTCTGAAAAACACTATTCATCGGTATTTGCTCGGGATTTATTTTTGAATTTCCGAGAAATATGTAATGATAGAATATTAAAGTAAGATGGATTATGTAATAATAATCTAGTTATGGAAAAAGTAATATTTCGCTTGCGGACTTAATGCAAGAATATTAAGGAAAGCGAAATATTAATAAGGAAGTATTAATCGTATAATACGCAAGCATTATACGAGGAAAGGAAACAAGTATAATATGAAGTATTATACGAGTTTGTAAGAAGAATGAAATATCGTATATAACAAAGTTGTATACGAATGATAATATGAGAATAATACATAAACAATATGTATATGTATTAAGTAATGTTAATGGACTTGGAAGATTGGTTAACAATTGGTACAAGCCCAAGTAAATTAAAGGTTAAGGCCCAATGATAATTAATAAATAAGTTAAGGTTTATTAATGCAAAGCCTAAAGGTTAAGATAACTAAGCCAAGTTAGAAGCCCAATAGTTGGGTGATCCATGGAGCAAAACCATATTAATGTGGTTAATGTGTGGTAGCCAAGTAATATGAGTAATGACCAAGATAAGTAATGATCAAGTAATAAGAGTAGTGGCCAAGCAAAGGATATGAGTGGTGTTGGTCAAGTAATGAATAGTAAGGAGGTGCCAAAGGAGGTGGGATGATGGAAAAGACTACATTGCCCTAAGCCTTGCAACTTCTATAAATAGAGAGGGAATGTTAGCTATTTGGTAGTTATTGAAATTAAAACAATCCACACTTTCTCTTAAAGTGCTTAATTGTTAGGAAGATTAAGTTGCAAGTAAGTTATTCCATAAGTCAAGAAGAAGAAGAAGCTACTTATTAAAGACTTCAAATGTAAGACTCCTTCTCCAATTATCTTCTATCTCTAACATGATAGGTTGATAAGAAAAGGTTGGATTAAGGAACATGAATGATAAGAAAAAGAAAGAAGTATGTATAAGTAATGAACTTAAGCCACATAAGTTGGTAATAAGTCATTTAAGATAGCATAAGTTGTAAACTTATGTGAATGCATGATGAACTTGTGATAGGTTTATTAATGAAAGTATATGTATATACATCATCTTGTAAGAAAATATGTATCAAGAATACATAATTAAAGTTATATGATGAAGACATGTATGGATGATGATTAAGAACTTTAATTGTCATAAGTTATGAATGATAAGTTCATAAGTAGTTTGAAAGTTATCAATTATAAGCTTACAATGAGATAAGTTAAAATCCAACCATGAGTATAAATAGTTGGTATAAGGATGTTAAGATGTTCACATTATGAATGGAATCCATTGGTAGTGTTGAACAAGTTCTAAGAACGAAGAATTGCCGGAAATTGCACGGTTAGACGATAAACGTCGAATTCGTAAATTTCCCGGAATGGAAGTCAAATTTTGAGTTTGAGTTCGGAAATGTTATTTTCCAATGGAGACAAGTCATGTTTGTCATTTAAGAGTTGCGGACTCAAAAATGGACGAATTCCGACTTAGAACGAAGAAACGAGCGTTTAACGTTTGTGAACGTTTATCGTTTTCGTTAAAAATGAACCAATAGGTGAATTTTTAGCAAACGAAGTCAAATAGATAAAATTCTTGCATGAACGCGTAGATTACGTAATTTGTGAACCATAGGCTTTTGAACGAGCCAATTCGGACTTAAAACGAAGAAGTTATGCGTCCGGGAAATTCACAAAAATTAAAAGTTAGAAAAATTTTCTGGTGCACAGAGTTGGCGCCGCGGCGCCAACCCTAAGCCATTTTACCGCGCCGCAGCGCGAGGTCTGGAGCTCAGGTACTGCTAACTCGCGCCGCAGCGCGAGATGCAAGTGTAATGCCCGCGCCGCGGCGCCAGGCACAGAGTTTAGACAGTAAAGAATAAAAATGAAGGGAAAAGAAGGGGATGGTAAGAGATTGAACTAAACCTACCTTAAACAACTTAAAGTAACATTGTTGGGACATTGTTAAAGACTTAAAAGTAATGAAGAATGGTTAATATAACCAAGTCGAATGAATGTAAAGCAAATGATAAGTTAAAAACGCATAAGAATGAAATTTAATCTATTATTAGATTGAAATGAAGGGTAAGATATATTCAGATACATACTTGATTATATGTGACCTAATGTAAGGCATTATGTGATCATGTATTGTAGAGACTTGAAAGACTTGAACGTAAAGTAAAATACACAGTAGCAGACGCTAAAGGCAAGTATTCTAACTCTTGTTTCAGTTCAATCTGAACAAGTTTATGATGTTCATGTATCCTTTCGCATGAATTGAAGTATAATGAAGTTAAAGCCAGTTTCTTTGGCTAGACTTAACATATTGAGTGGATTATTGATAATCTGTTCATCTGTTACCAAATGTTAGTATCTTTTGTCAACTACTTATAGTTTTCAAAAGAAGACTGAATTGTTAAACAAACGTTTTGTCGGTAAAACGACAGGCACGCGAGGTTGCCAAATGATTAAACGTACATACGTTTAATGGATGTAGTATTGATCAATACAGAGTACAATAGGCTGATCACCTTGAAGTGCTCGTAAGTAATATCGGGCTTACGGACTTAGGTCCGGGTTGTCCTTTTCAAAGAAAGAATGAATGCTCAAGGTCTTTGACCGGGTGAATGTTTTAATGAATTATTCATTGTGAAACATTTTGAAAGTAAAGATGAATTGCTATTTTGAATCATCAATAGTACTTCATAGCTATTGTTCAGTTATCGAAGATATATGATTCATATGTTTCAAGCATGTTGTTATTTAAATTGTTATACTTGCTGAGCTAGTTATGCTCACTCTTGCTTGAACCCTATGAATGCAGCTAAGACTGAACTTCCTGAAGGATCAAATAAGGATAAAGGAAAAGCTAAGGCAGATTATTAAGCTGTCATGTAATAGTATAGGTCTATTGTTGTAATGTAATGAATATTATGACAAGAGAACCTTTGTAATGGGTTTAGAACCTGGGAAATATAAATATTGAATTAAATATATATAAGTTATGTTCATTCTTTGAGACTTTCAATTGAATGAATGTATGAATGTTTGTACAGTATAGCACCATCTGTCGGGTTGTAAGATACCCGGATTTGGGGGCGCTACAAGTTGGTATCAAAGCCTAGGTTATAAAACTTAAAGGGAATTAGAACCTTAAGTCATAACCTTAATAAAGAAGTAAAAGAGGAAAGATAACCTTATAAAAATGCATTATAGTATGTTATGTGTTTTTATTTATGTTACTGACATATACTAATCAAACTGTATTGTTTTATTGTAGATGTCAGGAGAAAATGATATGTATAGAAATATACATGTAGTAAGTGAGGATTCGGTTAATCGGGTGGAGATACTACCAAATCCCGTTGAGATAGAGCCAGAAGTGGTAGTAATAGAGTCTGGAGACTCGGACAATTTAGACTATATGTCTATTTTCGATGGCATGCTAGAGGAGGAGGTGGACGTAATGTCCTTTGATCAAGTTCCACCTGCAGAGGAGATGTCTACGGGGGATTCGATGAAAACATTGTTTATGGCGGTATTGGATAGGAATGTCCATTATTTCCAGGAGGTAAAGGAGTTGAAAGAGGAACTCCAAGCTGTCTGTGAAGACAAGCTTAGCATGGAGGGAATGTGGGAGGAGGAACACGATGATCGTGTTTTAGCTAAGGACAAGGTCCGAGAACTAAAATGTGAAGTCTTTGAGCTCAAGCAAGAGCTAAAGACTAAACAGAGGAGATTGGAGAGAATGTCTTATATACATAGGAGTTCTCATGTGGACTTCCAGCAGCAAGTGGCTGGGTATCCGGTAGAGGCGGGACAGACACGACATACCATCATTCGGGATGTTATTGCCGGTCTGGCCAGCAAAGATTTTGAGAATGCCTTACGGCAGATGTAATCTAGCAATAGCTAGAGTAGCGTAGATATGTAAATATTATGTATCTAGTAGTGACGTAAAACCCTCTTTTGTATAAACAAGGGTAGTCTTTTTGTAAATCCCAATTTTTGGAAAGTAATTGCGGGATGGTAATGTAATCAGCTAAGACTGAGTAATGTAATCAGCTAAGGCTGAATAATGTAAACAATGTAGTATTATACTACAAGATATTAATCAATATAAGCCTCTTTTATGGAACATATTGAGTAATGAGTATGAGTTATTGTTTTATTATAAATAATAACTAAATCACAAGGAGAAAGTAATAATGATGTGTTGTTTTCTTAACAGCGAAATGCCGCCAAGAAGGGGACAACGAAATCAAGAAACTAATGTTAACCAACCGGAAGGTGGTCCGGTTAATCCAATGCAAGAGTTCGTTAATCTTTTAACAGCTGCATTTAATAGAACGGGGGCTAATGTACCTGTAATTCCTGGAGTAGTACGAGTTACTACTTTTAAGGACTTTAAAAGTGTAGGTCCGCCGGAGTTCAAGGGAACTACGGACCCTATAGAAGCCCAAACTTGGGTGAAAGAAATTGAGAAAGCATTTGTAATTACAAATGTGGAGGAGGGTCAAAAGGTTGCCTTTGCAACCTATTTGATGAAAGGAGAGGCCAACTTCTGGTGGGAGGCAAACCAGGCTAGGGCCGAAATAGGAAACCTAACGTGGGAGAGATTTAAGGAGATTTTCTTCGAGAATTATTTTCCCACGAGTATGCAAGGGAGAATGGAAATGAGGTTTCTGGAATTGAAACAAGGGGATATGACAGTTCCCCAGTATGCTGCCAAGTTTAATGAACTGGCACGATTTGCTCCACATCAAGTGGACACTGAAGAGAGAAAGGCTAGAAGATTCGAGCAGGGCTTAAAACCCTGGCTCTATAGCCGAATCTCTGTGTTCCAAAGTACTTCCTTTGGAACCATATTAGAGAAGGCAATAATAGCCGAAGGTGGGAATGAGGCTTTAAGCCAGTACCACAAAGATAAGAAAAATAAAGGAAGAGTTGATGGGGGAATTAAGACCGAAGGAGCCAGTGGTAGTGGTGACGGTCAGAAAAGAAAGGGTTTTAACTTTGGGAATACCGGAGTGAAACAAGGCAATTCAAAAAGGAGGATGGAGGCCTGTAAAACCTGCGGGAAGACTCACTTGGGAGTCTGTCTCAAAGGAAAGGCCGTATGTTATAATTGTGGACAGGACGGGCACATTTCGCCTAACTGTCCAAATCCGAAGAAAAATCACGGATGTTTTGTATGTGGATCAACTGACCACATAGCAAAGAATTGCCCGAAGAAGGGTATGGAAGGAAATAAGGGCACTAATAGTGGAAAGTTATCAATTAGCGGTCCAATTCAGCCAGGTAGACCAATGGCCCGTACTTTTAATATGACAGTCCAAGATGCGGTGGCATCCGGAGACGTAGTTGCAGGTATTATCCCAATCAATAACATTAATGCATATGTGCTTTTTGATTCGGGTGCTACTTGTTCGTTTATAGCATGTGATTTTGCTAGACGATTAGAATTATTTCCCGAAAAGTTGCCTATACCTGTGATCATTAAGGTAGCAAATGAAGAAATAATCCAGGTGGATAGTATTCATAGGAGTTGTTGTGTAGATATACGTGGATGTAAGTTATCGGTAGATTTAATACCGATAAGGTTGGGAGAATTTGATGTAATTCTCGGTATGGATTGGTTGATTAACCATGGAGCAATTATAGATTGCCAAAAGAAACGTGTGAGCATAAGGATGTTGAAGCAACCTCCTATAGTATTCTACGGTAATAAATCACCGGGGAGATCGTGTTGTCTTACGATGACACAAACCAGAAAACTCTTAAGAAAGGGGTGTGTGGGTTACTTGTGCCATGTTGTTGATACCCAGCGAGTGGGAACAACCATGGAACGAATACCTATAGTAAACGAATTCATGGATGTATTTCCAAGTGAGTTACCGGGTTTACCACCGGATAGGGAGATCGAATTTGTAATAGACATTGTGCCAGGAGCGGCACCAGTGTCAAGGGCACCGTACCGTATGGCGCCGGTGGAAATGAAAGAGCTAATGGTTCAATTACAAGAACTGTTGGATAGGAAGTACATTCAACCAAGTGTTTCCCCGTGGGGTGCACCAGTGTTGTTTGTCAAGAAGAAAGATGGATCGTTAAGACTTTGTATCGACTATCGAGAGTTGAACAAATTAACAATAAAGAATAAATACCCATTGCCCAGGATTGATGATCTCTTTGATCAGTTGAAAGGGGCAAAGTATTTTTCTAAAATAGATTTGAGGACGGGGTATCACCAGTTGAAGGTGAGGAAAGAGGATATACCAAAGACAGCATTCAGAACTCGTTATGGTCATTACGAGTTTCTGGTGATGTCATTTGGGTTGACGAATGCACCAGCTGCATTTATGGACATGATGAACAGAGTGTTCAAATCATATTTGGACAAGTTTGTGGTTGTGTTTATTGATGATATTCTAGTCTATTCAAAGACGCCAGAAGATCATGCTGAACACTTAAGATTAGTGTTGGAAACACTAAGAAAGGAGAAGTTATATGCGAAATTCACTAAGTGTGAATTTTGGCTGGAGAAAGTACAGTTTTTAGGTCATGTCATTGATCAGGAAGGAATTTCAGTCGATCCAGCAAAGGTAGAAGTAGTGATGAACTGGGAACAACCGAAAACGCCGACTGAGGTGAGGAGTTTCCTAGGGTTAGCGGGTTACTATCGAAGATTTATCCAAGATTTTTCGAAGATAGCTACCCCGTTGACCGATTTAACAAGGAAGACGGTGAAATACGTATAGACGGATAAATGTGAAGACAGTTTTCAAGAACTGAAGAAAAGACTAAGTAAAGCACCTGTTTTGTCATTGCCAGATGACACAGGAAATTTTATAGTATATAGTGATGCTTCGCATAGAGGGCTTGGTTGCGTGCTCATGCAGCATGGCAAAGTCATTGCGTATGCATCACGGCAGTTGAAGGATTATGAGAAAGTTTACCCTACTCATGATCTGGAACTGGCCGCGGTAGTATTTGCCCTAAAGATATGGAGGCATTATCTTTATGGTGAGAAATGTGAGATATATACAGACCATAAGAGTCTAAAGTATATCTTCACTCAGAAGGAGTTGAATATGAGACAGAGAAGATGGCTGGAGTTGATAAAGGATTACGACTGTGAAATCCGGTATCACCCTGGTAAAGCAAATGTAGTTGCCGACGCCTTAAGTAGGAAGGGTCGGGAAAAGTTGTCTATGTTAACGGCTCAAAATGAGTTAATAACAGAGATGGCTAGGATGGAAATAGAAGTGAAGATGCCGAGTGAATCGGGGCAGATACTTTTTGCAATGGAAAGACAATCTACCATTGTAGAGAGGGTCAAGGAGGTACAACTCAAAACTGATGAGTGTAACCAAATGAAGAAGCGGTTATCCGATAATGGAGATGATAAGTATAGCCTTGATAATGAAGGACTATTAAGATTTGAAGGAAGAATTTGGATTCCGAATGAGACGGAATTAAAGGAACAAGTGTTACAGGAAGCTCATAGTTCAAGGTACTCGATACATCCTGGTATCACTAAGATGTATCAAGACCTTCGACAGAGTTTTTGGTGGCCAAACATGAAAAGGGAAATAGCAGAGTATGTAAGTAGGTGTTTGACTTGTCAAAAAGTTAAGGCCGAACATCAACGACCCAGTGGCTTGCTACAGTCATTGGAGATTCCAGAATGGAAATGGGAGCATATCTCGATGGATTTCGTGGTAGGACTTCCGACAACGTCAAAAGGGTACGATTCTATTTGGGTAATAGTCGACCGATTGACGAAATCGGCTCACTTTTTACCAATTAGGGTCAAGTATAACTTGGACCAGTTAGCTAAACTTTATGTCAAGGAAATTATTTCCAGACATGGAGTACCGATATCGATTGTGTCAGATCGTGATCCACGATTCACATCGAACTTCTGGAGAAGTTTGCAAGAACAACTGGGAACACAGTTAAAGTTAAGCACGGCTTATCATCCACAAACTGATGGGCAGAGTGAGAGAAAAATTCAGACGTTAGAAGACATGTTGAGGTCTTGCGTCATGGATTTCAAGGGTAGTTGGGATGATCATCTACCACTGGTAGAATTTGCTTATAACAACAGTTATCAGGCAAGCATAGGTATGCCGCCTTATGAAGCTCTGTATGGAAGAAGATGCAGAACACCATTGTGTTGGGATGAGGTGGGAGAACGCCGGATGCTAGGACCAGAATTGGTGCAGCAAACAGCGGATATAGTAAGGTTAATTCGGATGCGTCTCGTCACGGCTCAAGACAGACAAAAGAAGTATGCGGACTCACATCGATTAAATCGAGAGTTTGAAGTAGGTACGTATGTGTTTCTGAAGGTATCTCCCTGGAAAGGAAAGATACGCTTTGGAAAGAAAGGAAAGTTAAGTCCAAGGTTTATAGGACCTTTTGAAGTATTAAACCGGGTGGGAGAGGTAGCTTATAAGATAGCATTACCTCCAGACCTAGAAAGAATACATAACGTGTTTCACGTATCTGTATTACGTCCGTATAAGCCGGACTATAAGCACGTAATCAAGTATGAGTCGATTCATATCGAGAAGGATTTAACATATGAAGAATCGCCGATTCAAATCATCGATAGAAAGGAACAAGTTCTGAGGAACAAAGTAATACCATCAGTAAAGGTATTATGGAAGAACCACGATGCCGAAGAAGCAACGTGGGAGTTAGAAGAAAAGATGAAGAAAAATTTTCCTCATTTATTTGAGTAAAGAAAGACGAGATTCTGGGGACAGAATCTTTATAAGGGGGGAAGAATGTAACGACCGAGAAATTCGGATCTTATGTAAAATGATTTTATTAAATTAAATAAAATCATATCATGGGGATATCAAGATGGTTTTCATTTTATAACTTATTGATATTGGAATATGGTAGTATTTGAGCTATGTGAAGGATTTAAAGTGTTTGAATTTCCAAGACGAAAATAAAAGTTTTCCTAGAAATTTTCCGAAAAACACTATTCATCGGTATTTGCTCGGGATTTATTTTTGAATTTCCGAGAAATATGTAATGATAGAATATTAAAGTAAGATGGATTATGTAATAATAATCTAGTTATGGAAAAAGTAATATTTCGCTTGCGGACTTAATGCAAGAATATTAAGGAAAGCGAAATATTAATAAGGAAGTATTAATCGTATAATACGCAAGCATTATACGAGGAAAGGAAACAAGTATAATATGAAGTATTATACGAGTTTGTAAGAAGAATGAAATATCGTATATAACAAAGTTGTATACGAATGATAATATGAGAATAATACATAAACAATATGTATATGTATTAAGTAATGTTAATGGACTTGGAAGATTGGTTAACAATTGGTACAAGCCCAAGTAAATTAAAGGTTAAGGCCCAATGATAATTAATAAATAAGTTAAGGTTTATTAATGCAAAGCCTAAAGGTTAAGATAACTAAGCCAAGTTAGAAGCCCAATAGTTGGGTGATCCATGGAGCAAAACCATATTAATGTGGTTAATGTGTGGTAGCCAAGTAATATGAGTAATGACCAAGATAAGTAATGATCAAGTAATAAGAGTAGTGGCCAAGCAAAGGATATGAGTGGTGTTGGTCAAGTAATGAATAGTAAGGAGGTGCCAAAGGAGGTGGGATGATGGAAAAGACTACATTGCCCTAAGCCTTGCAACTTCTATAAATAGAGAGGGAATGTTAGCTATTTGGTAGTTATTGAAATTAAAACAATCCACACTTTCTCTTAAAGTGCTTAATTGTTAGGAAGATTAAGTTGCAAGTAAGTTATTCCATAAGTCAAGAAGAAGAAGAAGCTACTTATTAAAGACTTCAAATGTAAGACTCCTTCTCCAATTATCTTCTATCTCTAACATGATAGGTTGATAAGAAAAGGTTGGATTAAGGAACATGAATGATAAGAAAAAGAAAGAAGTATGTATAAGTAATGAACTTAAGCCACATAAGTTGGTAATAAGTCATTTAAGATAGCATAAGTTGTAAACTTATGTGAATGCATGATGAACTTGTGATAGGTTTATTAATGAAAGTATATGTATATACATCATCTTGTAAGAAAATATGTATCAAGAATACATAATTAAAGTTATATGATGAAGACATGTATGGATGATGATTAAGAACTTTAATTGTCATAAGTTATGAATGATAAGTTCATAAGTAGTTTGAAAGTTATCAATTATAAGCTTACAATGAGATAAGTTAAAATCCAACCATGAGTATAAATAGTTGGTATAAGGATGTTAAGATGTTCACATTATGAATGGAATCCATTGGTAGTGTTGAACAAGTTCTAAGAACGAAGAATTGCCGGAAATTGCACGGTTAGACGATAAACGTCGAATTCGTAAATTTCCCGGAATGGAAGTCAAATTTTGAGTTTGAGTTCGGAAATGTTATTTTCCAATGGAGACAAGTCATGTTTGTCATTTAAGAGTTGCGGACTCAAAAATGGACGAATTCCGACTTAGAACGAAGAAACGAGCGTTTAACGTTTGTGAACGTTTATCGTTTTCGTTAAAAATGAACCAATAGGTGAATTTTTAGCAAACGAAGTCAAATAGATAAAATTCTTGCATGAACACGTAGATTACGTAATTTGTGAACCATAGGCTTTTGAACGAGCCAATTCGGACTTAAAACGAAGAAGTTATGCGTCCGGGAAATTCACAAAAATTAAAAGTTAGAAAAATTTTCTGGTGCACAGAGTTGGCGCCGCGGCGCCAACCCTAAGCCATTTTACCGCGCCGCAGCGCGAGGTCTGGAGCTCAGGTACTGCTAACTCGCGCCGCAGCGCGAGATGCAAGTGTAATGCCCGCGCCGCGGCGCCAGGCACAGAGTTTAGACAGTAAAGAATAAAAATGAAGGGAAAAGAAGGGGATGGTAAGAAATTGAACTAAACCTACCTTAAACAACTTAAAGTAACATTGTTGGGACATTGTTAAAGACTTAAAAGTAATGAAGAATGGTTAATATAACCAAGTCGAATGAATGTAAAGCAAATGATAAGTTAAAAACGCATAAGAATGAAATTTAATCTATTATTAGATTGAAATGAAGGGTAAGATATATTCAGATACATACTTGATTATATGTGACCTAATGTAAGGCATTATGTGATCATGTATTGTAGAGACTTGAAAGACTTGAACGTAAAGTAAAATACACAGTAGCAGACGCTAAAGGCAAGTATTCTAACTCTTGTTTCAGTTCAATCTGAACAAGTTTATGATGTTCATGTATCCTTTCGCATGAATTGAAGTATAATGAAGTTAAAGCCAGTTTCTTTGGCTAGACTTAACATATTGAGTGGATTATTGATAATCTGTTCATCTGTTACCAAATGTTAGTATCTTTTGTCAACTACTTATAGTTTTCAAAAGAAGACTGAATTGTTAAACAACGTTTTGTCGGTAAAACGACAGGCACGCGAGGTTGCCAAATGATTAAACGTACATACGTTTAATGGATGTAGTATTGATCAATACAGAGTACAATAGGCTGATCACCTAGAAGTGCTCGTAAGTAATATCGGGCTTACGGACTTAGGTCCGGGTTGTCCTTTTCAAAGAAAGAATGAATGCTCAAGGTCTTTGACCGGGTGAATGTTTTAATGAATTATTCATTGTGAAACATTTTGAAAGTAAAGATGAATTGCTATTTTGAATCATCAATAGTACTTCATAGCTATTGTTCAGTTATCGAAGATATATGATTCATATGTTTCAAGCATGTTGTTATTTAAATTGTTATACTTGCTGAGCTAGTTATGCTCACTCTTGCTTGAACCCTATGAATGCAGCTAAGACTGAACTTCCTGAAGGATCAAATAAGGATAAAGGAAAAGCTAAGGCAGATTATTAAGCTGTCATGTAATAGTATAGGTCTATTGTTGTAATGTAATGAATATTATGACAAGAGAACCTTTGTAATGGGTTTAGAACCTGGGAAATGTAAATATTGAATTAAATATATATAAGTTATGTTCATTCTTTGAGACTTTCAATTGAATGAATGTATGAATGTTTGTACAGTATAACACCATCTGTCGGGTTGTAAGATACCCGGATTTGGGGGCGCTACAAACCCAATGCAATTGCAAGGCCAAAACAGCCCAAATCAGTCAACTTTGTGGTTCATGCACTTTATCGAACACCTTGTGTGCGTTCTTTAAAACCAACTTGGATAGCCTTTGTTTGTAAATGCTCAATCCAGATTTCTGCCAGTGGAATTCACACCAAAACACAACAAGAAGAACAGCACAATCCCACGAATTGAAATCGAAAAAGAATTGACAAAAATCCTCAATTACCTTGAGTGAGAAACCCTAGTTTAAGAATTATGTGGGTGAATCTGACAAAAAATTGTTGCTCTCGACTTGTTATGGTTGGTTTAGATGAGTCACGATCGATTGCTGCTTGGGTTCTTTTGTGCTGTACTAACGAGAGAATGGCGGGCTGCTCTATGTAGTTTGGTGTTGTTGTGCGAGTTAGCAGGGGCATGGCTTGGTTTTGGCGCCGCGGCGCGAGCTACACAGTGTTTGTTGGCGCTGCGGCGTGAAGGAGAGAAGTTGGCATTTAAGCACTGGCGCTGTAGTGCGAATCTTGGCGCTGTGGTGCGAAGCCGGCACTGCGACGCGGATTACAATACAATGGTTGGCGCCGCAGCGCGAATGCCTTTTTTTGCAAATTTTATGCCTGTTAT